>JANRFK010000975.1:306612-323787 GCA_030068395.1 Apalone spinifera | reverse complement strand
ATCTGGCACAGAGCCTCAGGACTTCCCCCTCTACACCACGGGAAGCCTGAGCTAGCTCCATTTTTGCAGAAGGGAGGAGGTTGTAGCACCAGCGCAAGCTCCTCGTTGGGGGTGGAGAGGAGCAAGGAGGGGCTGGGAACACCACCTCACAATCAACTGGTTGGTGACCACAGATCTTGACAGTGCTTGGTCTTGCTATGAGGGCAGGGGTCTGGATTCAATGACCTCTTGTGGTCCCTTCTGGTTCTGTGATTCTGTGAAGTATTGGAAGGGCTCCCAGCTCCCCAAATTCATTTAGAACTGTCCCTGGGGCATGCCTTATTTCCCATGGTTCAAGGTGTGCTAGTACTGCTCTAAGCACATGGCAAATACTGACCTGAATGCCTCCCCCTTGAAGGGGAGAAAAGGAGGAGTTGTTGCACTGTATGTAAGAGAGCAGTATGATTGCTCGGAGCACCAGTATATGGAGGGGAAAAAAGCCTGTTGAGAGTCTATGGGTTAAGTTTGGAGGCGGGAGCAACAGGGGTAATGTTGTGGGTGGTGTCTGCTGTGGACCGGTAGATGAGGTGAAAGAAGCTTCCAGATCGCAGGCCCTGGTTCTCATGGGGAACTTTAAAAACCGTGACATCTGTTGGGAGACCAATACAGTAGTACACAGACAATCCAGGAGGTTCTTGGAGAATGTTGGGGATAACTTCCTGGTACAAATGCTGAAGGAACTGACTAGGGGCCATGCACAGCTTGACCTGCTGCTCACAAACAGGGAGAAACTAGTAGGGGAAGTAGATGTGGGTGGCAACTTGAGCAGCAGTGATCATGAGATGGTAGATTTCAGGGTCCTGACTAAAGAAAGAAAGGAGAGCAGCAAAGTACACACTGTGGACTTCAGAAAAACAGACTTTGACTTCCTCAGAGAACTGATGGGCAGGATCCCCTGGGATGCTAACACGAAGGGGAAAGGCGACCAGGAGAGCTGTCTGTAATTTAAAGAAGCCTTATTGAAGGCACAGGAACAAATCATCCTGATGCACAGTAAGAAAAGCAAATATGGTAGGCGACCAGATTGACTTACCAGGAAAATCCTTGGTGAGCTTAAACACAAAAAGGAAGCTTACAAGAAGTGGAAACTTGGACAGATGACTAGGGAGGAGTATAAATATATTGCTCTAGATTGCAGGGGAGTAATCAGGAAGGAAAAAGCACAATTGGAATTGCAGCTAGCAAAGGATGAGAAGGGTAAGAAGAAGGGTTGCTACAGGGGGGAGGGATGGCTCAGTGGTTTGAGCATTGGCCTGCTAAACCCAGGGTTGTGAGTTCAATCCTTGTGGAGGCCGTTTAGGGATGTGGGGCAAAAAATTGTAAGGGATGGTACTTGGTCCTGCTGTGAAGGCAGGGGACTGGACTCGATGACCTTTCGAGGTCCCTTCCAGTTCTAGGAGATAGGCAATCTCCATTATTAAATTAAATTAAAAAAATGTTAGCAATAAGAGGGTGATCAGGGTGAGTGTGGGGCTCTTAGTGGATGAGGGTGGTAACCTAGTGACAGATAATGTGGGAAAAGCTGAAAACAGTGCTTTTTTTGCTTCTGTCTTCACAGACAAGGTCAGCTCCCGGACTATTGCATTAGGCAACGCAGTATGGGAAGGTGGGTAGCCCTTGGTGGAGAAAGAACAGGTTAAGAACTATTTAGAAAAGCTAGACACATGCAAATCCATGGGTCTGGATTTAATGCATCTGAGGGAGTTGGCAAATCTCATTGCAGAGCCTTTGGCCATTATCTTTGAAAACTCGTGGAGATCGGGAAAGGTCCTGGATGATTGGGAAAAGGCAAATGTAATGCCCATCTTTAAAAAAGGGAAGAAGGACAATCCAGGGAACTACAGACCAGTTAATCTTACCTCAGTTCCCGGAAAAATTATGGAGGGGATCCTCAAGGAATCCATTTTGAAGCACTTGGAAGAGGGGAATGTGATCAGGAATAGTCAACATGGATTTATCAAGGGCAATCTGATTAGCTTCTATGATGGCTCTGAGGACATGGGGAAGCCAGTGGATGTGATATACCTTGACTTTAGCAAAGCTTTTGATATGGTCTCCCACAACATTCTTGCCAGCAAGTATAGGAAATATGGATTGGATAAATGGACTGTAAGATGGATAGTAAATGGACTGTTCTCAGTAGTGATGGATGGCAGAACAAGGAGCAATGGTCTCAAGTTGCAGTGGGAGAGGTCTAGGTTGGGTATTAGGAAAAACTATTTCACTAGGTGGGTGGTGAAGTAATGGAATGGGTTACCTAGGGAGGGGGTTGAATCTCGATCCCTACAGGTTTTTAAGTTTCGGCTTGACAAAACCCTCGCTGGGATGATTTAGTTGGGGTTGGTCCTGCTTTGGGAAGGGGGCTGTACTTGATGACCTCCTGGAGTCTCTGCCAG
The DNA here is from genome assembly GCA_030068395.1 of Apalone spinifera. Lineage (NCBI taxonomy): Eukaryota > Metazoa > Chordata > Testudines > Trionychidae > Apalone > Apalone spinifera. Next base: position 321,352 of record JANRFK010000975.1, on the reverse strand, counting down.
CTCTAGGAGCCTATGATTCTAAGTGCTTGAGTGAAGATCACAATTATCTGCATACTAGGGATAACCTTAAGGGTGATGTGTACTGGGCAATGGTTAACCATTACCCAGGAGCAGCCCCCACCTGTTATATTCTTATGGTGGTCCACCACAGGCAGAGGGCTGCTCCAGCTCTCCAGGGCTGCTAGCTCCCAGCCCATGCAGACTAGGAGTTGTCAGCCTTGTGCGGTAGAAGGGGGCTGGCAGCAGTGGTGGTGGGGAGGGGGGGGGCTGCCGGTTCCTTTCCACCCGCAGGAAGGTTCCGAAGTCCAGCCTGCAAGTCCTCATGGACTGGGAGCCAGCATCCCCACATCCTTGCTGTTGCTTTCAGCCCGATGTGAGGCTCGCATGTGCTGGGAGCTGGCAGCTTAGCTCCGGGTCTGAAGCAGCTGGGCTGGAATGGCCCCCTGTTCTCATCCAACTCCATTTGATCAGTTAACCTGTTAATTAATTAAGTTAAATGTTAAGTTTAATGAAAAGAGGATTTACATCCCTACTGCATATTGGAATTAGGTTATTGTTGCCACTATTTAGTGATGAAGATGAGAGAGGTTGAAATTCTGTCTCAGTGTGTTAGGGGAATGTTTTTTTCCTTGAGCCTCTGTGCTCAATTGCTCCATCTTGGCTCAATTGCTGTGGGCCTATAGGAATTGCCAGTAGAAATTGTTGTTTTAGTCCCTAGTGTGGCGCTACTCTGAAAAGCCGCTCTCTAACTAAGGTATGTTGTCAGTGTCTGTGTTAAATATGGCATCATATCAGTTACTCAGATTGAGTAAAAATACAGCTAACTGAAACTGCTTTTCCTGCACTACAAAGCTGAGCTGTTTCTGGCTCATGCATCATCAGTGATAAAATTTCTACAACTGGAACTTAGTTCATAAATCTTATTCTTCTATACCTGTTGGGTTTGTTGTGCTTTCCAGAGTAAAAACTTATTTTTTGTCAGAAGAATAGCTAATGTGACTTGAAGCTTGCACAATAACAGACCTTGTGTATGACTTGTTTTATGTTTTATTGTTTTATTTTCAATTCCTGTTTGGTGTATTTGTATGAGGATTTTAAAATGTTAGTAAAGTTGATCTCGCTTAGAATACCTTTCCTGAAGTTTTGTACCACAGATACTTGTTACAAACCAGTTTTTGTTCTCAGAATTTAATTAGCTTGTAGTCTTTAAAAAAAATGTGGCAGCTCTCTGTATGGTACAGAAAAGAATCCAAGTGGGATTTTGAAGAACTCCTGAAGAAATGTTCCAAACTTGCAACTTAATTAAAAAAAAATTGTCCAAGTGTCACTTCTGTCACCAGGGATTTTCAAGGAGTTCCTTAGAGAATGGCATTTGAAGTACATCAGAGAGGGAATGCTGTGGGATTTTTAAGGCTTTTTATTTGCACTTAGATACTCTGTTTTTCTTTCTTCTGGCTTTGTAACATTTGTTTCAGGTTAGTTTCCCCTCCCCAAATCCTCCTTTCTAAAATTTTGTGTTTTCATTCAATTTCTAGCCACTGATGATATCGTAAAGGTTGAAGTCTGGGATGTAGTTGACAAAGGTAAAGACTTCTTGTTTCCTTTCTAATGCTACTTAGTTCCTTTTGAAACTTAATTTAGAAGAATTTATGTAAAAAAGAAACTGTTTGCTTTTCTTTCCTTTGGTAGAAATATTTTATGTTAATTTCCTGAAGTAACTTGTGAGGGCTGGGAATTCTCCCTCATTACCAAAGCTCAGATTTGCCATCTTAATTCCAGGGGAATAAAAAAATTTAGAAGAAGTTGCAAGAAGCCTGAATTTCTCCCCAAGTAATCTTCATTCATTCAATGATGGACCAAATGATTTGGTTCCTACTGTGCTTGGTAAACTTCATTTCCTTTCCCTTTTTAGGTCACTAGTTCATTCTTTTTATAATAATAATCACTGAACTGTATTTTTGAAGGAATATGTTTTTTTAAATGATAGCTCCACTGTGGAAAATGTTTTGTTTTTAAATGAGTGATTTAGATTCACTTAAATGATTGCATTTTCTGTGCACTAATCTAAGGGTATGTCTACATTGCCAAATTTTGTTGAGGAAAATAAATGTCGACACACAGAAATCGACAACGGCAAAGTCACTAATGTGTGTTCTCACTTGCCCACTCTGTCGATAGTTCATGTTCACATTGGGAGCTTCCTCATTGACAGCGGGAGCAATGCACTATGGGTATGAATCTAACAGTGCCTGGCAACACCATCTGTTACTAGGTGTTGGGACCACGGAACAAAGAGTGCTGCATCTTGGGACCATGTAAAACATTCCATCAGGCATTTTGTTCAGCATTTTCTGGTGTCCTTTTGCACTTTTTTCCCAACAGCTTTTCTTTGCTGTGCACTTTGGCTGTTTGTTTGAATTTAATTTTGTTTCTTTTCAGAGCAGAGCTGGATTTTAAGCTGTAAAGATTTGTCATCCTCGTGGCAAAAAAGGCTAGGCAAACTGGTATTTGCAGAAGTTGATTCCAATTCACTCACATCGACTTCTGAGCATGGAGTGTCCCTGAAATTTAAATGTATTGTCCTCTTTTTCCCCATTCCCAGTGGGTGAAAATGTCATTCTATAGAATCCATGTTTATGAAATAAACCCAAGTTTTTCATGTAGTTACAGATTAATGGGCCTAGTTATTGCAGTATAGTGCAACCAAACTCCTCACAGTAGTGCAATTCTGTGATAATGGCTAGTTTCTTTTTTCCCCTTAAGGTATGTTTAAGTAATTATTCATATCTCACTGTTTCATGCTTTAACGTGATCTCATTTAATTTTTCTTCCTGTGTACTCAGGCCAAAAATTCTTCTTCCGTGATGCTGTGGGTGAGAGACACTAGTCTACACTGTAGCTCTTTATTAGCAAAGTGTCCAGTGCTGCTGCAGTTGAATGCATATAGGAGCTGATCCTTGCTTTACCCTCTCCTAGAAAGTCCAGTGTAATGTGCATGTTTAACAGTAGTGCAGTGTGCTGCATTTATATAAGGCTGCCTTTGAAAATGCCACCAACTTTTACACTCTGAATGTAGTATTGATTTCAACTTAAAATTATAAATTGCACCCCCAACCCTGGAAAAATATTTGCTTTCAAGAAAAAAAAGGGCATGTCTTCACTTCCTGCTCCAGAGGTCGACCTTCTGATGTTAGACTTAGCAGGTCTAGCTAAAACCAGTAAATCAAATGCTGAGGGCAGCTCTAACCAGCGCCAGTACTCCTCACAGTTGCGAGGAGTAAGAGAAGCCAACAGGAGTGTTTGCTCCTGTCAGCCTCCCGCTGTGGGAACGCCACCAAGCTTGGCTTAAGGTAAGCCAACTCCAGCTACATATTCTACATAGCTGGAGTTGCATACCTTAAGCTAACCTTCCAGGTCTAGTGTAGACTTGGCCTAACATATGAATACATCTCACTTAGTCAGATGCAAAAATATTAAGCACTTCATGGTAAATTGGTGTTAACTTAACCAAATAAATGCACAAGTGGACACACTGTTCAAATTTGGTCTTGTTGATACCTTTTATTTGATATGAAGTGCTGCCTGGGTATTACACGGCTATAGAAGAGTCTGGAAGTTTTGCTAAATGGCATCCCAAGAAATGGCACTTCATAATTATTTTTCTGAGGTTAAAGAGTAAATCTCTGGTAGCTGAGAGAATTTGCTGCATCTTCATTTCATTAAGCAGTGTTTTGCCTATCACACTCCGTGCAGTCCTGACTCATGTATCAGCTTTGGGCTGAGTTGTATAACTTCATGGGTTGTTTAGTCTACAGAAGAGTGAGGGGAGGATTTAATAGCAGCCTTCAACTACCTGAAGGGGGATTCCAAAGAGGAGGGAAAGAGGCTGTTCTCAGTGGTGAAGGATGACACAATGAGGAGCAATGGTTTCAAGTTGCAGTGTGGGAGGTCTAGGTTGGATATTAGGAAAAATTATTTTACTAGAAGAGTTAGTGAAGCACTGGAATGGGTTGCTTAATCAGATGGTGCAATCTCCATTCCTAGAGGTTTTTTAAGTTTTAGCTTGAAAAAGCCCTGGCTGGGATGATTTAGTTGGATTGGTCCTGCTTTTAACGGGGGTTTGGGCTTGAAGACCTCCTGAGGTCTCTTTCAACCCTGTGGTTCTGTGGACCATAGCTCCATTACAGTTTCAACTTAACCCATTTGTGACCAGTCAATAGCAACAGAAATTTTTTTTTCAGTAGTTACTGGAAATCGGATATACGTAAAGGGAATACTGAGAAACCCGTTGGAGAACATTTCTGTTTGCCTAACCATAATCTGACAGATCTGCAGGTGGCGGTCTTGTCACAGGCCACCTCCTCAAGCCAAATTTATAAAGAAAGCTTGGAATTACATTAGATACACAAATTCAATTCATATGCTAATTGACTCAATCTTGATTTAGGTTGGTGGGGACTCTACCAATGAGGATGCTAACAGCTTTGAGTGGTATCTTTCCTGTTTTAGCAATCTATCTATTGCCTTTGATCTTTATCTGCTTAGGTTTAGCACCCATTCTTCAGATACTTAAAGAAAAAGCAGGAAGGGGGGTAGGAGACAGAGCACTATTCTCTTCCCTCTCTCCCCCTTTTCCTTCTCGTATTTATTTCGAATTTTCAAATCCCCTACTCGTAACTTCTGTCATCTGAAGAAGTGGGCTGTGCCCATGAAAGCTCATGATACCATCTACATGTTTCGTTAGTCTATAAAATGCTACCAGACCATTTGTTGGTTTTTTTTTTAAATAATGTTAGGATTGCTTGTTGAGTGCCATTTTGAGTTAAACACTTATAGATTAATATTTTCTAGTAAACCTGCCGAGGAGCTTATGATGAACCAGGCTATTTCATGAAAGAATTCCTTAATTGCGGACGTCCTTTGCTCTTATTGCACAGGAGAAGCACTACCAAGTGGTTAAATTCTCTGAGGAGAGCATTTATTGGATAATTTCTCTATTTTGTCCTTAACAAATAGACGATTAAACACATTTTGTGTTGCCCCTATTTGTTTCATGCCCACATGTGCCAAAAAGAGTATTTTACAAACTTTTTTCTGTATTTTTTCAGGTGGATTAAATACTGAGAATAAAATAGTTATAAAAGCATTTGATTTCCTTGCTGTGGAGCTCTAAGAGGTTTTATTTTCCATCAAAAGAAATTAATAGCAAGATCATTTTCAGCATTAGTATACCTCGCAGTGCCAAATGAGACCCTCAATGTGGTCTGAATAGAGGCTTTGATATAGGAGCTAACTGCTTTTGAGTCACATTAGGTACATAAATCTGCTTCTTAGTTTTGAGCTGCACAATTGCAAATAAAGATACTAACAATGCATAATGGGATTCCATGCCATTTGATTCCTGTAGTTGAGGCATATGTTCTGTGTACTCAAAAGAACATTGTAGCAAGGTAATGCCATCCCTTTGGGGGGCAGAGTTAAGATGTGTGAAGCAGCTTTTTAACAGTATTTCCTGGTTTCTGTGAATTCTTGTAAGGACTTTTCTACACAGAAAAATATCTAGAATAGCTAGGTTAAGTTCAACCATGCAAAAGCAGTCATCGTGCAGAGTAAGTTTGTCCATATTAGGAGTAGGGTTGCCAGATGGTTTCTGAAAAAATACCGAACAAAAAAAAAAGGACCTCGAGAGTTGTTAAGCAAAGGAAAAAAGGACCCTGAGAGTTGCTAAGCCAAAAAAACCCCCACATTAGTGTAGCCCCTTTAAGAAACGCTTTGCTTTTGAGCCTTTTTGGTCCGGTGGCCACCTGCCATCTTGCCTCCTTGCGCTGGGCCGGGCAGCTCCCCTGCGGAATCCATCCCAGGATTTTCGCCTCCTGGCTGGGAAAAAAAATCAGAAAATACCAGACATTTTAGGTGTCCGGTATTTTCAGATTTTTTTTTTTTAACTGGACAGGAGGCGAAAATACCGGATTGTCTGGTTCAGTACTGGACACCTGGCAACCCTAGTTGGGAGTAAGTGTAGAATAGCTTTTTTACTTTAAATTAATATGCTGGTTAATTTTGCAATAGTGCCCATGTATAGACAAGCCTTAATGATCATGTTCCTTTGAGGATGTGGGCAGCAGTTTTAACAGCTTTTTTTAGGGAATATTGAGCATATGAAAAGGGGTGCATTTAAGGATATTTGTATGTTATCCAAGACAGAAAGATGCTGAGGGATTTTTGTATGCAAAAATTGTATTTTAGCAGTACTCTCTAACTTTTGTGACTTTCTAATAAGAGAAATGTTGGCTCATCTAAATTAGCCTTTGATCAGTGTCCTGGAAGACTGGGTTTTGGCAATACATTTTCTAGTTTTTTGTCTATTTCAGTGACTTGAGTGCTGGGTTTTCCCTTCTCTTGAGATGATTCCATAGCCCTGTAGATCTTAGGCCATCTCTATACTACAGAATTAAATCAACCAACTTAGGTTGATATATAGCCACCACAATAATTACTGTAGTTTTTCATGTCCATGCTACCCTCCTTCTGTCGGTGATGGGTGTCCTCACCTGGAGGGGTTTCACTACCTGAAATGGGGCAGTGTGGAGGGGCTGTTAGCCCTGCCACAGAGCTCACCACTGCAGGCCTTCCCCATCTCTGCAGGGCTCACCACAGCAACTCCCCACCCATATCCTGCTTCAGCAGGACTCACTACTGCAGCCATCCACCACAGTCCGTCACTGTGGGGCTGTCCCTGTGGTGATCTAATTCTCTAGTGTAGATCAGGCAGTATTGTTAAGCTTATCCTGCCTTTAGCTTATATTGGCTATGTATGTTTCTAGAGTGTGGTCATGTGTTCAGATCTTTGGATTGGGGCATCTTAGAAATTGTCATAAGATTCCCTTTGTGCAGTCTCTCCCCTGCCTTCCCTTCACATGCCTGTGGGATATTTCTCCTTCCCGTCTCCCCCTACCACAATCATCCTTTAGGCATGTTCCACGGCTTTACCTTTTTTGTCTTTCCTCAAGAGTCTGTTTCATTTGCCCTTAATCATTTTGGTTGCTACAGTCACTTACAAACCAAACCAAACCAAACCAAAGCAGCAATGGATTATCTAAAACCACATTTAAAGCATTCATAATGTTGTTTGCTTCAGGTTTATATAACAACACTCAGCACTTATAGTCTCTCCTGGGAAGGTTGCATACTGAAATATTTGCCTTTTTGCATTTGGCTATATTGTGCAATTCAGTTGTCTGGTCTTGCACTGTGCTTCTCCAGTGCTAGCAGGAACAAAAGGTAGAACAGTCACAGCTGCTCTTTTTTTAAACAAAGAGCAGGCCCTAGGCCTTGTTCTTTCACTTATTTCTGGTTGCTTGCCAGGAAGGGCTACAGTAGGCTTTTCTTCATGTTAAACAGACTTGATGGGGTTTTTTCCTCAAAGCCTGCTGACTCCCCACTTATAGAAATAAGTGAGTCTGCTTTAAATGTAGGATGCAAACATTGTGTCCTGTCCAAGGACAAAACTGCCTCTGGGAAATCACCATCATGCATTCATAGTCTACCGAGACTGTGTCGGTGCACCTCTGGTATCTATAGTGTAGAAACTCATTATAGCAATGGGAAGGGTTTTTCTGTCATTGTAGTCAGCCCACCTCCCTAAGAGGTGGGAGCTATGTCAAAGGGGAATTCTCCCGTCAACTTAGTGCTGACTACACTGAGGATTAGGTAGGCTTAACTGCATCACTGGGGGATGGATTTTTCACACCCATGAGCTACATAGCTGTGTTGACCCTAACTCTCTTAAGGACCATTCCACCTGCCAGAGTGACTAGGGTTGATAGCTTCTTTCTTGTCATTGTAGAATTCAGTTCTTAGTTGTGGCTGTCTGCAAATCCACAAATCTCTGGGTGAGGGAAGGGGGTCCCATGGGTGACACCAAGGTCAACTGGAGAATGCTCTACCTCATTGAGTGCTTTTCTTCCATTATTCTCTCCTTTCTAAGGAAAATGCAAAAAACGTGGAGATGGTTTGAAATTGGAGAACGACCCTCAAGAGGTGAGCCACATTTGAGATGCAAATATGTCTCCCTGTTGTTCTTGTTAAGTGATTGCATGTTGTCAGCTGCCAATCTCTTGTGTAAAAGTTCTGATGTAGTTTGCGCTCATGTCTGCATTCCGGGTGATCGAGCAGATGCATCTGCTACACTGTGCCCCTAGACTGAGATGCTAGGCTGCCCCAGCATATTTTTTTTCTTCCACTTCATTGCAGTGAGAATGGTCCACTGAAGCAATCCTGACATAATTTCTGCCCTCCCTTTTGGAGTGAAATTCCTCCATTGTTTACTGTGCAGCATTGTAGCTGTTGAGTTATGGTGACAAAAGGGATGTAGAACTAGAATAGGGAGACGAGAGGTTCCTTGCCATGATCTAAGGCAGATCACTTAATGTGATACCTTAGCTGGTCATCTTTTCAGTGGGGATAATGATCACTCATCTTTTTTAAAGCATTTTGAATCCGCAGGTGAAAAGGGGAGAACTATTGCCAAATATTACAATGGGAGCAAACTGTAGGGAGCCTATGCCCTCTTGACAGCAGCATTGCTGTTGTGCACAAGATGTATACACGCAAAGTTTCTGCTGTAGAACAAAGACAGAACACGTGATGCCTTCCTCCCAAGACTGCATTTTGACCTCAGATGCACCTACAAAGCATCTTTCATAAAAATCCTGTTGTGTTCCTCTTTCAGGGAAGGATGGTTTGAAATCTCTGTTCACTTGCTCCCTTGAAGTCCTTTGTTCCTCTTGGTCATGTGATATGCCCTGCAGTATCCATCTTTATTCTCTGTAACCATTCTACTGAAATTAGTGAGCCAGTGTGGTTGGTGTACAGAGTGGATTAATTCTTTCCCAGTCTAGTGACTTCCCTGCTTGCATATAAGTAAAGAGACACCCTCTAATTCAGGTGCTTTCCCCATGAAATGCCCAGTGATAAGTTCTAAGCTTGTTTTCCCAGTATGAAGTTATGTATGAAAGCAAATCATACAGCTGCTGAGCTATTAGACTGGAGGGTAATTTCACATTAAAATGTAGCATGCTGCGGGTATGAGATTGTAATGGGACTCTGCAAATTCACAGTTAAGGCTGAGGCCCTCCGCAAATGCTGAATTTTGCAGTCTAATGTAGTAAAATGCAGTATTGATTTTTTTTATCAATAGTACGGCTAGACAATGCTGGTATCACTACAAAGGGGAGGGAGATGCAGCAGAAGACACTCCCTGATTATCAGCAGTGTACAACACAGCAAACATTTAGACTTGGAAAGGAAGAAAGGGAGTTGCAATCTCATCCCTTCTCTCCAGCCCATCAGTTCAGATCCCCTCCTAACCAGCAGAATCCATAGACAGCTACAGGATACAACAGGAAAAACATACTTTTAGAAAAGCAAGTGCTAAAATCCTCTTGCTTTCTCTAATCAAATACTTGGCTTTTCACAGAACACTAGCAGCTTTCAGCTGTTGTTTCCTCAGGCAGTATACACAGTGAACTATTTGAGAAGCCTTGTTCAAGTGATGTAAAATCCAGTGTTGCTCCTTTTTGTTGAAATGCTCCCCTTGAAAACTTTGTGACTTTTCATTATTCTGATTGTTTCTCTTACAAGTCTGAAGCTGTAACAGCTGAAGTATTTACAGTTTGTATGCCCTTCTGTTCCCAGGCAGAGTCAGAGATGGCTCTGGATGCGGAGTTTCTTGATGTGTACAAAAACTGCAATGGAGTAGTGATGATGTTCGACATCACCAAGCAGTGGTAAGAGAGGAGCAGTGACACGTGCAGCTTCAGTCTTGCTTATTTAATCAAAACAAATGATCTTTAGAAAACACGGATCTATACACATACCAATCTCAAGAGCTGAAATAGTTCTTGGCACCCAAGATAATTTTGCTTTATTTTCTGGCCTGTTTTTCATCTGTTCCCCTGTTTAAACCAATTTAGATCTGTTCTAAACAAGCTGTCTCCCTCCATGTCCACTGACCTGTACTTCCCACTGTGCAGCAGCCTGAGGGAAGCAGTTAGAAAATACCTTTTGCACAGGTTACTTATCCAGCACTGGAGGGTGCTCAGCACCTTCAAAGTTAGATGGCAAAGTTCCTGCTCCAAAGAGCTTCCATTCTTAAGTGTAGGCATAATATCTAACGAGAGGTGAAAACCACAAACGTGGGGAACAGGGAAGAGAGCTTGAGAGAATAGGGAGATAGGGATTTCTAAGTGCTCCAGCAGCATTTGTTGGGCTATTTTTATCCCTCTGCTAACAGAGAGGAAGCATGGGAGCAGGGAAGGAAAGGTGAAAGTGAGGAGTACATGGATGGCAGGAACTGGGGAAAAGGAAAACAGTAATCCTAGTGTGTCAGGGACACTGAGTGGCCCAAACTACTACCACTGGTGCCTTCAGCTTCTAAGGAAAAACTGCTGTCCTTTGGCTGAAAAGGTGCCATGAAGCTTTATGAGCTGTAATTCATGAAGCTGTAATTCTCCCAAGAGGAGAGGGAGGTACCCATTGCTGGAACTCTCTTCTTTGAGCCTCACTTCCAGATGCAGTGGTGTGCTGTTTAATTTAATTAAAGCTCTTGGCAGACTCCTACACTCCAGCACATCAGAATAAGTGGACAGGCACTAAAGCTGTCTTACTCATTAGTATAATAGATCAGCCTGTCTAGACACTGGGATATAGATCATGCAACTTTAGCCATTCTCTATCAGTACAGCATGTTCTGGCTTGTATACCTGCAAAGCAGGGAAACATCAACACAGTGTTCTTAATAGGACAAGACAAGGAGGGCCCTCTGCTAAAATGATATGCCTGAAGTGGATCAAAGAAAATATTTCTATATGTAGCATAGGGATGTAAGCGACTAATCGACTGTCCGATAAGCAAAAGCTTATCGACTAGTCACTTCTTCCTTTGCTGCCTCTATTACAAAGAGGCAGCAAGGGGGAGGGGGAGAGGGGGAAGAGGAGGGGATGCTTCCACTTTGAAGTGCACAAGTGCCCCCGCAGGGACTATTTGATAGTTAATTAATCGAAATTTAACATCCCTAATGTAGCATGTAACCTGTAGAGCTCACTAGTACAGAGAATTGTCAAGACAAATAGCTTAATTAACTCAGTGATTCTGTGTATAAGATTGCACTTATTTCTGAGGGAATTCTGTACCACAAATATTAAAAATTCTGAGTACAATATTTTAAAACTCTTTATATTTTATTTGTCAGTAAATAAATGTGGACTCTCCTAGTAGGGAGCACAGAGTACTGCTTGCAGTGAGGTAGGAAGATTAGCCTGTAGCCCCCCACCTGACAGGCATTCTACAGTGAGGCTGCATGCCACCATAAGGCACTGGGCCTGCCCCTCTGAATCAGGTGCTCCAAGTGTTGGTGGGCAGGCAGGCTCAACCCAGCACGTTCCAAGGTTCCATTTGTTTATTGGATAGTCAACTAGTCACTTACCTCCCTATCGGGGAGCTCATCAGAGTGGTCCAGGTGCAGGTGAGGTGGGGTATATCAGGTGGGGGTTTTATGGATCTGCTTGAATGTGAGAGTCCCAATTGCAGCTGCTGCCGAGGGGATGCTGTATGCTGTACTCCTGCTCTCCACCCCTCCCCCCATTCTCCTATTCCCTTCTCTTCCCTATCCCTGCTCCATCTCCCCAACTTACCCCCTTCTTTTCCAACTACCTTTCCTCCACCCAGCCCTCTTGCTCTGCCCTACAGTGGGTACTCACTGCTAGACAGGAAACAGAGAGGCTCCCAGCACACAGAAAGGAAACACAGCTGGGACTAGGACTCAAGAGGCCACATCCAGCTGCAAAGTCAGCACAGCAGAATGACACATTTTTTTCAGCCAGGCAGCTCTGCACTTGTTGAAAAGTGGGTGGGAGGAGCCTGTAGCACATGATTCTGTGTGCCCCCCATGCCTTGCCTCTGTTTTGGAGGCAGTATCCTCCATACTATGCCTATGAGCATTCCCAGCCTGCCCCCACCCCATTCTGATGCAGTTTCCCTTAGCTTTCTAACACTTTCTGCAGGGAAGCAAAGAAATTTGAGTGAGGCAGGACATGTTTCCTTCTTGCATGCAGAATTCCCTTGGGAGTAACTTTTAGCCCTTGTTTTCATCAAAGCTCATACAAGGGCATAATCTCAATCTCCACCTGGGGTGAAGAGAATATTCCCTTTTCCTATCCTGACTCAACAGTGCAGTGTGTTTCCTTGTCCTAGACTATTTTATATGGATCCCAGCTCGAGGTACAGAACTGAGGTACTTGGACTGTTTGCTTCTGAATGACAGGCTCTGTGAAAAAACAGTATTACCTCAGAGTGTGTCTCAGCCTTGTCTGTAGGTGGGCCTCAGAGGGAGCCCACTTGTGAGATTAATATTTTAGATATTTCTGTTTGCTTTGCAATTTTGGTGACTATGTATGTTAGTTTGTATTGTGTGAATGGAAGCTGTAAATGTAGTAATGTTGATTAGAATACAGCTAACCCATCAAGTGTGCTCACACTGTAATTACTTGTTTTCCCTCTTATTTGGTAAAGGACATTTAACTACATATTGAGGGAGCTTCCTAAAGTGCCCACCCATGTTCCAGTGTGTGTGCTTGGGAATTACCGCGATATGGGAGAGCACCGGGTCATCCTGCCAGATGACGTGCGGGAATTCATTGATAATCTGAACAGGTAAACAGTGTTGACGCCACACTGGCTTTCTGAGCAAGCAGTACGCCTCCACTTCTCTTGCATGCAAACTAGCCCCAGTTAACAGCATGTGTGCGCCATTGAATTGTTCCCTTTCCTGATCATCTAACCCCGTTCTCATTCTGTTGGATGTATTATCCCTGTGTATTGTCACTTTGTATTGGGCTTTCTGCTCATGTAATGGTTTTCCTACTGAACCTCTGAGTGGGCGGAGGGCAGGGCGGGGCAGGGGAAGAAAACTCAGTTCCCAGAACCAGTGAATAGCACTGAGCCCCCATGGTAGTGATGTTAAATAGCGATTAATTTGCTAGTCGAGTAGTTGATGGAATTTCCATCGACTACTTGACTAGTCTATAAATACTTCCTCGTTCCACCTTTGAAATGTACAAGAGCCTCAGTGGGGGCTCATGTGCATTTCAAAGTTGGAATGCCGCGTGGAACCCAGGGCCAACAGGAAGTCCTGCTGACCTGGGCTCCATGAGGGCGCTTCTGCTTTGAAATGCACAAGAGCCCCCGCTGGGTGGTATTGTACGTTTCAAAGCTGGCACACTGCGTGGAACTCAGGGTCAATCCCCAGCTGATCCTGGGCTCCAAGCAGCGCTGCAGCTTTGAAATGCCATGAGGAGCCTGACGCCGGGCTCCCTGCAGCATTCAAAGCAGCAGCGCCACACAGAGCAGCTGACCTCGGGCTCCCTGTGGTGCTGCCACTTTTAAGTACCCTCCTAGAGACAGCAAGGGGTGGGAGGAGTGACTAGTCTGCTATCCTGTTGACTAGTGTGATGTAGTGTGAGTGGCCTCCACTGGCTGCTGGCTGCAGCAGGACAGCTGCTGAGTCAGTATGCAAACGACCCCCAAACCTGTTTGACCTGTTGACGCCCATGGAGTGGGACAAAGGAAAGGCAGAGCCCAACCTCTGGCTGGGGGGCAGGGCTGGAAGTGAGTTGGGGAGTTTCTGTCTGGGTATCATGGAGGAAGCAGCTGAGCCAGGGGCTGGGATTTAAGGGCCCAGTCTCCTCCCTATCTCAAGGGGGGCTGAGGCATCCTGGGCCTGGCCCCTGTAATCCATTGCATCTGTGCTGTGCTGTATCATGGAGAAACAATGAACTCCCTCTATTCTACTGGCTGGTGGAGTCTGTCCATGCCATTACGGGGGTGCAGGAGACGGGAGAACCCCGACACGCCGCCACACTGGTGTCAGAAGCGGGATGCACTGCACCCCGCGGATGGAGCTCCCAGTGGCGAGTGACAAGGCGGAGCCAGGCTTGCTGGAGTGCTGGAGACAGAGCAAAGCAGTTCCTGGGAATTGTGGGGCGCTGCAGCACTAGACTGGTGAGTCTGCACTGAGGGGACCAGTGGGGAGATGGCCTACGCGCGACTCCTGAAGGCAGAGCTGGTGAGGCTATGCAGAGAGAGGGGCCTGCCCATGGGAAAGGCAACCAAGGCCCAGCTGATTGCCCAGCTGGAGGAGAATGACCAGCTACAGGGCCTGGATCCTGTCCCAGTGGGGAGCAGCCATCCTCCCCCCCTCCCCCCCCGGGAACATCTCAGGCTCCGAGAGGGGGCGGAGCGCTGGAGGCTGCCGGAGAGACCGGACTGCCTCCCAGGGAAGCCCTGCAAGCCATAATCCGTCTAGGGCAGGGGCCAGGCCAGTGGAGCTGCGGCAGCTAGAGATCCAGCTGCAGATGAAGAAATTGGAAGCCCAGGACCGTAGAGAGCAGCGACAGCATGAGCTGGCCATGGCAGAGCGGAGAAGTGGTAGGGCCCCGGCTGCACCGAGTGCGGACAGGCCCAAAGGGCCCAGGGCGGCCAGACGCTTGGAGAAGCTTGTGGTGGCCCAACTGAAGGACGTGGGCGACATGGACGGGTTCCTCAGCTCCTTTGAGAGGGCCTGTGGACTGCAACAGGTCCCCCCAGCTGACTGGCTACCGGAGCTCATCCCCTCACTGAACCAGGAGGTTGCCGGGGTGCTCAATCAGTTGGAAGACCTACAGCCAGGGGATTACAACCGAGT
>JANRFK010000975.1:141859-192278 GCA_030068395.1 Apalone spinifera | reverse complement strand
AGGGCACTGAGCACCAGCCGCCAGGAGCCAAGGGCCGTGATGCTGTTAAATGCAGACAGGAAACCCAGAGCGTGCGTTCCAGAGTCAGGGGTGGATGGAGCCTGGCGGCTCTTTCCCAGTCCACCCTGGGGGAGCAGGCTGAGCTTGCCTAGGGGCTGTGTGACTCAATGGCTCCCTAGAGCTCAGAGCCTGGCCAAAGGCTGTCACGTGTCACCCTGTAGCGTGAGCTGGGCCTGGCCCAGCCCTGGGGAACAGCAGCACTGCCTGGATCCAGCTGGATGGGGAAGGACCAGTATATTCCCACCTTCCCAGAGGCTGTTTGCTGGGCCCATTTTCCATGCACAGAGCCTGGCCCTGGGCTACCGGCCTAAGAAGGCCAGCCCTGCCTGGCTTCTTGAGAGGGTAGTGCACATGTGGCCCCGGTCCGGGCACTGCCAGCCAGCTCTCCAGCCTGGATCGAAGCAGCCTTGCCTGAGGGGCCTCTGCTCCTTTTGTAGGCTGCTCTAGAGAGCTGCCTGCTTCCACCAGGCAATCTGCCCAGTGCCCCAGGGAACCGGTGTGGGTAGAAGAGAGGGTCTGCCCCTGCTCTCTCAGCTGCCAAGGCTGAGGGGACCCAGCCTGATGCTGCACTCCTCATTCCCACCATGCCACTAAGCACCTGCTGGTCTGGCCCCCGTGGTAAAGAGCAGCCCCCGTGTGGTCTTGCAAATGAGGGAAAGCGCTGGCACTGGCATGCTCTGCAAAGCCCTTCCCCCACGGCTGCCTCCTTTCTCCTGTCAGGGTCATTCACTGTCTGTTCCTTCGAGGAGGACTGGTGTGGCTGGAGCACTGGGCCTAACGGTCCAAGCTGGCTCAGGAACTCCAGCCTGCACCTCGCACCTGGGGCCCACAGGCCCAGCCGCGACCACAGCACCAACAGCAGGACAGGTACCTTGGGTTGCAGGGCCCCCACTCTGCTGGGAAGATCAGAAAATTAAACACCAAACATGCATGGAAGGGGCTCTGATCTGTGCAGATGTCTGCTACATGAGTCTGGGCACTAGTCACACTAGGGGCCTCACTCCAGAGGGGGGTTTTCTCTCTAGTATTTGCTGGGGACAGAGGTATGGGACAGGTCGAACAATACCTGGCTCACATGGAGCACTGGTCATCAGATCAACTGTGGGGGGCTGCTGTTATCCCCATTCCACACCTGGGGAAGCTGGACAACAGAGTAGGAAGTGACTTTCCCAGGGGCCTCCTGGAGCTCATCTCAGGCCAGTGCTTTAGCCATCTGGCTGCACATCCCCCCCCCTTGGCATTCACAGTAACACAGGGGGCTTGGCTGCAGAGGCAGCCCATGGGGCTGTAGCAGGCATTACCGAATGTGTGCTGCTGATCTCCCACAGGGTTTTTCCTCTACGTCAGTACCGCCCCACCAGACTTGAGCAGTGAAGCAGCCAGACTAATCAGTCCAACTTTCCAAGCAACCACGACCAGCCCCTGTTCTGTAAGTCACCCCCGGCTAACGTGCTGCCAGCCTTCCCTTTGCTTGGCCTGGGACATCTTGGGAGTTGTTTCTACACAGCATCAAGGGCCTACAGGCAGGGTACCTCTTCACCCACTCACACCTCACCCTCTGGGGATGCTGCTGAGAGAAACCAGCCCTTCAAAGCTTGCTGGAAACCACTGAGCTCTGGGCTGGCCCTGGGTAGCTGGAGGATTGCAGTATACATGAGGCAGAGCTCAAGCCATGCAGCAGAGGGAAAGGCTGTGGGTTACATGAGGGTTGTTTTATGGAAACCTCAGCAGATCGTTAGGCTTAAAGTTTCTATGATCTGGATTTGATTGAATCAAAGAGGGCCGCCGGCACTACCCCACAGTCCTGGGGCAGGTGGGACACTGAGCTCTTCAGCAGACACTCAGGGCATGTTAGGGAACGTTGGCTGACCGGGAGGGCTGGTTGAACAGCATCTCCTGGGCTCTTTGGGAGAGCCATGCAGAGCCATGCAGAGCTGCAAGGCACGCTTCAGCCAGTCTTCAGCTGCCCAGCCTCCACTCTGGGCTGGGTGTCTGTGCCAAGGCTAGGCTGAGGCCCGCTGCTCCTGGCACAGCGTGGCGTTCATTGCACTCTCATTCTGGGTCCAGCTCGTGTTCTACTCCTACCTCTATGGCTCAGCCACCAGCAGCCTCAACATCTACTACCAAACCAACTCCACCACGGGGCTCGTGCACACCTGGGCTGCAGACCGGGGTGATTACTGGTTCAGGAACAAAGTGGACTTCAATGTGACTGAGAGCTTCCAGGTGGGCAGCAAATTTGGTGCCACCCTGAGAGTGGGACCAGCTCATGGTGCCAGGACCACCTCTTCCCAGGGAGTGTCAAGTCATAGTGCAAAGCTAGCCCTTCAGAAGGGCAAAGGGGAGAACGGGCATGAATGCGGCATCCCCTTGCAACTGCCATGGGATCCTTCCCAGGGAGGGGTGGGCCAGCAATAGGCACCTCCCTGCCTAATACCTAGTTCTAGTGCCTAGAACCCTGCTGAGGATCATAGGGGCCCTTGGGCTCCAAGGATGCTACCAGCCTGACCCCGTGTCTCACATCATATACACTGACCCACCGCAGTCACCTACACCCACCCTGCACGCTAACCCACATCCACATGCTACACTGACCTAGGATCACATGCACATTCAATGTACAGAGACCTGCCTCACACACACATGTCCCGCCATGTATTAAATGTACATGCCCTGAAACCCAGATCTCATCTAAGCCAAGTTTCCCCTGGGATCCCAGTCACGCCAATATTGATCTTACATCACTGCATACAGCTTTGTTTTCCTTGGCCTATGGGACAGTGGCCCCCTCCATACTCTGTATCGCAGATTACTGCAGGCTGGGCAGTCACCCCGGCTAGGACACTGTGGGGTGGGCCCCCTTATGGCGAGGCCTCTGGGTGTCTGGGTGGGAGCAGGTGCTAGCCTGCTGCCTAGTGTTACCTGCTACTCCTGTCCCTGCAGATCCTTCTTGAGGCTGTGATCGGAGCAGGGCACAAAGGCAGCATGGCCCTGGATGACCTGGTTCTGTCTCCAGACTGCCTCCAGGCCACAGGTGAGGCTCTAGACAGATTCCTTTGGCTTACTCTTTGCCAGCTGCTGGTCTGGAGTGTTACCCCATAACTCCCTCTCCACAGGACCGACGGGCAGGGCAAGGTAGGCCTCTTTCTGCTCCGCTCCACCCCTGCTGTGGCTCCAAGGCCGGACTGTGCCACAGAGCATAGAAGAGAGCGAGAATTCCACCAGTCCCAGGCCATAATGGAGATTGGGTGCTGAGGTTTCCCCCATGACCCTCTGTGCCTCTGTGGGGGACCAGGCTTGAGGTGCCGGGGCTTCCTCTGCCCAGGGCTTTTGCTGGGGACAGGGTTGGGAGCAGCTGGTGGGATTCCTCCACCCAAGCACTTGCCTGGCACTGCTGCTGGGGCCGAGCATGGGCCTTCTCCTATCCTGCTTGCCTAGCAGCGTGGGTTCCAAGCTTCTGCCACATGGCAGCAGATTCTTTCTGGGGGATCAGCCCAGTGACTAATCCACAACTGGCCCCTAACCCCTTCCTGGCTCTAGTCACCTTTATTCTCTCTGTCAACCTTGTTACAAACCAGATAAGTGTCCCAGCGACACAGCCAGATGCCTCCTTCAGCTCTTGTGATCTACCCCTGCTGCCCCTCCCCCTCCACACATGGGCAGCCGCCTTACAGGTAGAGCCTGCCCAGGGTAGCTTTCAAGGCAGGGTGGGATGAGCCAGGTGTGGGAGGCACGCAGGGCTGTGGGTTGGGGCTCAGGGGAGAAACTGGGGGGCTGTGCTGACACGCAGAAGACTCATGCAGAGGTCAATGAGCTACTGTGGTTTGGGCCATGTTGGCTGAAGAGGTGATGCTGGCTCTTCTATAGCTGGCAGTGCCCAGCGCATGCACCGTTTAGGGCTGGGGTTGGGAGCCATGGGGGAGAGTCCTTCCCTCTTTTGGAGTAACCTGACTCTGAGCAGGGAGCAGCCAGGGAGCTTCCTGCTCTGGTTCGGGTTCCAAAGCAGCTTATGTTAAGGAAAGTGCCATGGAGTCTTCAGTGCCCCTGCTGGGGCTGTGCTTGCAGGCAGGCAGGCAGTTGGGTGCGGGGGCCCCTTTGCCAAATGGCCCAGCACAGCCCCTGCCAAAGGTCCTGGCCTGCTCCACTCTCACCCTCTCCAGGCAATCTGACCATTATTTCTGGGCCTTCGTCCCCTGGCCCCGCCACTCCCTGCGCCCCGGAAGAGTTTGCCTGTGACAATAAGAAGTGCATCAGCCCAGAGCTGGCCTGCGACTTTACAGACACGTGTGAAGATGGCTCCGACGAGACGTCCTGTGGTAACGAACACCCAGCAGCTGCGCTGCGTGGCACAAAGCTCTGCTGGGAGGGAGCAACATGAGGCACGGCGCAGCGCATCAGCTAGTGCAGCCATTGGGCAGGGGCTGGACACACACAGCTCCGCCAATGACCTGCTGATCCTGGTAGCAGAGTGCTGGGCTCCCTGCACGTGATGATTTGCTAACACCTCTCAGACCTGCTCTGCTGCTCACCCAGCCCTGGGATCCCAGGCTATGTCTACTCTACAGAGTTTTTCCAGGGAATGCGCCTACTCTGCCGACATTTTTTGCGGAAGAGCAGACGCACTCTTTCTGAAAGAAGATGTTTTGCCAAAATTTGGCCCAGTTTAGATGGGCCAAATTTCGGAAAAGCCTCTTCCGAAAACACAATTGGAAAAAGGTACACACATCGCAGAGCGCAATGAAAAGGGAGTGTAGTGTAGACATAGCCCCTGTGCCCCCGAGCCCTGACCTGCCACCTGCTAGCTCAGCCCTGGATCCCTGCACCCACTGCTCTGCCAGAGCTCCCAAGCCCTGACCTGCCACCTGCTAGCCCAGCCCTGGGCCCCTGCACCCATGACTCTCCCAATGCCCCAACCTGCCAGCTGCTAACCCAGCCCTGGGTCCCTGCACTGGTATCCACTTGGCAGTGACAGCCAGGGCTCTGAACAGGGTTGCATTCCAAACCCTACCCCTTGCCCTGCTGGCCAGCCCTTAGTGCAATTGTTGGTTTACATCGATTCAATGGGCGTGCTCAGGAGCCTGCTGAGGATCCGGGCCCCATTGTTCTAGATTCTTTGCAGATGCGGCAATATGCTCTGGTCCAATAACCCTCCCTTTGGAAAGCCTTCTGGGCCGCACAGGGAGCCACATGAAGGCCTTTTGGCCATGCCCGGGAGCCGAACCCTGGGCAAGTGAGTGAGCCCATGTGTAAGTAGTGGGGTGTTTCCCCTAAGCATAGTGGCTGGAGGAGAGGAAACTGCAGCCCAAGGGACTCAGACAAGCCCAGGACACCTGCCCAGCCAGACCAGCCACAGCTTCCGCTTGCCTTGTGTAGCCAAGAACTTTGGCTGCTGCCCGTCCAGCTGATGGAGTCTTCTGGGCCCAGACTGGAGCAGCACATGGCTTCAGGCCAAGCTGCTGAGGCTCTCGGCACCACCTGGTGAGAGGTTTCACAGTCCGGCTCCTGCAGGGCCCTAACAAGGCTAGTGAGATCTTTGTGTGTTCCAGGGGCATCAACCTTTGAGGCTGGGGCTGGGGGCTGGAAGGACATCAGTGTGGGCCAGCTGCAGTGGGTGAGAGAGACCGCCAACACAGCCTCAGGGCCGGGGGCAGACCACACCACCAACTCCTCTGCAGGTGAGACCCCCGCAGGGGAGACCTCCCCACCCCTGCCCCTCTACTGAGGCAACTCTCCCCACTCGCATCACTCCACAAGGGAGTCCTAGCTCCCCACTGCTGCTGCACAGCTGAGACCCTCCCCCACCTCTCCACAGGTGAGCCCCCCCCACTTCCACATATGTCCCCAACCCATCCTGCAGGGGAGACCTCCCAATTCCTCCACAGGGAGACCATCCACACCCCCCTGCAGGGCACACGCCCCACTCCCTGCCCCTCCTGGGGAGTAAGACGTGGCTGGCATTGCTTAGCGGAAGGGGGGGTGGTTGGTGCTGTGGGGTGAGGGGTAGCCATTTCCCAGCTGCAGTCTGTGTTCTCTCTAGGGAGCTACTTGGGTGTGGGGCTGGCTCCGGGCCAGATGCTGTCCGTGGCAAGGGCTCGCACCCCGCCTCTGGGCTCCTCGGGCCTGGCCTGCTCTCTGAAGATGCACTACTGGTTGCACAGTGACCCCCAAGGTACCTGCGCCTACTGGCCCCGGCCCTGCTGCACTCAGCCCTACAGAGCGGCCCATTCCCCACCTAACCCTGGGTGGCAGCACTCCGGGGAGGCCCTTCGACATTTCCTATCCTAGGCCAAGAGGAGCCTACCATTGCTGCAGCAGCAGAAGGCAGCCATTGCCTGCCATTTGCCCCCGGCAAAGTGATTCTGGAGGGCCACAGCCAGAACCTGAAGGAGACTTGCCCCATAGCCCATCCCCAGGTGGTGCCAACCCAGCCTCCCTGCTGGATGCCAACCCTGGCCCTTGGGCTGCAAGGAGTTGGCCAGTGGGGTCCCTGCAGCGCCCCACCCCACCTTGCTTGGATCCCCCTGCTGGCACTGGGCTGGGTTCCCAAGGAGGCTGCCAGGGCAGCAGAGAGGGACACTCTCAGAGCCAGGACTACCCTCCCATCCCCTTCTCCCTTTCCTAGGGTTCCTGGCACTCAGCATCCTGGATCCTGGCCTGGGGACACACAGACTGGCCTGGCACATGCAGGGCACCAGCAGCACGGCGTGGAAACATGTCACTGTTCCTCTTGGGAAACGGGTCAGACCCTTCCAGGTGGGCCAAGCAGCCTGACTCCACCCAGCTCAGGTCTCATGGGTGCTCCGGTGTGCCCTGGCCCAGGAAGGCAGCTTGCTGGATCCCACACTCTGTCAGTGCAGCAGCCTAAGAACACAGCATTTAGCTGGGAGTGAACCCAGGAGGGCACAGCTTGATCGGGGCAGGGGCAGGAGCACAGAACAGGGACCTGATTGTCTCAGTGCTGACTCCAGTCTAGCCAGGGTGGCAGTGCTCAAACTCAGCTGGCTGGCAGGTGGCCTAGCATCCCAGGGAGCAACAGCTGGCTTCTTGCTCTCAGCTGCCAAGTGCTGAGTCTGGGTGGGCCCCAGGGACAGCGCTCCTGCCTTCCTCCCAGGGGAAGTCCCTGTAGGTCGACAGCCACGTGGAGGGGTGGGGGAGGACCACTGCCACATTCACTGCCAGGCTGCCAAGTGGCACATCACCTGCAGGGCCCCTGTGTGCGGAGAACAGGGGCTGGGATGGGAGCTTACTGAGCTGCTGTCCCCTCAGCTGGAGCTGACTGCCCTGGTGAAGCTGCGCAGCCTCGTGGTGCAGAGTGCTGCTGTGGACGACATTGTGTTTGTGAACTGTGACCCCCACTTTACCCCTCCAGATGCCTCAGGTATGGCTCTCGGGCCCCAGGAAATGGGCAGCAGATACTTGCCCTGGGGGCCTGGCTGCTGCTGGCACATGAGAGGTGGGACCCACCTATGCTCCAGGAGTCACTTTCAGGGGGGACAAGTGCAGGAGCTGCTTTTCCCCACGGGTCAGTTCCTACTCCGAGAAGAGCAGGTCAGCAACTGGCTGTGGCCAGGGCTCCCTACGCTGCATGGTATTGCACTGCGCACAGGGAGCCCAGCACCCTGCATGAGTGCTGAGTTGAGGTGGGCATGGAGGCACCAGGACATTTGCATGCTCATCCCAGAGCCACTGATCTCTGCTCCCTTGACAGCAGAGGTGGCCCTAGACTAGCTGCCAGCAACTGGCGCCCTAGGCAAACCTTGCAATCAGCGCCCCCACCTCCAAACCCCTCAATGATATTGCCTATATGGACGGGCTACCCCTGCTTGCCAGGATCCCTTCACTGCCCCGGCACTGTGGGGACAGCCCATGGTGACGGGTGCCTGGCCAGCAGGGCTGTCCTTGCAGAGGGTTGGGAAGCAGTGGTGTCAATGGGAGTTAGGCACCTCGATAGCCAGAAGATCTAGTCGCCAGAATCTCCCCTGCGAGGTTCACTTTCCTAGGGCCCATGCGAGTGTTGGTGCTGGGAGTATCTGTGGCACCGTGTGAGCAGGAGATGGGCTGGTAACCCCCAGATACCTTTTTTCTGGTCACTGCCCAAGTGGCCTTTCTCTGCAGAGCCATTGTGTGCCTGCTGGACTACTCCCTACCCTCTGGGGGGGGGTGTGAGACGGATTTCCCCTGTTTGGGGGTAGGAGAAGGCATCCCCGGCAGAAAGCAGGGCATGTGAGCCACTAAGGGTTCATCTCCTTCCATCTGGAGAGCTCCGAGCACTGCCTGGACATCACAGAGCCCACCCCACTCCTAATGGGGAAACCGAGGCACAGGTGCATCCGTGACCTACCCCAGCCTCACTCAGTGAAGCAGTAGCAGAACCCAGGAATTCTGCCTCCCAATTTGCTTGCTCTGACCACTCAACCTCATGCCTTTTCAGAGCAGAGTATAGAGCCCAGGAACACAATTTCCTGCCTCTTTGCTCTGATTGCTGGACCTTATGCTCGTCTCAGCGAACCCAGGAGTTCTGGCTCCCACTTCCTTTGCTCTGGCCACTAAACCGAATTACTCTTTGGCATTAGTATGGGTAGGAGTTGGGCACAGCAGCTGCGAGGGCTGAGCCAGGAATGGGGAGTTTGGGTGGAGGATGGCAGCCCCCCAGTCTCTGCTCTAGTCTGACTTCACCCACAGCATGGCCTTTCCTCTTGGCACAGAGCTGTCCTGCAACTTTGAGAGGGGGCTTTGTGGCTGGTACCAGGATCAGGGTGATGACTTTGAGTGGATGCGAGGACTGGGCTCCGATCACACCACTGGCACAGGTGGGTTCTGCTAGGGCTTCTGGGAGTGCATGCCCTGTCCCCAGGAACTCCTGGGCTCAGGGGCACACAGAGCAGGTGAAGCAGCAGGCTTGGGGTCTGGTCTCAGAGCTGCAGCCTGCAGTGGCTCCAGGATTCAGTCCAAACTCACTCAGAGAAGAGCTGACTTGAAGAGGCAAAGCTGGGCCACTAGCTGTTGTGGGGGGTGGAGAGCCGCAGGCTGGGCTGGGGGCAAAGCAAGGGCTCTTGTAGGAGCAAGAAGAAGTCCACTGGAAGAGGCAGGTTTGCATCTGTCTGCTGCCTTTCCAGCTCATGTGTTGCTGATGCACCTAGGCTGTGTTAAAGGCCTAGCTGAGATCTTGGTGCAGCTGCCGTGAGCTAGGGCTGCGCGCAGGGAGGTCTGGGCTGGTGCCTGCCCTTGTTACTGCCTCTCCAGCTCTCACCACGGGCTGTGTTTGCTTCCGAAAGGCTATTTCTTGTCCGTGGATCTTGCTGCCCAAAGTGCCCGGGGCCTGAGTGCGCGTCTCATCACGTACCCCCAGGATTGTCCCACGAGAGAGCAGTGCCTTTCCTTCTGGTACCGCCTGGATGGCCCTCAGAGTGGTAAGTCACACCTGTGCTCTCAGGGCTGGGCTGGGCCATACTGTGGGGGGCAGGGGAGAGAGATCCTTCCCCATTTCTTCCAGGAAGCTGCCAGTTAGCCACTTAGCATCGTGCATTCAACACATGGCGCCTCTGGCAAGGACACACCTGAACACTGCCCATGAGACCAGGGTGAGGGGGCACAGGTGTGAGCCAAGGACTGGTGCTGACCTACCTGGTGCGTGTTCCCTCTAATCTTTTCCATCCATGTGCAGAATAATTTGTTTAATGTGCCCCGAGGCATGTGTGAAAGCGCATCCCCAGTAGGTGCCCCTGGCCTCTGTTTGCCAGAAGCTGGGAATGGGCGACAGGGGAGGGATCACATGGTGATTCCCTGTTCTGCTCATTCCCTCTGAAGCACCAGGCATTGCCCACTGTTGGCAGATGGACCATTGGACTGACCTGGTCTGGCTGTTCCTATGTTAGAGACACTGAACCGGGCTGTGGGCACGCTGCTGATCAGCTGGGCGGCATTGGAACCTCTGCTGAGTGGCTGCCCAAGCACCCAGCTTACAGGGACCGTGGGTGAGGCGGGGCAGAGGTGCGAGCCAAAGCTGGTGCTGTGTTGCAGGGAGGAATGTGTCCCTCGCCCTGGTGCTCACCCTGCAGGGAGTGAGGTTCCAGCTCTGCGAGTTACTCTGGTGCAGGCTCATAGAGAGAGGTCCCCAGCACAAGGTGTCTTGTTCCCAGCATGGCCCCCTCCCTTTGCTAGTGCCCTCCCAGGGAAGGCCAGCTTCCTGCCCCCGTTCTGCCAAGATTCCTCCAGCACTTGGGACACCTGACCAACTGGAGCTCCCGAGAACCACAAAGTCCAGCCCCAGGTACTCAGCCCAGCTTCTGCCCCTCTGGAGGTGCTGGAATTTATGCCAGGCACAACACCAGCTCCTGGCCACACTACCCTGGCAGCTCCCTGGTCACTTTCCAGCAGAGGTGCTAGCCCAGCTTGGCGGTGGTCACCCCCCATAGCTGCAGGTCAGTGGGGTTGGGTTCCTGGCTGTGAGACAGATGCTCTGGGCCAGCTCTGCCTGCTCTTCACCTGGCCCTTCCCATGGGCCCTGGATTTTCCAATTCAACCCAGGCACATTGAGCCTAAAAATACAGCATGACGAGGAGCCGGAGATCGTGCTCTGGACCCGAATGGGAGCTCATGGCAGTACGTGGCACCTGGGATTTGCAACACTCCGCTGCCAGGCCCGCCAGAGGTACCGGGTAAGCTCTGAGACATTGCATCTTCCCACCGTGCCCTGGCACGTGGGGAGTCACTGCTGAGCCAGGGGCAGGATTTGCTGGCTCAGTGCCATGCCAACCCCTCTCACAGCTCTGTACAGCCCCAGCACATTGCCGGCACTCAGCAGACAATCGCAGCCAAGCTGTTCCAGACACCAGAGCCTGGGCTCAGGTGCAATGCCATGCAAGCGCCATGAGGCCGCGGGGCACCTGGCTGCTTTGCCATGCAAGTTCCATGAGGTTGTGGGGCACCTGGCTGCTTTGCCATGCAAGCGCCATGAGGCCGTGGGGCACCTGGCTGCTTTGCCATGCAAGTTCCATGAGGCCGCAGGGCACCTGGCTGCTTTGCCATGCAAGCTCCGTGAGGCGCCTGGCTGCACTGCCATGCAAGTTCCATGAGGCCGCGGGGCACCTGGCTGCTTTGCCATATAAGCTCCATGAGGCTGCGGGGCACCTGGCTGCCTTGCCATGCACTTGGGCCCAGGCCCTCATGTCCCTGGTCCTTGGGCTCCTCAACACCTTCATTCCATTCCCCGGGGGTGCGGCTGACCTGGCGTGTTGGTGCTTGGGGTGGTGCTCAGTGCTGCTTGCCTTCCTCCTTGGCAGCTGATCTTCGAGGCTCTCCGGAGTGGGTACTTGGGCGACATAGCCTTGGATGATGTTACCATGCAAGCTGGAGCGTGTGGGCCCCAGGAGTCCTGCTCATTCGAGGCCGATGCTTGTGGCTTCTTCTCCAGCTGGCAGTACATGTGGGCACGGCAGAGCAATGCCACTGGCATTGCTACCGCTGGCCCTCCCACTGACCACACCCTAGGGACGGCCCGAGGTAAATCAGCCCCTGGGCTCTGGCAGGGAGTGGGGAGTGTGTCTGCCCTACCTGGGCCTGGCAATCAGCCACACATGCTGCCTGCAAGCACAGCACAGGGCCCCAGCCACAGCTCTCCTCCTGTAGTTCTGATTGCAGAAGGCAGCTCCTCATGCCCAGGGACTGTGCCTGGTACTAAGTTCTGTGGAAGAGCTGGTGCCACAGGCGGAGCCCATGTGCGAGTGGCAGGAATGCTGCAGTGTGGACTCAGGGGCCCCAGGATACTGCAGGGCCATGCTTGGGGATGTGAAGGGTCTAGTCGACTATCTGATAAGCAAATGCTTATCGGATAGTCAACATGCTAGTCAACTAGTCGCTACCCCCACGCCCCCATGCTGCCTCTATCAGTAAGAGGCAGCAAGTGGGGAGGAAGAGGTAGGGGTATGTCCAAGTGGCAGCACTGCTTGAAGCCTGGGGCCAGACCCCAGGCTCCGTGCGGCACTGCCGCTTTGAAATACTGCATGCAGTCCAGGGCCATCTGGGGTGTCCCCAGGTTGTCCCCAGGCTGCACGCAGTGTTTCAAAGCAGTGGTGCTGTGTGGAGCCCGGGATCAGCTGCCATTTTGAAATGCTGCGGGGAGCCTGGTATGAGGGTATTTGCGGTGGTTCAAAGTGGCAGCGCCATGTGGAGCCCGGGATCAGCTGTCCCCACCTGATTCCAGGCTCCACGTGGTGCTTTTGCCTTTGAAGTGTAGCAACAACCCTACACTTCAAAGGTGGAATCGCCCTATTGACTAATCAAATAGTCAATTCAAAAAATGCATCAACTATTCAATTAGTCAATTAGTTGTTATTTAACATCCTTAGCTGGGCTGAGATGGGGAGTGGGACACGGGAAGGGAGCCCCTGTGGCACTGCCAGGTGGGCCTGAGCCAATCCATGTCTAGGGCATTCCAAGGTGGCCATGCCATGCTGCTCTCCTGGGCTGAGCCAGTGCAATTTGCCAGGGGGCTGCACTGAGGGGGGAAGGGACTGGTCCCACCTTCCCAGCCTGTGGGGGCTGCACCAGAGGAAGCAACGCCTGGGCTTTCAAAAAGCAGACAATGGGGCTTACTTGCCATTTGGCACTGCATAGATAAGCCGGATGGGGGCTAGCTGGGACCCAGGGCTCCAGAAGGTGTCAAGAACAGAAGGTGGGTGGAAGGGCAGAGGAAATTTGCTGTGTGGGACAAGGTTCAGAGGGATAGTGTCATGCGAGTCTGTGTCAGCAAAACTCCTCAAGGTTTTGGTGTGGTGGGAAGCTTGTGTCGGGTCTTGGTTTTCTCCCTTTGCCCACCCGGGGCTCTGGAGGGCTAATGGAGCTGCCAGCACATGCCTCGGGAGGAGGCATCAAGGGCTGGCTGGGCCAAAGGGAGTGCAAAGGAGTAGCCATGGCCCTGTGACAATCCTGCTGTTGAACTCTAGGAGGTGCCAGGTGGGCTGATAGGGAGAGCTCTGCTAGCCTGTGAGGCCGCACTGGTTCCGAATCACAGCAGGACACAGTTATTCTCTGGCTTTTCCTTCCTGTGGATCTAACACCGGGGCCCTTCCCTGCTTGGATGGAAGGCTGGCCATGTATGCCTGGGAGGGGAGGGGGTCCATGTTGTGACACTGCCAGGTGGGCCTGAGCCAGTCTATGTCTAGGGCATTCCAAGATGGCCATGCCATGCTTGGTGCTGTGGGCCCAAGGGTCTCAGTTCTGGGCCTGGAGTGATTAAGTGACTCTCTCTCTGCCAGGCTGTTGCTTTTTGTTTTTCCCAGGATATTACATGATTCTTGACACCAGCAAGGGCTCCCTGCCCCGTGGGCAAGCAGCCACACTGAGCTCTGGGCAGTACAGGCCCCTGACTCGTCCACGGTGCCTCTGCTTCTGGTACCAGCTCAGCCCCAGTGACCCAGGTGAGCCCAGCAGCCCCAATGTGTCCTTCAGGCTCAGAGTTGTTGGCAATGGAGGGAGGGCCACGAGGCAGAGGTGGATGGCTCGGCTGTGGTGGAAGCCAGACCTGGGAGTCAGGATGCCCAGGTTCTCATATCAGCTCTGTCACACACTTGCTGGGCCCTCCCTGGCCCCTGGTTCCCTCATGCTGAAGGGAGCATCCCCCCACTCACAGCCTCGCAGAGCGTGAGAGTAGGAGTCTGGGCTGCTCACGCCCCTGCCTCCAACTTGGGCCTGGCTGAGGTACATGCCTTGGGCCTATGGGCACTGAGTCTCTGGGAGGCACGTGTGCCTGGTCAGCTGAATGTCCTGGCAGTGTCTGGAACACCTGCCCCATGGGAATACTAGTGTCAGAGCCTGGGATCTCTCCATGCCATGACAGCCCAATTGCTCCAGTACGGAAATGGCTATGGAGTGGGGCAGGTCCCATCCAACATGTCCAGGCGAGGACCCAGGGCTTGGACACCCAGTGGCCTGCATGCTGCCTTTGTGGGTAGGGAAAGAGCAAGTTCCCAGTAAGGCTGCCAGTGCTGGGCTTTGGTGGCGCTGCTGCTCCCTGCTCTGTGCCCCGGCGGCTGGCCCTTGAGAGATGCCCTCTCTTTCCACTTGTGCTAGGTTCTCTGACAGTGCATGTGGAGGAGAAGGGGCTGCAGCGGAGTCTGTTCAGTGTGAGCTCAGTGCACGGGGATGCCTGGCACCGGGGTCAAGTGACTGTCCAAACAGCTGAAGCCTGGAAGGTGAGACAGCCTTGGGGCCTGGCCCTGACTGGTGCTCGATACACTGGCAGTAACTATACGTAATGGTGAGCCAGGGCACTGACTCACAGCCTGTGTCAGAGATATGCTGCCAAGCGCTCATCCCTCACCCTGAGAGCCCCTCTGCAAGAAGAGCCCTGCTCAGAGGGACCTTCTCTTGGGCTGAACCCAGCCCTGCCCCTGGCTCCTCTGCAGCCAGCTGTCCCTGCCTGGAGGCTGGACTGGGCTTGTGGGGCTGCTGGGGGGAATGAAGGTCAAGCCCACCTCAGCGCTGGGCTCCTGCCTAGCCTAAGTTCTACACTGGGTGCCTGCCCATGGCACATGGGGGTGGAAGGCCAGCGCAGACCTGGGTTAGTTCTGGGGCCCATGCTGGTGTTGGGAGCCAATGCATCCATCAGGCGCTGGCCCAGCCTGCACAAAGAAGAGAGGCAGCGCAGTGTCCCCATGGGTGTGCCTGGCCCCTCCCTTTCAGGGTCCATGAGCCCATGCCCAGCCCCAGTGGTGATGCTTGGCTCCGCTGGGCCTCTTGCCTGACCTGCGCCTGCTCTCTGTGGCAGGTGGTGTTCAAGGCAGTGGGAGCTGGTGGCGAGCTCTCCTACATCGCCCTCGATGATCTGCACCTGCAGGCCAGCAGCTGCCCGGAGCCAGGTACAGGAGCCGTGTGGTCCAGACACAACTCATCAGGGCTGGGCAGGCTGGCTGGGGCAAGAGGGTGGCTCAGCAGCTTGAGCCAGGGGCACTGAGGGGGGCGCTAGCTGCAGGGGTGGGGCAAGGCAGAGCAGAACAGGCTGCCGGGATGCTCCAGCTCCCAATGCCGTGGTGCATATGGGAGAGGCTGACCCTTGCTGCCACCCCATACCAAGCCCACAGGTAATCTCCTAGCTCGGGGGAGGAGGGTTTGGGCCAAGGGGCAGTGGTGTAGCAGAGATGGGGCAGGGGTGAGGCCTGCATCGGAGGGGAGTCGCCCTGGGCCTCATGCCTGGGACACTGGGGAAGGGGTTGCTCCAGGCTCTGTGCCCCCCTGTAAGGGTGGCCAAGCCAACAGAAGGGGACAGTGATCAGCATTTGGTGGCACTGCGGGCTCCCATCCCAGCTTCATATTACTGTGTGCCTGGTGTCATCTGCTCCCCTGCACAGAGCTAGAGCTGCCATGGGACCAGCGTGAAGGCAGCCCTAGGTGCTGTGGCTCAGCTGTCTCCCTCCCTAAGTGCAGTGCTCCAGACAGCAGCTTCATTCATGGCAGCTGCTGCTGCCTCTGGGGTCAGGGCTGGGTCCCTCATCAGAGCATGCAGGCTGCAGGGCTGATGGGTTTCCCAGTCTGGCAGCACCAGTTTTCCCAGCACAGATTCTTACAAGGGGCCCGTGGTGAAAGCCCTGCAGCTGTACCCCAAGCACATAGGGATGGGGCTGCTCCAAGAGGTCCTGCCCTGATCCCCTCCTCACTCAGGCAGGGCCCAGAGGATGCCCAGTGACACCATGAACCCATGCTGTGTAATGGGGCAGAGTCTCTTGCTGGCAGGTTCCTGTGACTTTGAGTCAGATACTTGTGGCTGGACCAGCCCCTCAGATCCCACTGTTGGCAGCTATGCCTGGGGCTGGAGGAGTGGAGCCAGTCTGGGCCCTGAGGTGGACCACACGCTGGGCACGACAGCAGGTGAGAGTCACTCCTGGGGGCCTCCTGGGGGGGAGGTCAATGATGGGTGGGGATGGGGAGCTGAACAGTAGCCCTCACCCTGCAGTCTGCCTGGGAGGATGTGGCAGAGCTTGGGGAGGGAAGCTCAGAGAGATGCCTGTGCTAGTGCCCAGCATTGCCAGGAGCACTGGGCAGTAGCCTCTGGAAGGGCTTGTTCCTGAGGGCTGGGGGTCCTGCAAGGGCGATGGAGGCAGATTGGCTCCTCCTTCCTGGGTTGGCTCAGCCATAATGGGACCGTGAGACTGAACCCTGGTCCCTGGGACTGGCTGGAGAGGTGCTGATTGGCTCAGGAACTGGGCTGGGGCTGGCCGAGCTCTGTCCCAAGTGCCTTGAGCTCAGCGCAAAACCCAGCGGTTCTGGCCAATGCAGAATGACTGCAGCACCAGGCAGGGGGCCTTGGATGGGGAGGGCAGGAGTCTGGCAGGAGTGCTGCAGTGCTGATTGTCTCTCTGGCTGTGTGGTGCCCTGCAGCTGTGGGCTGGTATTGCTGGGCGCAATGAGCCAGCTCAAAGGACTGGCACTTCCCCATGGCACGCTGGCCCAGGCTGGGGGGCACTGCCCCCATGGCGCTCTGGCCCAGGCTGGGGGGCACTGCCCCCATGGCGCTCTGGCCCAGGCTGGGGGGCACTTCCCCATGGCGCTCTGGCCCAGGCTGGGGGGCACTGCCCCCATGGCACTCTGGTCTAGGCTGGGCACCACCGACTTCTTCTGTAGATTCTGTTCCCAGGTGCCTAGCTGGGAGTAAGTGGGCGCCATGCTGGGGGCAGCCAGTGGCGAGAGACCTCCTGCCCATGGAGACCTGGGCAGACAGACCTGTCTGGGTCTGGTCTCTGGCTGCCATTTTGTTCCCAGTGCAAGCATGATCAGGAGGCAGCAGTGTCCTGTCCCCCCTTCCTCAGCACTGTGCCCTGGCCCGCTCAGCTTGGGAACCCCCTCGGGTGAGGGAGCCCAGTGTCTTCCTACTGGGATATGGCTTTCTGCCCTGCTACGTGGGTAGTGCCTTGGGAGCCCCCTCCCCAGCAGGTGGAGCAATGTGCTGCCTAGGAGCCCACCTGAGGGTCGGGGCATGGCTGGCAGAGGGAGAGGAGGGCCGGGCAAAGCCCACCTGGCTTGTAAAAGGAGGCTGGCACCTCCACTCCTGCTGTATCTCCCCTGCAGGCCACTACGCTTACTTCGATGCCAGCGTGCTGGCTCCCGGGGGGCATGTTGCCTGGCTGCTGAGTGAGCACCTGCCAGCCACTGCAGGCGCCTGCCTTTGGTTCTGGTACCACATGGACTTCCCAGAGCACTTCTGTGAGTGACCCTGGGCTCTCACCTTACTGCTAGCATGGGGCTGGGCCAGTGGCAGGCAGGCACCCTCAGTTCTTGTGCCCCTCTAGCTGAAGAGACGCAGAGCAGGGAGTTGGGACACTCCCAGCCTAGGGCTGACTCCTGAGGGAATTTGCTCAATGGGGTCACAAGCCAAGAGTAACGTGGCAGCCAAGCTGAGGGCTGGCCCGCTCTGACTGAGGGGAAGCCCCCCCTCACTGGGAAGAGCAGCTGCCCAAAAGCTTAGGGGGCTTGTGGGCAAAGTGGCCTTGTGCCTGTTTGCTGCCCTGGCCAACTGTTCCCCAGCACCAGCCAGCCCTCAGCTGGGAATGGCAGAAGAGGAGGTGATGCCAGGTGTAAAGCTGGAGCTGGCAGCCAGGATTCCTGGGTTCTATTTGTAGCCTTGACACTGACTGGCTGTGTGACCCTGGCAAACAACTACCCTCTCCAAGCCACAGGTTCCCTCACTGTTGGGGGGAACCCAGGTTTACCCCCCAGGGTCTGAGTGGTGGGGTCAGCTCTGGCGAAGGCTGCCATCCATGGCTACTTGCACTAATCTAGTGTCCCCCGTCCCTTCTTTGGAGTAGGCAGCAGCGAGCTGAGGGTGAAGGTCTCCAGCACGGTGGGACAGCTAATGGTGTGGCGCGCTCATGGGCACCAGGGCCACGGCTGGTGGAACAGGAGCATTCCAGTACAGAGCACTGTGGAGTTCCAGGTAATGGCTGGGCGCTGTCTGGGGAGTGGTGGCATGGGCCTGCCAGCAGCTATCCTGCCACTGTCTGTGCAGCACTTCCACTGCGGAGAAGAAGCCAGCAGGAGAGTGGGGTGCTAGTGATGGAGGAGCCCAGCTGCTGGCTTCCTAGGCAGGCACTGTGCCATGGGAGTAAGGCAGCCTGCGTGCAGGGACCTCCCCAACCTGCGTGCAGGGACCTCCTCGCCACCGGCCTTTCCCTTTTGAAAGGAGGGTTGAGCACTTGGGGCTCAGGCCCCGCCAACCCACAGTATCGCTTTCCTGGGGTGCAATCTGGAAGTGCCCCCCCACACACACTGAGACTGCGAGAAGCCTCACCCCTCTCCTTGCACAGCCAGCACCAGCCAGGGGTACTCAGCACTGTTAATTCAGGACTTCTCTTAGCCACTGCTGAACCAGCAAAAGGGTCTCCAGACGGTCCCCACAGCCTGGGACCCTAGCACATCACTTCCTGCCCTGGTCAGAAGCCTGACCAAGGTACATTTATTACCCAGTCCATTCCCACCCCCCCCTTCCCCAGACCATTGTTGTGAGGCATGTACAAGTTTTTATAAATGGAGCTAAGATTTTTCATGCACTTCACTCAACCACACTGGCACCATAGCAAACAGAGAGTTGAAGTGATTGTAGTGGCGTATAATTGCACACAGCTCAAAGCTGGTTACCTCATACAGGAACTCCAGGCTAAATTCTATACACCAGACAGGGCTTAAATTAACCAATGTCATCCTCTAGGCTGCCATACACGGGCAGGCTTTGGCCTTCTTTCCTGCCTACCACCTCCTTCCCAGGTCAACCCTTCGCTTTCCAGACCTCCAGCCAGGTGCTGAATTGTGAGGTCCAGTAGTGATGTCACACCCTCCTTTTCCATTTCTTGGGAATGCCTCACCGCAGTTTACGGAAAAGACAGGCACAAGATGGAGTCCAATGGCAGACGAGCACATTGAGTTGAGGTCCTGCCAAGGCCAATTGTCTGTAGCCCCCAAGCTCAAGATGCTCTTGCCTTGGGGGTTAGGGTTGCCACTGGCTGGCTCTGGGGCAGTAAACTGGGATGTAAAAGATCTGGTGGGCGGCACAGCAGGGCCAAGGCAGGCTCCCTGCCTGCCCTGGTTCTGTGCAGTTTCCAGAAGAGGCTGGCATGTCCCTGCAGCCCCTAGGCCCAGGGATGATCAGGGACACTCCTTGTACTGCCCCTGCCCCCACCACTGGCTCTGCAGCTCCCATCGTCTGGGTCCCACGGCCATGTGGTGCTGCCCATGGACATGGCCAGTGTGCACAGCCACCTAACCACACTGCTGTCTAGGAGCCTGACCCAGCTGTCACTTCTGGGCGCAGCCCAGAGCCAGAGCAGGCAGGGAGCCTGCCTTATCCCTGCTGTGCTGCTGCTAGGAGTGGCCTGAGGTAAGTGCCACCCAGACAGCGCCTTCACCCTGATCTCCCTCCTGACCCCACTCCCTCTGCCCTAAGGCAGAAACTCCCCCACACCCTAGCTCCCTCCCAGATCTGGCACACACCCCCTCCCACCAAATTCCATCCAGTAGCCTGCACCTCATACAAGCGACTGAGGGGGGAGGGCAGGGCAGGGCCGAGCCTTGGAGAAGGGTCAGGGTCAGGCTGGAGGCTCGAGGTAGTAGGGGGAGGGGAAGCACACGTTAAGTTTTGTTCAGAGTTGGCAACCCTACTCCGGGGCACTGGGCTCGCCCCACCCAGCCGTCAGGCCTTTGTCTCTCCCCCCAGTCTCCATGCTCTGCTCCTGGATTGTGTGCAGCCCAGTGTCTCTTCCTCTGGAGCCACCCAGTGCTGGGGCTAACATCTCCCGGCAAGGAGATGTATCCTCTCCCCTCTTGCTCCTCTGGGTACCAAGCAAAGCTGCACTGAGCCTCAGGGGGGTTCCCGCACACCCTGCAGATTGTCTTTGAAGTGACCAGTGGTGCAGGGCCTGCTGGGGGGACCATTGCTGTGGATGACATCACATACCGTACCGGAGTGGACTGTCATGGAGACAGGCTGGGACAGATGGAAGGTGAGGCCAAACCCCACCCAACCAAAGGTGGGAGCAGCTGGGCCTTCAGCTGTGCCATACTGCAGTGCCTCCCCATGGTGCAAGCCCCTTGCATGGGATGGGGTGGGGATCTGGCAGAGAAGTGAATCAATCACCCCACTTTGTATTGGACATTAGAGGTAGAGCTTGGCCTAGAACGCAGGAATCATATCTCCCTGTACTGCGGAGGCCACACGGAGAGAGGCCATGCTGGCATGGACCAAGGAGAGGAACTGGGGCTCCTGGGCAGTCAGGCTGGGGAGGTGCTCTGGTGTATGTAGGGGAGCAGGGAAAGAAAGCAAGGCCAGCAGCAGGGGAAAGCAAGTGATGGTGCCTGCTCAGATTGAGGGGGTGGGGGACCCTGTTCGGGAGCTAGTGGCCCTGCTCTCCAGTTCAGGCTCCCCAGGAGAAGGCCTGGGGTGAGAATACCAGGGTGGGGGGTTAAAAGTTAACACATGCAGCAAGTTCCTGCTGGCCCTTATCTCAGAGCTGGCGGAGTCAGACAGGGCTGGGGATGCCTGCGCTGGGCAGGCTTCTGCTCAGGTGCCAGGACTGTTTGGGAGCCAACTGCCATGGCCCGCCTGATAGACTGATTCCCTGAATCCAGGTGCTGAGGCACACAGGGTTCTGACCTGGCAGCCCTCTTCCATTGTGCTCACCATTGTTTCTACTTGCAGATGGGAAGCCTACCAAAGTCTCAGTGGCAGCTCTGGTGACTGGCACACTCCTAGCCATTGTGTTGCTCATGCTGCTAGCTGCCAGCACCTGCTACTGGCAGCAGCGGAGGGGAGCAGCAGGCAGGATGCTGGAGAGAGGCACTAGCCAAGGCTTTGACAACATCACTTTTAGAGATGTAAGGAAGCCTCTGCTTGGGCTGGGCGGAGGGAGGGGGAACAAGAGGGCCCATTAGGGGCTTTGCTAATTTGGCCAGCTGCTGCCTTTGGAGTTTGAGCATCAGGGGCACTAGGAAGAGAATCTATGTCTAACAGTAGTTCTGAACCCCTCTACCAGTTCTTTCACTCTGCAGTCCGCAGGACTAGAAACTGCTGGGGGAGGAGGGCCAGTTTACCACCATTTCCAGGTGGGGGGCTGCTCAGCTTTGTGCCCATGTGGCAAGAAAGCAAGTCATGCAATGCCCCTGGTAGCTGTGAATCCCTCACTGCCTCCTCTTTAGAGCAGAGCAGGAGGTGGTGCTGGACGCTGCACCTACTAGTGCTGCTTCATGTTCTTCATGCCACAGGAGTAGGGGTGTAGAAGCAGCAGCTGACTCACCTTTTCCTCCTCTCCTGGAGTTGGCTGGCTAGGACCAGCCGTACATGTCATTTGATTGGGCTGGAGCTAGTGACAACAAATTCCTGTTCACTTTTCTTTCCAGGACATGGTCACTATAACTCCACTACCACGAGATGGGGAAGCAGAGCCAGATAGCCTCCCACTGTAGGCACCTCCGTGTACTGTAGCTGCACTGACCGAATGGAAGGTGGGTCCTGCATGGCCACTTTCATGTCCAAGTGCTCTTAAAACTGCTTTGCCCATTGGCTAAAATGGAAGCTTTAGTGGAGACAAACAAGGGCAGCTGGAGGGAGGAATACAAGCCCATTCTGGAACTTACAAGAGCATGAATACACTCCGTGTAACTGAATTTCCTAAAGCACATTCAAGAGCTCACGAGTGCTGCCCTACTCACTCAGTTTCCCCTCTTGTGTTGCCCTTTCCAGCTGAAGAACTGTCCCCTTGATTTTATCTAAAATAAAATGGATTCTATCAAGCAGAGTTCTGAAGACTGCACCACTTTGTTTCATTCAAATCAGCACTGTTTTCTCTGGTCACTGTGCTTCCTGCTTTCCCCTGGACCAGGGAACCTGGCTATTTCCCTTCCATGCCTGGAGGAACCATGCTGATACTGTGAGTGGGAAGCAGGTGAAACTATACCCTGCTGCCTGGCTGGGAGTGTGGGCATGGCAGAGGCACAGGACTAGTGTACAGAAAATGCAAAAGACAAAAGTTCTCTTTGATGGACTTTATTCCAAATGGCCAGTTCTTGCTCAGTACCCCAGAATAAGGCAAAAAACCTCCAGAATATCTAGCCAATCTGCCCTGGAGAATAATTCCTTCCCAACCCCAAATATGGTGATCAGTTAGACCTTGTGCATGCAAGCGAGGATCCACTGGCCCCTATGATTACATACTAGGGATGTGAAAGGTTAATCACTTACCAGGTTAACTGGTAAACATCACCACAAACGGGGTGCTTGCTGGTTCCGATTAACCGGTAATCAGAGCAGCTTCAGTGACTGGGGGTCTGCTCCAGTCCCGCAGGGGGCCTGCTGCAGGCAGGGGCTGTTCTGACATCCAGAGCAGCCTCTATCCATGGGAAGCCCAGATGTCCTGCGGGCAGGGGCTAGGAACAGGGAGTCGGCCGCAACCCCAGTGCAAGTTTGGGAGCCCGCAGCCAGCCCCAGTGCCTTTCTCTTGGCCAACAGTCCACTTCTGCTTGCAGCCCAGCAGATGGAACCAGCTGTTTCTCTCAGGCCAATAGGTGGCCCATGCGACATCTGAACAGTTTCTTGAATGCTGTCCAAAGTGGCTGTGTTTCCTTCATCTAAAAGTACAACCACAGCCACTGAACTGGGAAGTGGTAAGCAGGTTCCTCACCTTCTGATAAAGATGAATCCCCTTGTGTCTGCCATCATTCTTGGCTCCTCTTACAATCTGAGATGTGCGATCAGCTGTCACAAGCCCCTTGGCTCAACAGAAGTTAGCAAATGTGTGGAGCTGATGGTATGCTCATTTGTTTACACTTACCAAATGCTTCTTACCTCTCCTCAGAGCCAGTTCTGTGACTCTATTAACTGGAGTGTCTGTGGTTTCATATCTTATGAGAGCCAATCGCCCTCCCAGGAATGGTTTTGAACAGATCCATTCATTTGTACTTGAAAATCCTGAGCATTTATAACCCTGATCTCCTGAAAAGGCAAATCAGCTTCACAAAGTAGTTCATGAAAATCACAGCCAGAGCTGTAGGGAGCCAAGTTTGACCTAATGGTTGCTCATTAGGCCCATAAACGTTGCAAAAGAGAATACATTATGAAGCATCTTATACAACAAAACTTCCCTGTAGTCTGCTGCATTATTGGTTTGAAACTTGATGGTGATAAGTGACTGTCTTTATCTTCCCATTCTAGTCATGGAAGGCAACTTTTCTTTCCTCTCTGCAGGGTTACCCATGTCTTCCTTTATTCTCAATGTGACTGCTTATACTAGCTTTCAGTCCCTCTGAGGTGAGCCCAGCTGCATTTCTGCCACCTGAAAAGGAAACCCAATCTGTTAATTCTTCTCCATTGTTATGAGGCAAGTTCTTTACCTCTTAGCAGCAGTGAGTAATCTTTTAGGAACTTCCTGAAGTTCTCTCACCCTCCAAGTTCAGATCAGTGGCATTTTCTCTGTCTGAAAGTAGGAGAGGATCCATTCATTTCCACCTGAATGTTAAAAAAAATGTCTGTTGGGGATTTGGTATTTCTTATCAGTTGATATACCCAGTTCAGCTCATTGTATTAATCCCTTATAGAACACAATGGCCCTCTCTCTGGTCTCCTTCCATCTGTAGATATGTGATCTGCTGTAACAATCACTCTCCCCTTCACAAGTAAGGTCAACAGCAGTTCTACCTGAAAGTAAGATCAACACTGCTTGATATGCACATGGCTATCTGGAGTCTGGCATTTCTTACCTCTTGCCAACCACGGCACTTTCCCTCACTTCTTCCTGGTAGGAAAACCTACAATTAAATGTTAGACAGGATTTGAATTTATTATTATTACTCGTTACCAGCTATGAAGTCATCAATGAAGATGCTTCCTTAGCAGCCAGATTATTAGGCTTTTAGAGACTTTTCAATGCTCACCTACTTGTTATGAAGTTCTACTGCATGACTTTGATTCTTACAAGTATGGCCAGCTACATGGGTTAAAACTTGAAGCACAAAATTGGCTGCTTTTCTTTATCTCAACTAGAAATAAAAGATGCTTTTCTTCCCTCTGGATTTTACCCTTACATTCAGCAGCCTCTTCTTTCCTTTTCACCTAAAAATAGAAATGGAGCCGTTTATTCCTGGCCCTGGGCTATGAGGAGGTGGATTCCTTACCTTGATAGAAATGATCAGTTACACTTGTTTCTTCTTGCCCTTTGGATAAGTATGCAACAATGATCTATCCTGCAAAAACAGAATTCAGTGGACATCTCATCTCTGGATATGTAAGAGGACGTTAAAGCACATTTTCATGCTGTCGTTAGTTTCACTTTTCCCTGAAATAACTTCAGTGCTACTTCTTTGTAAGAATAGCTAATAGTATTATCTGGAAAGGAAAAATGAGCAGATATCATGATCTTAGAATTAGCATCTGCTTTCCTTATGTTTGAACAAGTAGCTATCAGTTTTTGTTGCTTTATTCAGAAAAGCAACTTCTTGTGCTCTTTAGAGAGATAAAGATTTCCATCAGTTACCGTTTTTTCACCTGAAAATATGACCAAAAATATTGACTATTGTGGGAATGTGTAATGTATTTCTTACCTCTTGAAAAGGATGGATCAGCCAGATCAGGTAATTCCTTCCGGTAAACTGCAGGCATCGGTCATCCCTGCACCTCAAGATATGACCAGCTGCAAAGATCTATGTTTGACAGAGTGTTTTTGTAAGACAATATATATATATATATATATATATATAAAAATGATTTGTCATTGGATTAATTTTGTAACAGTGAATAAAATGCATACGATGAATTGGTGTATTGTTTTTTCTTGCTGTACAATCAGCGGTATTGTTTAAAATCTAGTCAGTCCAAATTACTGTTTCCTTATCCTTGACTAGAACAAGCAGATAATTCTCTAACTTTTCAGCAGCTTTGGTTCTGTACATTGCTTTATTCTTACAAAACTTGCTAGCAGCTTTTGACAGGAAAGGATGGATTCATTTCCTTCACCTGAAAGTACAGTCAGATTGGATACATTCCACTGCATGGCTATGAGAAGGTGAATCCCTTATCTCTTGATAGGAACACTCAGTTTTTCATATTACTGCTTAAGTGGTACAATCCGAGCTTCTGACAAATACGCTGCAATGATCAAACCAGCAGAAATAGGTCATTGCAATGTAATCTTTTGAAAACAGATACCACCTATGGCCATTTGTACCCTCTCCTGTTTGGATCTTACAAATGCCTGCATTATTAAGTCCTAGTGATTACAACTAGCTGCTTTGCTTATATCTTGGCAAAGTCAATCAGGATTCTACCTGCTGCTAAAGAAATCACCCAAGGTTCTGGCCACTATCCACTCCTTCGCCCTGGTCCCCATACTCAGAACTCCAGGCAGTAGCCCTGTGCTCTGGACAATGTCCTGGTGTGAAATGCTGCAGCCTATGACTGACCCAACAATTGCTGCAGCACTGCTAAGTCATGGAACATTGTGACACATTCTCATTTGGGCAGAGTGAGCAAAGTGACCAGCACCAAATCCCCACTAAGGGAGCTGTAAGAGGAGGGCTCTGTCAGGCTCTAACAACTATTGAATGTCAAATTATACTTCAGATGTAGTGTGTCCAGTTGGGCTCTGTTTCTTCCAGGGCCATGACTGACTACTCACCTGTGACTTGGATGGAGTGGGACTTGTGCAGCCCTCACTTGTGAAAGCTTCCATCTGGATTTCCTTCCTTGCTTGTCTCTGTCCAGGGCACAGCAGAATGTTCCGGTTGCATCACAGTGGGCCAGTTCTGAGCAGTGATGAGTTCCTGCAGCTCCCTCGGAAGCCAAGACTAGCCACACTGGCTGTGTCTCATGGCTTTGTGCTATCAGTATCACGTGGTACCCTCTCTTCTATGTTAGAGCTTGATCACCACAGCCTGTGCCACCCATCAGGAGTTTCCGGGTTAGTTGGAGACAGGCAGATACCGAAACCATCACACCACCCTTCCATGGTTGCTGGGAGCTCTGACACCCCCCCCCCCCAACAACAGGTGTCAGAGTGAGTGAGAGAGCGCGCGCACGCACGCACGCACACACACACACAATGTTAGCCCAGCTCTGCCCAGGAAGCCAGCTTACCAAATCAAATTACCCAAAAAACTTGCATATGTGGGGAAAGGCCTTTGGCCAGGTCTACTGCTGACAAAGTACTGCACTAGCACCCCCTAGACTTGGCAGGGACACTGATACACGTACACCCGAGACAACGGACCTACTCAGTCAGTAGCAGGGCTCCTCCACTGCCCTTCTGGCAGATAAAGATGTACCTTCCCTGCCCCCCCTTTTATACACTGATACAAACAAGTTATGTATCACCCTGTGATGGGTTGACTCTCAGAAATCCCCTTGGGATTGTCTTTGGGCATACTGATCATGCCACTTGGACCCACTTTCCCGCCCTCAGACACACCACCACCCTGTCCTGCTGGGCCAGAAGTTCTGGTCTCCCCCAGCCAAAGCACAGAGTTGGGGTTACCCTTCCCCACATTCCCGCAGAGCAACAAAGATATTGAACCAGTTCAGCATTAGAAGGGCTCAGCTATGAGGACTTAGCTCCCAGGAAACCAACCCCCAAAAGGGATCAAAATAAACCCCAAATATGTCCATCTTACACTGTGTAAAAGCTTTGCACAGAGAAGGCTCATAAGATCAAATCAGCCATTTATCAATGAGATACACACCTAGACATTAATAAAGCATTTGATATGGTCTCGTATGACCTTCTTTATAAATAAGCTAAGGAAATACAAGCTGGACGGGGCTACTATAAGGTGGGTGCATAATTGATGGGATAACAGTCTCAGGGTGTATCTTCACAGCAAAGTTATTTTGGAATAATGGCCGTTATCCCGAAATAACTATGCGAGTGTCTACACAGCAATTCCGTTATTTCAAAATAACGGATGGCTTATTCTGACTTCTGTAAACTTCATTCTACAAAGAATAACACCTTATTTCAAAATAAGGCGTGTAGCAGCAAAGATTTGTTATTTTGAAACTGGCTCTCAGCAGGGCCATTGTAAGTTATACCTCCTTGGGTTCTAAAACGAGATAGCACATCTACATTAGGGAAGCCTGCCTCGGACTAATTTTGAGGCTTCCCTGCAGTGTAGATGTGCTATTTCAAAATAAGATATTTCAGAATAACTATGCAGGAATAATTTATTCAAAAATGACTGTGCGGTGTAGACGTATCTTCAGAAAGTAGTTATCAATAGTTCAGTGTCATGATGGAAGGGCATAACAAGTGGGGTCAGTAATTTAGATATTGGCATAGAGAATTAACTTATGTTTGCAGATGATATCAAGCTGGGAGGGGTTGCAAGTACTTTGGAGGATAGAGTCATAATTCAAAATAATCTGGACCAACTGAAGAAAGGATCTGAGGTAAACAGGATGAAATTTAATAGAACAAATTCAAAGTATCATAGCATAGTACTCCACTTCCGATTCTGATTGTTCCTTCCTAAGTGACTATCTAGGAAGGAATACTGCAGAAAGATCTAGGAGTCATAGTGGATCACAAGCTAAATGAGTCAACAATATAACATTACTGGGGGG
The DNA here is from genome assembly GCA_030068395.1 of Apalone spinifera. NCBI lineage: Eukaryota > Metazoa > Chordata > Testudines > Trionychidae > Apalone > Apalone spinifera. The sequence continues at coordinate 164,632 of JANRFK010000975.1, read as the reverse complement.
GAAAAAAAAAGGAGTGTGATGAGCAAGACATAAGTCATTCTTCCACTCTATGCTGCACTGATTAGGCCTCAAAGGGAGTATTGAGTCCAATTCCAGGCACCACATTTCATGAAAGATGTGAAGAGATTGGAGAAGGTCCAAATGATTAAAGATCTAGAAAACATGACCTACAAGGGAAGACTGAAAGAACTGGGTTTGTTTAGTTTGGAAAAGGGAAGACTGAGGGGGGTCAGTATAGCAGTTTTCAAGTACCTAAAGGATGTTACATGAAGAAAGAGAAATTGTTCTCCTTGGGGTTTAAATTGCAGCAAGGGAGATTTAGGTTGGCTAGTAGGAAAAACTTCCTGTCAGGGTGGTTAAACACTGAAATAAATTTCCTATGAAGGTTGTGGAATCACTGTCATTGGAGAGATTCAGAGCAGGTTGGACAGACATCAGGGATGATCTAGATCTGGGGTGGGCAAAAGCCTCTCAGCAGGGCAGTACCAGGCCCCGCCTCCTAACATGTTGCCTGGCAGCCATGGGGAATGTATGAGCCCTTTAAACAGAAGCCATTAAAAGGGCTTGCAAGTCCCAGCTCCCAGGCAACACGCAAGTAGTGCCAGGAGCCGAGAGCCCTTTAAAGGCTTCTATTTAAAGGGCTCATGTCTACTGGACAGCTATGTTGCCTGGCAGCCACCCTGCAGGAGCGAACCCTTTAAACAGAAGCAACTGAAAGGGCTCACAGCTCTCAGCCCTATGCTAGTTGTTTGCCTGGGAGCTAGGAAATGTGTAAGCCCTTTCAACTGCTTCCATTTAAAAGACTCATGCCTTCCTCAAGAGCCCTTGGGAAGGCACAAGCCCTTTAAATAGAAGCAGTTGAAATGGCTCTAGTGTCTGCTGCTCCCAGGCAACGCACTAGCAGCAAGGCTGGGAGCAGTGAAATCTAAGTGCTCAAAGCACCTGTCCCCTGCTAATGTGATGCCTGGGAGCTGCAGATGAGGCACGAGCCCTTTCAACTCCTGCTATTTAAATACATGCCCCTTCTACCTGAGACTCTGTCCCTTCCAGTTGCCCTCATTCAAAAATTATTGCCCACCCTTGGTCTAGATGGTGCTTGGTCCTGCTGTGAGGGCAAGGGATTGGACTGGACCTCAAGAGCCCTTCCATTTCCAGTATTCTAGGTCTAGAAAATGTCAGTACCCCTCCTATCCAGCACAGTGGTACTTAATCATAAATCTAATCCTTCCAAGCTTAGTCATGAGTAATTGCATCAAAGCAGCTGTGAACATCTAAGAATTACTTACTCACCAAGGAGTCAGGGAAAAATGGTGCTTTCGTAGCATGCTGGTATAGCTGGCACTATGTTATTCTACGTCAAATACCACTGTATATAAAAAAATTCTTTACAATCTCAGAAGCTATTTAGTAAAGGGTCAGATTAGAATTCTAGTCAATCTTGTAAATGCTATACAACCTTTACTATGTCAGCATGTATCTTCAAATAAGAGCAACGGATCAACTGCTGGTTACTAGATTTTCCTTACAGCCAAGGATTGGCCAACAAGGAGAAAGCACATCAACTGGACTTTGAGATGGATGGTCAAATAGCTACACTCAGGCTTTGGATTCAAGTCCCAGCTCTCCTAGAGTTCATGCATGACCTTGGGAAGCCACTTACTGAATCTCACCACCTTCTTCTGCCTCCCTCAAAGGCAGGGGGTCTAAAACTCCTGGTCCACAAGCCAGTCACAGTGATTGTCAAAGCAGGGAGCTCAGAGGAGGGCTGTTCCATTACCTGCCCCCAAGCCCTGCCTCTTCCTTGTCATTACCCCACTCTCTCCCCCTATGGAACCTGGTTCCCCAAGCACATGGATCACTGGAACCATGTGGGGAAGCAGTGCACACTGGTGGGGACACTCACTCCACTTTCCCCATACTCCAACCACTCACAGGGAATATAGGGAGGTGTGACTGTTGCCACCACATGGCTCCAAGCCCCCATACTGATCCCCAAAAGTGTGCTCAGGGGGATTGGGTACCATGGTGGGGGAGAGGGCAGGGCGATAGCAGAAAGGGGCAGGGCTTGGGGGCTGGTAACAGACAGGACTCAGGCCTGACTGCCAATTGCTCCGGACACCTCTGATCAAAGACATGCTGAGAAGAAGTCAGGGGCAAAAGGAGCCCTGCAAATAAAATGGTTACACTGTGTTCCCAATGGGCTCCAGGAAGCAACAGAGAGAATGAAGAGCAAGGTTAGTGCAGAGTCCTACCAAGGAACATGAAAGGGAGTTTGAAGACTTTAGAGATTTCCCACATGCTTTTGAAGATTAGTTGGCACAAACCCAAGTTTTTTGTACAGCAGGTTTCCCCACAACCCTGGTTGTATTTGTGGACCCTAATGTACAGCATCATTTTAGCTAAGAGGAAGCCTGCAATATGAACCAGAATACAGGCTAGAGCTGCCAGCCAATTCATTCTGCCTCTGTGCCAGCACATTTGCAAGTCTTACTTCCAGAAGCACCATTCGGAAAGCCTGAAGGCAAGTGTTCCATTTCAGCATTCCCTTGGAGGTGAGAAATATGCCAAGTGCATCAGCAAGTCTCTCTCTTGCAGCATTACACAGAGGCTCTCTGATGCATGTCTGGCCTTCTTCAGGCCCCACACTAATTTACATGGAGCTGTGGCCCTGGCAAGCTCAGGATATTTGCTCCATTCTGGTTAAAAGAAGTTTGTCCAGTTCCACTGGGTTTGACTGGCTTGGTACAAAATGTTGGGCAGAAATACTTAATTTCTGGTTCAGTCTGTCACCAACTGTGTGATGACCTCACTCTTTCAGCCCACACTTAACACCCTGACTTGTTTCAGATGATTCAAGGCTGCTGTTCCAGTCCATACAGATCATCCCACTTTCTTCACTTCTGGCAACATCTGACTCTTCCCGTATTCTCTCTGGCTTTTGAGCTTCAGTGACATCTGCCATTACATGTAGTCCCATGGCACTAAACAGGTGCTGGGTGGGGAGCCATCATCAATGAACAGACGCTAGAAATGACCACACCAGCCAACAGAAGGGTAACAAACTTTATTATACAGCTCTTTCAAACAGGCTGGCAGGAACAAAGCAAAGTCATTCCAATACAGTGCCCAATACCAACCCTTTTAAATACGGACTCTGACCAACCCCCACCTCTCCTAAACTCTCACAACCCACCCTCCCCTAAAATTGTTCCAATTAAACCATCCAACATCAGACCACCCCAGATGTCTTATTAGCTGGTTCAGAACACTAAGACATTTTTCTGGCAAAATTAGATGCAATATTTATTGGGTTTATTTCCTCAAACTCCAGAAAGGAGACAGGAAAAAACAAAATCAGGAAAATCACTTAAGATTTGCCTTTTTACAGCAGGCAGAAATTCTGCAGGGTCCTCCCTCCCCCCCACAAGTCTGAAACCCTCTTGTTCATGGCAATATGAAGAGAGATTCTGGTGGTTAAAGAGTACCAGCCAGATGAGATCAGTCTGAACAAACTGATTTCGAGGCTTTGTTTTCACTTCCCTTTGGGGCCAGTCTCAAGTGGTTTTCCAATATCTCTTCCACGTAGCTTAAGGCCTGGAACGAGACACAAAGGAGACAACTTTCAGAAGTTTGATTTTTAGTCCTCCCTACATACTTGTCACCCTGAATCCTCAAACAGCCCAACAAATGAATTATGGTGGTTGGAGTGAGGGCTAGAGGGAGAGAAGTCACCACTACAAGACAGAAGTAGTAAATGAGAGGAGGAAAAATGGAAGATTTATTTAAGAAAGGGCAGGCTTTATACATAATTGAAAAGCAACTGAACCAGGTAATTGGTAAAATTGATCCTTGCCCAGGTAGCTTATAGGCCATTAGCTGAGTCACTGCCCTAAAAATAATACTTGGGGCGAGGGAGAGAGGGAAGAGAAGGTCAGTAGTCCTAGATGCATTTCTCTTTTAACTAAGCATCATTGCAACAGCCATTTCAGATGGTATTAGCATCAGAGATCATAGGTGTGGCAGGGTCAGTCCCCACTCCTGGGTCCCAGGCCCCTGTTCCACCCACTATCCCGCAGTTTAGGGGCCATGGTACAAGTCCCACTTGCCTTTTCTCAGCATTTGGCCTTCTGTCAAAACAAAGGGGTGTTGGGGGCCAACGTCCCTGGCCAGTCAGGGCTGAATAAACAGTCCTCTTCAGCCACCAGCTGAAGTTTCTGGTCACCTGGGGGGAAGGGAGCCTACATACACACCCTGTCGGAGCCCCTCACCTCCCCGTGCAGCCTTTGGCAGTGTTGATGATGTTCTGCTCAGCTCCTCTGATTCTCCTTAACGGTTAGTTCCTCTCTACCTCCACTCTCTTAACTCCTTCTCCACCCTTTCCCCCTCCCACACTGGGAAGCTTTTTAAAGAAGTCCAGTGGCAGCCTGAAGTCAGCTCACATGGCCCTTAATTGATTTACAGCTGCCCTGCCTCAGCTACAGCTAATTAACGAGGGCTGTTGCTGTTTGTTTTTTCCAGAGCTGCCTTTCTCCCCTTCTATCAAGCCCTTTAACCTGCCCTGTCACACAGGCCATTACAAATATCTAGAAATGAAGGCTTAGTATAACTAGAGAGTTGAGCACTCATCCCACTGGCCAATGGCACAATGTATTCACATAACCTTTGTCTTCTTGCAAAGTACCTGACTGATTTATATAAGGCCTTCAGGTGTCTGTTTCGTACTGCTTTTTTGGATGGCATAGAGCAAATCCCAGACACTGAACCAATGTGAGGTTTCAATCGCTGCAGAGGGCTGAAAACTTCTGAGTTCCTGCTTCTGAATCAGCAGAAACAGTCTTAATACTAAGAAGTAATGTGTCACCCATAGGCTAAGCCACAAGACAGCACTGACATCAAATTTTCATGTGCCCTACTGGTGAACCAACACATGCTATTGCATTTGAGAACATGGGGTGCAATGGAAAGGATTTGCATGTCAATATTCATTGACAGCAACGTCCCTCTCCCCCCAACTGAAGAGGGTTTAAGATAGCTACTGTGCATCTGACACTCACCAATGGCTCTCTCGATCTTGCCCAGAACCTGGTTGTTGGGGATTGCCCTTCCACATTCATAATCAGCAATAACTTGTGGTTTTTCATTGATTTTCTAAAAAGAAGATGTGCTTTAAACATATCAGTTCAACAAACAGTAAGCTTTCAGAAACACAAACCTCAGACATCCCATATGTATCTTCTCAGAAATATATAAGGCTTTCAAAAGTGAATGTGTTTCCTCTGTCTGGATGGTACTATGCCAATAATAGTTGGACTGTAAAAAGATCTTCCTCACTCTCTAGAAATCTCTCACACAAAAAAAAAAAATAGTGGAGAGCATCCGTAAACTGCAGTGTGGCAGACACTTCTGTTTCAAAGCTCAAAGGCAGATAAGGTGTTGAAAACCTACATCAGTAGTTACTATGCCAGAGCTAAGCCAGTTAAAGGCAGGAAGCCATTTTAACCTCCCTTAGAAAATAGCTCACAATTCTTGAAGAGACTGTTCACAGGTTCCAGACAGATGTCCCTGGTCCACCACACAAGCTGCTAGTTAACAAGCACACTGAAAAGTTTGGAGGTGTTATATTGACCCTTGATGATACAGCCTCCTGACCAGTGGATAGTGAGGTGAACTTGACCCCATTTACAACCCAGTTCCCTCACACGCATCCAGCCTGGCTGATGAAAAGCAGGAGTAGAGACCAAATGATACTCATAAGCACTTACTGTGGCCAAGTCCTTTTGTGTCAGGCCCTTGCTCTGTCTGCCCTGCTGGATTACTTTGCCCACCTCAAGGGGGACTCTGTCATGGTGCAACTCCTCTGTTTCCCGATCCAGCTTGGCTGTGTTCTTTGTGATAGAATGCTGTTTGTTTTGGCCTGCTGCCCCTAGCATGTAGAACAAAATCAAAAGGAGGCGTAAGTCAGAACTGTACCAAGACAAATACATTTGTAGTTTTCAGTATTCACTCTGCCCATTCAATTCATTATTAGCTTTAGCCAGGTCCCTGTATTCTCCATGGGTGAAGAAGTTACCCTAGAGTCACTCTTCAGAACAAAAGCTTTTATTTAAAAAATGTAGCTCTGATGACTGCAAAGAAAGCCTTCCAAACAAAATTCAAGTGTAACTGAGGCAACACTGTCTGCAGAGGGATGTAAAATCCCATTTAATCAGTTACCAGTTAACCACTTAAATGAGGATGGGCAGAGGAGTGGCCTGGCTGGAGCAGTTACACCCTCCAGCCCTCCGCACACCTGCTGCAGCTGCGCTAAGTGTCCCTGCTGGTATCACACTGGGCTGGGCCTGCTATGGATGGGGGCTGTTCTGGCTCCCGGAAGATTAACCATAACCAGGAAGCATCACCCAGTAACCTGTTAACCATTCACATCCCTACTGTAGACTGTCTGAAATAAGATTAATAAAAGTTAACTCACTTTTCTCAGGTATTAATTGGTTTGACTCTGAAACCTAACAACAAATCAAAACTATACTGCTGGCTATTTTACCAGAAACACAGTTAAATATTTTATCCCCCAATTTCCTACCCCAGTTGCCAAGTACTCCAAGCTCCCATACCACAACCTGTATGACGGAACTGTGCACTGCTGTCTGAGGCATATTGAAAACTGAGAATTTAGGGCCAGAATCAAATGTAACACTACCCAAACACAAAGACTACTGGATTATTGGTTTTCATATTTCAGTTTAAAATAATAAGTTGACTTTGAACTGATATAGAACTTCTAATCTCTCACAATTTAATTCTAGTTTACTGGGAAGTATGAAGTTACTCAAAACATACATGGACCAAGAAAACTGAGTCATCGGAGGGAAGATAATTAAATAGACAAATACTCTCAATTCATATTATGTGAGTGTACACATATAAAATCACTGCATAATCAAAGCAAGCTAATTCCAGCCAAACCTTAACCTATACTCATGAAAGCTGCATAACTACATTAGACTGCAGATATTTCCAACACTGACTTTCTGTAGAAACCATGTTTATTTGTTGAGGATTTCAGGAATTTCTAGGGTTGTCAGATGGATGATTAAGGCTAGTTTCCAAATATGCATAATTACCTGCCTCTTGTTCATGAATTTACCAACCAAATGGCACATGATGTGTAAAGGTATTCCAAACATTAATCTTTCCCTGAACAGTTCACTTCAGTGGCTAAAAACCACAAAAGCATTTCATACCAACACTTCTTGATAGCCATGTATTAATTTCAAAGGTAACCTGAGAATTACTGAAAAACTGGGCGTATATGCTTTTTGCTTGTGATGTATAGACTCAGGCTTTAAGGTCAGATGGGACCACCATGATCATCTAGTCCAGGGATTCTCAATCTTGTTCGTTCGGAGGCATCCCCAAAATACTACAAAAGTGCCACAGCTCACCTGTGGCACAACAGTTGTTTTTCTGCATATCCAGTAGATTAAAACCAGAGTCAGCGGTAGAGGATACCATGCAGGGCAACTACCCAGGGCCCCACGTGACAAAGGGCCCCATGAAGCTAAGTTGCTTGGGCATTGGCTTTTGCCCTTGTTTTCAACAGGCAGCTTGCAAAGCACCTTCCCCCCTAACCTCAGGCTCACAGCTGTTCAAAAACCACATGGCTCCTGCAGCCAGTCGGGGTCGGGGGCAGGTAGGCAGTCTGCTTAAGAAGGCTGCTGGCTGGGAGTTAAGCAAGTAAGTCTCTCAGACAGGCCTGTTTCTGACACCCCAACCCTCTGCCCCAGGTCACAACCCAAATCCCTCCACCCCCTCCTGCACCCCAGTCTTCTGCCAGGGGTCACAACCCAAACCTCTGCACCTTAGTCCCCTAATCCAGGTCACATCTGCCTCTCTTTCACCCAAACTCCCTCCCAGACCCCACACCCTTACTGCAAGCTCCCTTCGGCACCCAATCTCCATCCCAGAACCCACACCTCCTTCATTCATGTGAAAGAGTAAGGCCTTTGAACACTTTCCAAATTCTTGGAGTGTCCCCCCGCACAATCAAAAATTATTGCCCATCCCTGCTCTAATGCCACGTCTGCTTTTTGGTTTATTTCAGCAACTCCCTGAAACTCTCTAGGAAGCACTGGATCCCTGATTGAGAGCCACTGATCTAATCTGCAAACATGCAAGTGGGGTCAGAACCACAGAACCTCTCCCACTCCCTCCCTAAAATGGTTAGGAATTTGGCTGTGTTACTGAAGTCATTAAATCATGGCTTAAAAATCAAGTTTCTGATACCCTGAGCATGTTGGCAAATCCTACTGAGAAAGCACTCTCAGTAGTACCTCAGAACCCTCCCCAGCTAGTGTCCCATTTCCAGCCATTAAGGGGTTTTGCTACCAGCAGCTGTTGATGGGCCATATGCCATTGCAGGCAGTCCCATCATACCATCCTCTCCAACAACTTATCAACCTCAAGCTCAAAGCCAGTTAGGATTTTTGTGCCCACTGTTGTGCTTGGAAGGCTGTGCCAGAACTTCACTCCTCTGATGGTTAGAAACCTTTGCCTAATTTCAAGCCTAAACTTGCTGATGGGAATTTATATTATTTTGTTCTGCTCACATTGGTACTAATGTTTAAGTAAATCCTTCCCCTCCCATACCTTTTGGTTAGGCTAAATAAGTCAAGCTCCGAGTCTCCTTTCATAAGGTAGATTTTCCATTCTTTGGATCATCCTGGCAGTCCTTCTCTGCACCTGAATTGAATTCAACTTTCTAAAACATGGGGGACCAGAAATGCACAGTACCATAGATGATGTCTCAACACGGCTTTGCGTACAATGATACACTTCCCTTTCTCTTCTGGAAATAGCCAACCAATGCATCTTAGGACTGCATTAGCCCTCTTCACAGATGTATTACAGTGGCAGATCAGAGTCATCCTGTGATCAGCCAATACACCCAGGTCTTCCTTCTCCTGTCACTTCCAAATGATAAATCTTCATCTTATAGTAAAAATTCTTGCTGTTAGTCCCTACATGCATGACCCTGCACTTTGCATTATTAAATGTTTAGTACTCCAGTTTACAAGGCCATCCAGATCTTTACATATGATATTCTGGTCCTCCTCCGTATTGGCCATACCTCCTAACTTTGTGTCATCTGCAATTTTTATTAGCACGCTCCCACTTTTATGCCAAGGATATTTTATTGGGTTTTTTTTTTTTTAAAGAAGGAATCAATGTCAACTGCAGATTTCCTGGTTTCACTGAAGGTCTCATGAGAATATGGTATTAATTCCCTCTGAATAATCCAAGAAGCGTGGTGCTGACTAACAAAGATATTCCTTTCCCCAAATGTTAATCACTACAGATAATTCAGCATTAGCAACAAACAAAACAAATCCAGAATGTTTTAAACAGTGTGAATAAAAATCCCTTCCCTCTAAGTTTTCACTCTTGTGGCTCGGAGGAGGTCGTCAGTTCATTAGATTTCCAGTTATAGAGTCTCAGAAATCAAGATCTTCTACAGCAAGGATGGCCAACCCATCACAGACGAAGAGCCAAAACAGTGGTGGATACAGCGCAAAGAGCCGAGGGAAAAAAGTTGAGGGGGAAAAGAAAAGGAAAAAAAAAAAAAAAAAAAAAAAGTAGTTGGCCGCCATGTTTGGTTTAACAAAAAACCAAAAAGCTAAACAAAAAGAAAACACCACACACAAAAGCCCCAGCCACTGCATTTTTAAGAGCAGAACAAGCATTGCACTTTTAAGGCGCCCATTTTGAAGTTTGCATGGGATGCCGCAACTATGACTCTTTCAGATAGAAACACGCTGATCCTCTCTACAGCTTCAAGCACCACACAAAGAGAAACTTTGAAAAGAAAAAAATGCCACAGCATATCAAGAACCCCCCCAGTGTTTTTGCCTTTGATGATTAGCAATAACTCAAAATCTTCAAGAGTGTTGTCCACATTTCCTTGTTTCTTGAGAAGGTACAATGTGGAGCTTCTGTGGAGTCTAGGAGCCAGGGCAAAGGTCAAATGGACTAAAGCTGAGCCAGGGCTAGAGCCAGAGCTGTTCCCTGGCACATGAGCCGCCAAGAGGGGGCAGGTGGGTGGGCGGGCGCAGTGCACTCCAGTACAGCTGCCTGTGCAGTCACAACACCACCAACCCTGTACTCCATCAGCCAATAGCTATGGAGAGATGGGACAGGTAGGTCCTGTGGGCAAGCCAGTTAGCATCTGGGCTCAGTGAGTGGAGAGGCAGGGGGATTCACAAGGAGAGGATGAGGGATTTGGGCCTATTTAGTCTGCAGAAAAGTGAGGAGGGATTTAATAGCAGCCTTCAACTTCCTGAAGGGAGGTTCCAAAAAGGATGGAGAGGGGCTGTTCTCAGTACTGACGGATGGCAGAACAAGGAGCAATGGTCTTAAGTTACAGTCGGGGAGGTCTAGATTGGATATTAGGAAACACTATTTCACTAGGAGGATGAAGTACTGGAATGGGTTACCTAGGGAGGTGGTGGAATCTCCATCCGTAGATGTTTTTAAGTCCAGGCTTGACAAAGCCCTGGCTGGGATGATTTAGTTGAGGTTGGTCCTGCTTTGGGCAGAGAGCTGCACTTAACCTCATGAGGTCTCTTCCAGCCCTATGATTCTAGCAGGCAATCAGGAGTGAAAGCTGTTTTGGCTGGACTGAACTCACTCCAAAGTTCAAGGCTCTTGTCCAGCACAGGACCTGTCACTTTTCTCACTGGCAATGAGAATGATCACATATTAGTTATGCTTAATGCATTTAAAATCTGTCTTGTAGTATTAAACTTAATTTTCAGTAGTAATATTGATGTTTTAACAGATATTTCACAATAATTATTCATTTATTCTTTTGCTTAGTTCATGCGATTGTAGGAATGCTTTGTTAATGGAAAGCTAAGATACAGTTCATTTGTATGAACTATTTTCTTTCAAACTCTGATACTAATATCAGATAACAAAATTTTTAAAAAAAATCAAATATTTATCTATATACATGCCTACAACTTTTGACAAACGCAAATTTAATACTCTGTAAACGCAAAACAAATTACAAAAACAAAAAAGAGTTTGAAAGTGTTTTAATGCTAATATTTGCATTTTATCTCAGATTGAATTTACCTCTTTCTTGGATGTTTTTAGTTTATACAGTGGTTTGATTTCAATTAATGCACTAACAATATAAGCAACAAGCCCTGGTTATATTACTAATGCACAGCATTGTGCGTGTTGAACAGGAGTGCCTGAGTTGTGAAAAAAGTGTCTCTCTGGAGTCTGGATCTCTACTATAGCATGGCCAAGAAATGTGCACCTTGACAAAAAGTAACTGACTACACTTGAATCCCCCTTACTGCCTTATTTCCACTTAAATTTATATTTGCTTTTTAAGTCTCGGCTTGACAAAGTCCTGGCTGGGTTGATTTAGTTGGGATTGGTCCTGCCTGGAGCAGGGGGCTGGACTTGATGACCTTCTGAGGTCTTTTCCAACTCTATGGTTCTATGATTCTAAGTCTGACCTGATAATTACATATAACTAACTTTATTAGAAGAGGATACTTTAGTAAGCTAGAGGTGAGTTTATTCTTTCAATATTACGTTATTACAATCAACATCTTAAAAGGAAATGCGCAATTTAAAAATCAGCATTCACTATTCCTAACTTCTTCCCATTCTTTTCTTAAGCTTGCCCCATTATCCTTAACTACTGCAGCACATATATGATGTAGTGTCATAGTCCAACCTGACATCTCTGCAATAACCAGGACTGGGGACTGTTACAAGTTAAAATGTTTTAAATATTTGTTATTTTCTTTAAGGTTTTATGGAGAAATCCACAAAAAATATGGACAAAATAGTACCATTACACTGTCTATTGTAAATATATATTTACACTCTTTAAAGCCTGCCTTATGTAAATGTTTAAGCACTTTAAATACTCAGGTTCTTAACATGGTAGGCTGTAAGAGTCCCAACATCTGAAACAATTTAATAATTTCAAACTAGTACAGTAGCTGTTTTTTGTATTTTGAAAGTTTATGGAACTATGTATGATTTTTAGCTTCAATACAATACATTATTGCTGTGGTTAAAGGTTTTGTAACAGCTTTGTATCTCTCTCAGCCACTAGGTCCTAGGATCTAGCTTTTAGGCATAGATATTTTGCTCCAGACTGCTTTTAGACTGAAGAATCTTAGCTCCAATGATATTTTTGATGCAGTTGCTCAAAAAAAGGCTGTATCTATTTTTAGAGTTTTGTAAATGCAAATAAAAAGATAGTACATAAATGAATATGAAAAGCAAGTATATTTTTTAAAAAGATACAGAACCAGATACTCATTTACACCAAGTGCTTTCTATACAATTCAACAAACAGAAAGGGGCCTTGATTTAGGAGTGAATGATGCTTATGCCCATTGCAAGGACCCATTCTACACAGTGCAAGGAGCATAAAAGCCACGGGTGCTTCAGGATTACAAGGAAGTTAAAGGAAAACATGAAACCCACATTCCCTCTCCACTCCCCAGAAAGAAACACTTACATTTCTTGGAGGTCTCTACATCTTCTCCTCTTCTCTGCGCTGCTAAGATTGCCTAGAAATAAGAAATTTAATTTTAATCAAGATTAGTTCCATTAACCACCTAAGGCACAGACCATTATTTAAACACTTTAACAGAGAATGATTTATCATCCACAAAATAGCCAAGCTGCTAGCAAAAATATCCTCCTTAAGTATGTATCCAGGCAACCTGTAATAATGCTGTTACCAAAGGGGAGAGAAAGTAGCAGCCTGCTTTGGCAGTTGGAGAGGAGATTTCTTAGTTTTGAGAAGTACATTGGAAGAACCCTCCATATTAACAGACAATTTGGATATTGTAGAGGAAAAAAGAATTATGTTGGGTGGATTTTAATTATCCTTCACCTAGTCAGAGAGAAACACTACCCTATAGCTCCTATTATTGAGAAAGCAATAAAAAAATGGGCTAGGATAGTGTCAAATTATAGTGTAGACACACAACTAAAGCCCAAGGTTCAACGCTGGCTCAAGTCTAATCCACCTTCCATCTACATACAAATCATGTAAACCCAGGGCAGGGGTGCCATTTCACGGAGGGAGGAGGGGCGTAAAGAGGTGGGAGAGCAGCAACTTTACCCATGATTCAAGAGCAACAACTGACAACTCTAGGGTTTTGCAGATAGCGGAGTACTGTACCTAATTTTTGTATAAAGAAAAAATACAAACCCCAATTAAAGCCATATTTTAAGTTTATATGTAAATTTAGAACAATGAAGAGACAATACAAGAAACCCAAAGTCTTGCGGTATCATGTTTGCAGCCTTACACAGATATCAGAACCGTAAGTTTGACACTTTATACACTATCTTTAGTAGAGATATTATTATTATTATTATTATTAACAACAGACTTGGAGCACCATTTATTTTCATACAAATGTTATTTTATAGATATTTCTAAATAGAATGTTTAGTTACAAGTGAGCTTCAGCTGAACAGTGTCTATATGCAGTTTTTTAAACTGGCACTGCTATGAATGTAAATTAAATTTACATTCTCGAAAAAGATAGTCAAATGTTATGCCCCTTTCAATAATGATTGACAAAACTCAATATGGTAATAAAAGTAATTATAATTACTCCAGACAGGCCAGGTCTGGCATTTTAGGGTTCACTACTCAAAGAATTAAATGTGAGCATAAGAAAGAAAGAAAGCTATGAAATGGACAGACAAGTCAAAATACTAAAATAACAGCACTGTAATTTAAAAAAAAGACACACTTTGAAAAAAAAAGTTAGAGAATATGTGTGCACTGCATCTTTCGACATACAGTACCAGGATATAATACCACCCCACTAGCATCTGAGGGAGATGGGGAGTGTTGGGGGCATGCATACGGAAGACTGAGTATGCCAGCAGACTGCCTCTAAGCAAAGCACTTGCTCAGTACAGCAACAGCTGAAGCACCCACTCCTAGAGCCAGATGCAGCAGGCTCTCTCTTCTCCCACCCCAGCTCAGCAAGACCAGGTGAGGAGAGGGTGGGAAGAAACTCTCCCAAATCAGTCTCCACCCTGATGAGCAAGTTGGGAGCTATCATGGTATGAAACTTTGGGGGAGGGTAGGTGCCAAACCCAGGACTCCACTGGTCTAAGGCCGAGTTGAACCAGGGTTAAATCCCTATTACTCTTTACAGTGCACACATTCCCAACTAGAAGTGTTCCACCATCTCATGGGATTTATTTGTCCCCTGGAGATTCAAATTTACTGGACAGTCATGTTCTCCCACATTGCACCACAAGCAGAAGGCTAGGAGTTGACACATTTTAAGGTACCGTTAGGATGTCTGGACCTGATTGGACTTGGGCTCACATAATGCAGTGTAGATGCCGAAATCCCAGGCTGAGATCCAGTGTTAATTAATTACTGAACTGGGATTATAAGTAAGCATAGATGCTAAAGCCCAGAGTCAAATCCAGAGTCTGCTAACTCAAAGTTGTACTAAAATGGGCTTACATAGCACTGCAAAGGCACGCTGAAAGTGCAAAAATCTGAAGATGCAGGTTCAGGATACATTTGGCTGCCCAGTGTGGGGCTCCCAAAACAGTTAGCCAGCAGCCTCCCTAGGCCCACCAGAGCAGCAGTGCCCAAAACCACTGGAACGGAGGCCCCGGGTGGTTTCAGCCCTATTAGGGTTAGAAGAACAGCAGCTGTCTGCCCCTCCCACAGAAGTGGTGGGGCTGGAGCTGCTGCAAATGCCAGCAGATCTGAACATCCCCCATCCTGCCCCCAAGTTTATTTTTAGTAAAAGTAAGGGACAGGTCAGAGGCTTCCATGACCAGCTCTTTATTACCCATGACCTGTCCAGAACTTTTAATAAAAATACCCTGTCAGATGTTTCATTGAGGTGTCAAACTAACCATCTATAATCTTGTCAGAAAAAAACTGCTTCCAGTCAGAAATGCTCTTTTATGACTTCCCAGGGTTGGATAAAAAATGGTTCCCATACCTAGCTACTTATCCACTTGCTCTGCTAAAATAGTTAGACTACAGCTAGTTATTTTTAAAGTAGCTATAAATAAAATGCAACACTGTTAGCATCAACACTAGCTCAAAATAAGCACAAGTTAGTGTCTCACAAGTACTTATTTCCACTGATACCAAAACTACATGCTCCAGTTTCACCCTGGAACTTTTAGAGTTACCTAGGAACAGGAAAATTATAGGCAAAAGTCACAGAGCTTGGCATTTGGTTGCTGTACTACAAAGGGCAAAAGCATTAAGAGATTATTACAAAACAGCTAAAAGAGTTATCATACAGGGTGTTTTTTTTAAAAAAAAAAACTGGATGCGGATGGACTGTTATCAGGTAGGAATCTGGTGCTCATTTTTACTGTCACCTATCAGTAGTTGCACAAAATAGCTACATAGCTGTGTTTTCAGGCAATGAATCTATATGTAAATTAAGTAATATGCACTTGGGCAGTTCGCAACTTTTTTTTTTTCCTAAAGCTACTGTCCAGTCACAAAAATCCTCAAAAGTGAAGTAGACAATAGAAAACCTGCAGTTTCAAATATGCGTCAGGCTCCTTCCACTGGGCTGAGGCAAGACACGTACAAGTAGTTTATACTTGTTTAGGCTCCTCCCCGGTACGTTGCATCAGCTTCTTTATACCCCGCACGGGCACGTTCTCTTAACCGTAGCCTCACTACAGCCAGCCCGCGCCCTGCGCTTCGGATCGCCAGGCAGCGCGGGGGCCACACGGGGCACCGCCGAGTCGCTGCTTTCCCGGGACAGGCGCCCCGGCGCCGCCCCGCAGACCCCCGGGTATTTACCCTCCCCCGCGCGGGCGGCGCCGGGGAGCCCCGCCGAGGGGAGGGATTCGGTGAAGCTGGCCCGGCCCGCTGACCTGCTTGGACTTGGCCTGAGCCGCGCTCGGCCCCTTCTTACGCAGCACCGTGACCGTGTCCCAATCGCTCTCCGCCATGGCACCGACCTGCTCCGCCCTCGACTCAGCCTCCGCCTGCGCGGACCCTCCGGCTGCTCATAGGGCGCCCTGCCTGCCACTCCTCGACTACGCTGGCACCGATTGGACGGAGCGGGGCTCCGCAACGCTTGCTACGCTCTGTGCGCTAATTGGGTCTCGCGTCAAACAGGCCGTTCATTGGCCGAGCCGGACCCGGGTGTCTAGCCTCAATAGCCTTGGGCGTAAACTGGGCCTGTCAGTGGTGGCCAAAGCCTCCCACGTGAGGGGCGGGGCCGAACCCGGCGCTCTGTTGGCTCGCGCAGCTGCCTGGTTGGGGGCGATGTCTACCATAAGGGCTGCACTAACCCGGGCTCTGTCACCGGTGCCCAGTACCACTTATCAGTGCTTTGCACTGTTTCACTAGTGCAGGCCTCTGACACTGGTACCCAGCACCATTGTACCAGTGAAAAGCACCATTGTATTAGTGCATGCCTCTCTGACAAGCGCTGCTACACCAGAGTAATTGGCAGTATGCTGGGCAGAGGTTGGAACACCACTAGGCCCATAGGCTGTGTCTAGACTGGCCAGTTTTTGCGGAAAATCAGCCGCTTTTGCGCAAAAACTTGCCAGCTGTCTACACTGGCCGCTTGATTTTCTGCAAAAGCACTGACTTCCTACTGTATGAAATCAGTGCTTTTTGCGGAAAAGCTTTGACGCTCCCGTTCGGGCAAAAGTCCCTTTTGCACAAAACTTTTGCGCAAAAGGGCCAGTGTAGACAGCTGAGATTTGTTTTGCGCAAAAAAGCCCTGATCGCGAAAATGGTGATGGGGCTTTTTTGCGCAAAAGCGCATCTAGATTGGCCACAGAAGCTTTTCCGCAAAAAGTGCTTTTGCGGAAAAGTGTCCGTGCCAATCTAGACGCTCTTTTTCCGAAAATGCTTTTAACGGAAAAGTTTTCTGTTAAAAGCATTTGTGGAAAATCATGCCAGTCTAGACGTAGCCATAGTGATGTAGTTAAAAGTCTGATTTTCTAGTTTAGAGCATCCCAGAGCAGCAGATCCTCAGCTGCTGTAAATGCCTTAGAGACATCGATTCAATGGTGCTCTGACACTTTACACCAGCTGGGACCAGTGCTGTGATGTTTGGAAGTAGAATGAATAATCATCAGGAGGTGACATAATCAGGGTTATTAAAACAGCATTTTTCTCCCCAGGATCAAACCTGGTTGCTCAAGATCAAACTTGGTATTGCCGGCACTGAATGTATGAGCCCAGACAGAGCAGGCTCATCAATTACTAGCTGAGCTAGCTGCCACTAGAGGGGGACAGAGTGCCACACATGCAGGCATGGCTTCCACTCTAGCCTGGTGACTGCAATACTCTGGTTAGGACTAGCAGACTTACTGGCGTTGCTAGGATCCTTCAGGGCAGGGGGCTGGCAGTATGTGCAGGACTAAGAGCAGGAAGCTGAGGACATGAAGGTGTAGGAGTCGGTTGGGGGTTGAGGAGGGGCTCAGGCCTCGGGCTGCTAGATGGTTTAACCAAAAATACCGACCACCCCCCCAAAAAAAACACTGGGGAAAAAATTCTGTTGAGAAAAAAAAGGCGGGAGACTAAAGTTGTTGAGTCCTGAGAGTCCCAGTTAAAAGGACCCCGAGAAAAAAATAAAATAAAAAAAACAGCATGGCCCCTTTAAGAAATATTTTTTAGGCTTTTTGGCCCTAACAGGCTGTCAGCGGCCGCCTGCCATCTTGCCTCCCTGTGCTGGGCCGGACAGCTCTCCTGTGGAACATGGTAAGCACTCGGGATTTTCACCTCCTGGCTGGGAAATCAGAAAATACCAGACATTTTAGGTGTCCGGTATTTTCTGAATTTTTTTACCGGCCAGGAGGCGAAAATAGCGGACTGTCGAGTTCAATACCAGATAGCTGGCAACCCTACTTAGGCCAGGGTTAGGGGGGCAACAGGCTGCCCACTGGCACTCCCTGGGACTGGTTCAGAATGTTAGGGGCCACTCAGTGACTAGCAAAGGTTTTGGCAGGGGGCCAGGAAAACCAATCGAGATAGAGGGTTGAAATTTGATTTGGTTATAGGTTCCTTGCCTGCTTTCTTTGTATGGGAGAGATAAACCAGGAGTTGAGAGAGACAGAATGATTTAAACCCAGGCAGGACCACCATGCCTCCAAGGAAATCTGGGCATGGGAATGGACTGAACAAAGAGAAGATAAGAAGTAAGTAACAGGGAAAGTGAATCCAGTTGCATTCAGGGTAATTTTTCTTTATTTTGTGGTTTGGTTTGAACTGCTGTGTGTGACGCCATTCCTCCTCTCCCCTATTACCATTTAGCATTATGCCCCAACACTTCTGTTAGTCTATAAGGTGCCACAGGACTCCTCGCCGCTTTTGCAGATTCAGACTAACACGGCTACCCCCTCTGATACTTGACATCTAAGCATTGTTCCTAGAGATTTTGCTTGGGTTTTCAATTTGTTTTCCTTAGTTGCTCGGTAGTATCTAGAAACCACGTATGCTTTATCAAGTTTATCTTTTATTTTGTAATAAAAATCACTTTTTTAAGGTGATTTGATTTCTTGTGTCCAGGAGGGTCTATCTGTGTGTATCTTCATGCCTCTGACTGAGGGGTCAGCTACCAGAGACTGCAGCTTATCTTTTTCAAGCTCTTTTGAGGCAAAAGAGTTTGGAGTACCCCTGGGGGAGATTTCAGGTGTTCACCCCTGGTTTTGAGGGATCAAAAAGCACTTGATGGTGGCAGCGATTCCCCAAAATCTGTGTATTGTGATTCTGGGGGGAAATTTTGGTAACCAGTGCCTATAGAGTCAAAGAGGTGGGTTTTGTTTACTTTTGAACTCTTTGCAGGCCCCCATATTCTGCACTGTGAGTGCCCAAGTGGGGAACAACCTGACAATGGGATTTTACATCCCTAGGCTGTACCTCATAAAGCAGTGGGAGAAAAGCAGCTGAGGCAGGGAAGCAAGTTGTGGCAGGGCAAAAGCTTCCTGCCTGCTCCACTCAGATATCCCCATTGATTGTGGTCAACCTTTTCTGTAAAATCATCTGCCTAGGACTTGAGAATGGGCCCCCCAGCAGTGCTTTCCCACAGTGGGGTCATTCCAGCCAGTGTGGGATGATAGAAGCAAGGACTAAACTCCCTGGAAAGAGGGCAATCGGGCTACTTCACACCCTAATGGTGCAGAGAGTCCTGAAGACCTCAGCTTTGTGGCACTGAGACATGGCATCCTTGGCTGCAATGAAGAGAACCAAGAGCCCATGGCACTGCCCAAAAATAACTTGGATTTGCTAAAACAAAAGGAAAAACTATGTGCACTTTAAAGACTAACAAGATGGTTTAATAGGTGATGAGCTTTCGTGGGCCAGACCCACTTCCTCAGATCATATTCTGGAAGAGAATTGGCATGACCATATTCTCTTCCAGAATATGATCTGAGGAAGTGGGTCTGGCCCACGAAAGCTCATCACCTATTAAACCATCTTGTTAGTCTTTAAAGTGCTACATAGTTTTTCCTTTTGTTTTAGCAGATTAGACTAACATGGCTACTTCTCTATTACTTGGATTTGCTAAGTTATATCAAATGATCTCTATGAGCGATTAGGGAGGCAGAATAGAATGATCTGCTTTGAAATGTATGCCTGTCTTTGTAAAAGTCACATGTTTTCTGGCCTGACCTTCAGCACAGCCAAATCCCCCCTGTGAAAGCACCTCTGGGTAGCTATTGCTAGCCTGGAACTTTGCACGTGGTTCTGGTTTCAATTCCCTTCTCTTCAGTTCTTAAGCCAGCCCCCTGTTGACTCTCCCCAGGACATGCATCTCACTTCCACTTTCTGTTCTGCCCAGCCAAGAGCCAATTCGCAGAGCTGAAATGAGAAATGCCACTCTTCACAAAGGTAAGGAATCTCTGCTGCTTTGGTTAAGGCAATCAAGTATGTAAAAGAGGCTTTGGAGGCCAGTGTTCATCCTGGGGTGTAGCCCACATGCTTGAGTGGACTGTCTATATGTGTTTTGTCAGGCATGGAGGGAAGGTGCATTTTTGGTGGGGAGTCTCAAGTGGGGGATAGATTGTTTCATGCTGAGTGAATTTTACCATGTACCCAACACATGGGCAATCCAGATGCCTACACATGCAGATTGGATAGAAGCTAAACTGCTCTGCTAATCAGCTGGACTTCAGAAGACCTCCTTTGGGGTGACTGCTCTCCAATGCCCATGCTGTCCATGGTCCCTCTGCCAAGGAAGCCAACTGACACCCATTGATGGTGGTGTGGGCACTTGTCCACTAAGAACTAGCTCAAAACCAACTACTCATTTCACAGGAGTCACTGATTTTGAGCCACTGCCACACTGGGCTGGATTTGACCTGGGAGCCTCAGTTGAAAGGCTGAGAGTCTGAATGTATTTGAAGTCTGTTGTTTTGAAAGGTAGCACATATGTACTGTAGAGGTTATATTCTCACTCCACTCAAGTCCATGGGGGTCAGGATTTTGCCCTTAGGAATTACAGAATGAGCCTAATCAAAAGACTCTGTGAGTCACCATTGCCTGTAGTGAGTGGTCTTTCAGTAAGGGCCATGCTGTTCTCAAGCACAGAGTACAAACTGCGGGCTACTGCAGGGTAAAGGCAATATGCGTAGTGACTACAGCACTGAGGGATACAACATGAAAGTTATACTTCCACCTCGGTATCTGACTCTGTGCTATTGGGCCCCTCAGTTTCTGTGAGCTGTGAGAAGTAAGGTTGGACCTCCTTAGTCCCTCACCCTTGGGACCTGACTGGTCCCGGATGAAGGATTTTGCCAGACCAGGGAAGGTCATTTCTGGGCACACCCCTATCACTGCCCCCCCAGCCATGTCCTCGCTGCCAGCCTCCCAGCCGACTTTACCCTGCCACCAGCCCCTCTGCATGCAGGGTTCTTGGCCCCACTGTGGCATCCCCACCAGCAGCACGCATAGCCCCACTGTGGGGCTCCATCCCCACGGGGCACCTCCCTGCTGGGGTCCAGTTGCACTGCTGGGTGACAAGCTGGGCATCAGCAGGGCTGCCAGGCTTTTTTCTGTGCCGCTGGGCAGCCCCACTTCCAGGTTCCTGGCCCTACCACCAGGCAGCTCCTTAGTCAGGCTCCCAGCCCCATGGGGCAGCCACACTGCCTCCCAGTCCTTCTGGGCAGCTGAGTTGCTTGGTGGTAGCGAGGCTGCTGGGCCCCTGGTTATGCTGCTGGGTAGCCCCGCTACCTCCTGGTCTTGTGGGGCAGTTTTGCTGCTGAGCTCCAGCCCAGCTGCCTTCCACCCCCGCCACTCCCACAGTTTTGGCACCAGGAGGCAGCCTTACTGCTAGGCTCCTGGCTTCACTGCCACAGGGCAGCCCTGCTACTGGGGCTAAGCCCCGCTGCAGTTCTCCCATCCACTAGCCCTCCACCAGGACTCTCTGGTCCTGGGACATCCATGGTCTTGCTGGACCTGAGAGTCCCAGTTAAAAGAGGTTCAGCCTCTGCTTTTGTTTCTGTATGTTGGTAAGATTTTGGGATACTAGTGATGAGGTTAGGATGGAGGAAAGTACCTAGTTTGTTCTTCTGAGTCCTGTCTCAGATAACAATAGCATCTCATTTACCAAGCTGGCCTACACCAGGGAACTCAGCACTCACTTTCATTCTGCCTGGCAAAGGGTTTCTCTTTTGAATGATGCTGGGAACAGCTGTGGTTGTTTCATCTCCCCCAAGCCAGGTAAAGTGGTGTTTTGCATTAGGTGTCTGATTATGGAAAATGCAGGGAGCAGAATTTCTGCAGTTCTGTGACTTGAAGCAAGGCAGTGAGGGGAGCGGGAAAGGGGGGGGGAGGCAGAAGCTACAACAGAGTGGGACTTTTAAAAAGGTTTATTAATGATACTTCTGCGGCATAATAGATGTACCTGACATTTGCAGCTCAGTAAAGTGACAGCAGTCTGCCCTGAAAAGTTTACAAATCCTGTATGCGGGAAGCGGGGGATTGTGTCTAGATGTGTGCAGGAAGTGCTGGACTCTGCACACAGCTCTCCCCTCTCCTCCTTTTTTAGACTGAGAGCTTTAAGGCCGGAAAGGATTAGATCCTCTAGTCTGACCTTCTGTGTCACACTGGCAGAAGACCTTCTATGAAGCTGGAGATGTGACTGAGAGACAGCAAGTGTGAGGGGGGTTTACATCATCTGCTTAAGAAACCTATGGTTGTTCTGAGGAAGGAGGGGTACAGAAGTGCTTCCTGAGAGATCTGAGGAGACCACTATGATCTGAACCCAAGTTAGCTTTAACACAGAGGGAGAGAATCAGTTTCACAGATACAAAATGGGAAATGACTGTCTATGACGCAGTACGGCAGAAAGGAATCTAGGGGTCATAATGTACCACAAGCTAAATATGAGTCAACAATGTGACGCTTGCAAAACAAGCAAATATCATTCTGGAATGTATTAACAGGAGTGTTTTAGCAAGTTATGAGAAATAATTCTTCCTCTCTACTCAGTGCTGATTAGGCCTCATCTGGAGTACTGTGTCCTGTTCTGGGCTCCACATTTCAGGAAAGATGTGGAGAAATTGGAGAAGGCCCAGAGAGGAGTAACAAATATGATTAAAGGTCTAGAAAACATGACTTATGAGAGAAGATTGAAAACATTGGGTTTGTTTAGTCTAAAAAATAGAAGAATGAGAGGGGACATGATAATAGCTTTAAGGATTATGTAGCGCTGGGAAGAAGGATTCGAGAACTCGGAGCGCAAGTGGTGT
>JANRFK010000975.1:112842-129180 GCA_030068395.1 Apalone spinifera | reverse complement strand
TTTGCCACTGCTTATTTGTCTGCCCTTCCCTGATGCATTGGATTCTTTTATATGCGGTTTGTCTGCTCTGGCCCATGGTTTGTCCTCTCCCCTCTTCTCTTTTTGACTACAGCTTAGAGAATCTCTATCAATGGATTCTCCTCTAAGAGAAGTCTCCATCCGATTTATGTGCATCTCCGCACCAATTGGCTTTCCCTCATCTCTTTGTTTAAAAACTGCTCTACGGCCTTTTTAATGTTTAGTGCCACCAGTCTGATTCCACCCTGGTTTAGGTGGAGTCCATCCTTCCTGTGTAGGCTCCCCCTCTCCCAAAAGTGTCCCCAGTTCCTAATAAATCTAAACCCCTCTTCCCTACGCCATCATCTCATCCACTCATTGAGACTCTGAAGCTCTGCCTGCCTACCTGGCCCTGTGCGTGGAACTGGAAGCATTTCCGAGAATGTCACCATAGAGGTCCTGGATTTCAGTCTGTTTCCTAGCAACCTAAATTTGGCTTCCAGGACATCTCTTCTACCCCTCCCTACGTCATTGGTACCTACATGTACCACGACCACCGGCTCCTCCCCAGCACTACACATAAGTCTATCTAGATGCCTCGAGAGATCTGCAACCTTCGCACCAGGCAGGCAAGTAACCATACGGTTCTCTCGGTCATCACAAACCCAACTATCTATGTTTCTAACGATCGAATCACCCACTACTAACACCTGTCTCTTCCTAACAACTGGCGTTCCCTCCCCCTCAGAGGTATCCTCAGTGCGAGAGGATACCACAACATCCTCTGGAAGGAGGGTCCCAACTATGGGATGGTTTCCCTCTGTTCCCAGTGAATGCTCTGTTCCCTTGAGACTTTCATTCTCTTTAAGAGCACTGGGGCTCTCAGACTGGAGGTGGGACAGTACTACAGTGTCCCGGAAAGTCTCATCAACATAGCTCTCTACCTCCCTTAGCTCCTCCAGTTCAGCCACCCTGGCCTCCAAAGCCCAAACTCGGTCTCTGAGTGTCAGGAGCTCCTTGCAACGGGTGCACACATACGCCACTCGCCCACAGGGCAGGTAATCATACATGTGACACTCGACGCAATAAACAGGATAGCCCCCACTCTGCTGCTGGGCTTCTGTCTCCATTTTTCTTATGAATAGGTTTAAGTATAAACTGGGCTTCTTATTAAATGTCTGGAATATAGATATTATAAAAGTTATGTTTAAAGAAGGTCAAAAGTCACTAGTGCCCTCTAACCTCCCTCTCCAAACTCCCTGTTAGCTGTTTCTGTTCGCAAGCTTAAACATTAAATACATTCTTACGGTACGGATATCTGTTTTGAAGACCACTAACATACAGGTGAGCCAGTTTGGTTTTCAACTGTGAGTTTATCAGCTCTTAGCTAAACTAGCTCCAGTCAAAGCCATAGCGGTTACCAGAATCACAGATACATCTTTAAAGGTATTGTGAGACAACAGATTTGAGAAGACTGTTTCATAACCACAGCGTGTGAAGAATCAGGAGACTAGATCAAAGCTGCAATCCCAGAATAACTTGTCTTGTTTTTTCCCATGAGGCTTTCCCAGATAATGCAGCTCGTCGTGAGGTGGAAAGTTTGCCGTCTGTCTGTATTAACGATGGCTGTACCTGGAAAGGGACTATTAAAGAATATGAGGTAAATACTAGAATGAGTCTTCCATGTATTTCTTCATTGTGATTGTTTCTTTTTTGTGTATGTGAGTAGCGATGGGCAAGGCACTTGGGAATTGAATGAGTTCCTGCTGGTATTAGCCATCAGCGTCTAAGATTTCAGCTACATTAACTCAATCCTGGATAAGTTCTAGCCTCCTGGAACTTTCAGACATTTCCAGTCTAACTTAGGTAGTTGTGTCTCCAAAAACTTTTCCAGTCATTAGAATACTTGGTACGATCCTGCAAACCAGCCACTTTTTCCTTCTGTGATGTCCAAAAGCCCCACATCTTCCAAGACACTGTATCCCAGACTTTTTAATGCATCAGCCTGAAAAGTTCCTAAAAAATGATAATCATAGAAATATTGGTCAGGTACGGACCTCCAATGGCCATCTAATTCAGCCACCAGGGTTGGCCAAATGTTTGTCCCACCTGTTCTTGAAAACCTCCAATGACAGGGATTCCATAATCTCTTGGAAGCTTATTCCCAGATCTCAGTTCTGCTTAGGGTTAGGAAGTTTTTCCTACTTTCTAACCTAAATCTCTCGATGCAAATTACGGTGATTCCTTTGTTCTCCATGTCCACCAAAGGTAGGACAAAATTGATCACTGTCCTCTTTATAATGGACTTTAACATTTTTGAAAATGTTATCAGGTGCCCACCTTGGGCTCCATTTCTCAAGACAAAACATGCCCAGTTTTTTAACCTTTCCTTAGAGGGTAGGTTTTTTAGACTCTTTCTCATTTGTTTTGCTCCAATTTGTCTGTGCCATATATGGTTAAAATAGGCATTTATCATCAGGCCTGAATCAATGGATTTGTTTTGGTGGTGGTAGAGTGAATGTGGTCCTTATCCTGCCCACTGTGCTGTTGAGTCCAGGGCCTGTAGTAATAGAGATAGTAAAGCAATCCCTCAACACACAGGAGACTTGGACAAAAGGTCTAGAGTTATGGATTCAGTGGGTATGCCCTTAAGTAACCCCTTTCATCAGCTTGCTGGACAAAATGGTTTCTGCCCCTCCCCTATCCTTAGTATCAGAACCTCACCATTCATGTGTTCAACTCTGCAGTTTTTATGGTTCAGTGAATGTGACCATTAGCACATACACAGTGAAAACGTTTTTATTTGGCATGTTGGGTGAATATGGGGTGCTGTTAAGGGCAAATTACTGCTTAACTACAAGGGAGTGAGTTTAGGTTTAGAAGTGGTCTCGGGGAGGAGGCTGGGGCACTGGAAGGGGCTTTGATATGTCAGATCCAGGAGTTGCTCCCCACATGCTGCTCTTATCTCAGTCCCTTTACTCAGTGGTTTTCAACATCTGGACTCTGATTCCATTGTTTCCTGAGGGTTGTAAAACTTACCACACAGACCAAGTTTTCTTCTATATTTATTTTTTTAAGTTATTCCTAACCCTTCTGATTGCAAATAAATCCTTACAATGCAAATTACTGCAGAGACTATTCACTACAGAGTGTTGGGAAGTATGCCATACAGTCCCATGGAATGATTCCCATTCAGATGCAGAGATAAAGTTTCTTGACACTTTAAATGACTACTTCTTGGAGCAGTTGGTTCTGGAACCCACAAGAAGATGCAATTATTGTTTTAGTCCACTCCCTTCTCTTCTCATGCCCTTCCTTTCCCACTACCTTTTTCCTCCACCCCTGTCCTCTCTTGCCCTGTTCCACTACAGGTACTCATTACTGTGCAGAAAAAGTGTGGTTCCCAGCACACAGAAGGGTAGCGCAGCAGGCACTAGGACTCAGGAAGCAGCATTTAGCTGCAAAGTCAGCACAGCTGAGTGACACCTTTTTCAGCCGGCAGCTCTGCGCTTGTTGAAACTTGGGAGATGGGGATCCTGTGGAACATAATTCCATATGCCTCCTGCTTTACCTCTGTTTGGGGAATAATGCCTTCCCAAACTATGCTCATGGGACCCCAAACCCCTCCTACCCTCACATGACTTCCCTTGGTTTCCCTGTCCCTTTCCACAGGGAAGCAAAGAAATCTGCAGGGGATCATGTTTTCTCTGCGGTGCAGAATTCCTCCAGGAGTAAAGCTAGGTCTGTGGGAACAGTACTAGTGACTTTTATGTCTGTTGTGAGTGAAGAAGGATTATGGCAGCTGTAGTAGTTGATTTATCTGATATCTCACTTCTCTTCCCCTTTGTGGCAAGGTTGAGTGTTGGAGAGATGTTATGCCAAGAATCCTAATCAAACTTGGCCATGTTGGGCAGGGTGGGAAGCTGTTTAGTGAAGGGAAGTACCCAATAAATATGTTAAAGAAGGGTCTAACCAGCATACTCCATATCTTTGTAAATTGCTGGCTAGTATAGATGTAATTAGTAGGTAAGCAGCGGTTTCAGAAGAGTGCTGTGGTGTGTCAGCTTTTATAGCATGCCTAAAACCATGCTGTATAACCTGAAAGCAACAATGTGCGTTGCTTCCTTCAGCAGCAGCAACACTCCCAGCATGGAAAGTCCCTTGCTGTGCTATTTCAGACAGACTACGGAAAGTACCTAAAAGATAATTCACTGGTTATTCAGTTTAAAAGCTCGCAGCACTCCTATCAAAGGAAACTCATTTGGCTGCCCTCTGATTACAAATTAGGAGACTGTGTCATAGAGGTGTGAGAGAAAGACGATCACTTCTGTAGCTGAAAATTTTCTACTCTTCACCCTTAAAGTCCTTCCTTAGCTCTCCTAAGTTTTGCTTTCTGTTTAGCCTACTACAGGTCATGGTTCATACTATCTCTTTCAGCTCTTCATATTGTGAAAAATATTAAAATATTCAGCACTGTTAGAAGAGATCTGAATTTTTAAATACAATTTTCTTACTGTGTTTTGAATATGCTGGGAAATGCTTGGAACATGTGGAATTCATCTGCAAATATCTGGAAGAAGATAAAGTGATAGGTAACAGCCAGCATGGATTTGTAAAGAATAAATCATTTCAAATTAATCTGATAGCTATCTTTGATAAAATAACAAGTCTTGTGGATAAGAGAGAAGTGGTGGACATGGTATACCTAGACTTTAGTAAGGCATTTGATATGGTCTTGCATGACATTATCAATAAATTAGGCAAATACAACTTAGATGGTGGTGGGTACATATCTGGCTGGATAACCATTCTCAGAGAGCAACAAGGAGTCCGATAGCACCTTATAGACTAACAGATGTATTGGAGCATAAGCTTTCATGGGCAAAGACCCACTTCGTCAGATGCATGTGGTGAAAATATCCAGAGGCAGGTATAAACATGCAGGCCAGAATCAGGCTAGAGATAATGAGGTTAATTCAGTCAGGGAGGATGAGGCCCACTTCTAGCAGCTGATCTGGAGGTGTGAATACCAAGAGAGGAGAAGCTGCTTTTGTAGTTAGCTAGCCATTCACAGTCTTTGTTTAATCCTGAGCTGATGGTGTCAAACTTGCAGATGAACTGTAGCTCAGCAGTTTCTCTTTGGAGTCTGGTCTTGAAGTTTTTTTGCTGCAGGATGGCTACCTTTAGATCTGCTGTTGTGTGTCCAGGGAGACTAAAGTGTTCTCCTACAGGTTTTTGTATATTGCCATTCCTAATATCTGATTTGTGTCCATTTATTCTTTTACGTAGGGACTGTCAAGTTTGGCCGATGTATATAGCAGAGGGGCATTGTTGGCACATGATGGCGCATATTACATTGGTATATGTGCAGGTGAATGAACCAGTGATAGTATGACCGATCTGGTTAGGTCCTGTGATGGTGTTGCTGGGGTAGATATGTGGGCAGAGTTGGCACTGAGGTTTGTTGCATGGATTGGTTCCTGAGTTAGAGTTACTATGGTGTGGTGTATAGTTGCTGGTGAGAATATGCTTCAGGTTGGCGGGTTGTCTGTGCGTAAGGACTAGCCTGCCTCCCAAGGCCTGTGAAAGTGAGAGATCATTGTCCAGAATGGGTTGTAGATCACTGATGATGCGTTGGAGAGGTTTTAGCTGAGGACTGTAGGTGATGGCCAGTGGTGTTCTGTTGGTTTCTTTCTTGGGCTTTTCCCACAGCAGGAGGCTTCTGGGTACATGTCTGGCTCTGTTAATCTGTTTCCTTACTTCCTCATGTGGGTATCATAGTTTCAAGAATGCTTGGTGAAGATCTTGTAGGTGTTGGTCTCTGTCTGAGGGGTTGGAGCAAATGTGGTTGTACCTCAGTGCTTGGCTGTAGACAATGGATTGTGTGGTGTGAGCAACATGGCTACCCCTCTGATAAGTTCTCAGAGAGTAATTATTAATGGTTCACAAGTGTGCTGGAAGGGCATAACAAGTGGAGTTTCACAGGGGTCTGTTTTGGGACCAGTTCTGTTAAATATCCTCATTAACAATTTAGATGATGGCATAGAGAGTATGCTTATTAAGTTTGCACATGATTCCAAGCTGGGAGGGGTTGCAACTGCTTTGGAGGATAGGGTCATAATTCAAAATGATCTGGACAAACTGGAAAAATGATCTGAGGTAAATAGGTTGAAGTTCAATAAGGACAAATGCAAAGTACTCCTCCTAGGAAGGAACAATCTGTTTCACACATACAGAGTGGGAAGTGACTGTCTAGGAAGGAGTACTGCAGAAAGGGAGTTAGGGGTCATAGTGGACCACAAGCTAAATATGAGTCAAAAGTGTGACACTGTTGCAAGAAAAGCAAACATGATTCTGTTGTGAGCAAGACACAAGAAGTCATTCTTCCATTCTACTCTGCACTGACTAGACCTCAGTTGGAGCATTGTGTCCAGTTCTGGGCACTACATTTCAAGAAAGATGTGGAGAAATTGGAGAAGGTCCAGAGAAGAGCAACAAAAATGATTAAAGGTGTAGAAAATGAGCTATAAAAGAAGTTGGAAGGAATTGGGCTTGTTTAGTTTGGAAAAGAGAAGACTGAGAGGACATGATAGCGGTTTTCAGGTATCTAAAAGGATGTCAAAGGAAGGAGGGTGGAAAATTGTTCTCCTTGGCTTCTGATGATAGGACAAGAAGGAGTGGGCTTAAAGTGCAGCAAGGGGGGTTTAGGTTGGACATTAGGAAAAACTTCCTAGTTGTCAGCGTGGTTAAACACTGGAATAAATTGCATAGGGAGGTTGTGGAATCTCCATCACTGGAGATATTTAAGAGCAGGTTAGACAGACCCCTGTCAGGAATAATCTAAATGGTGCTTGGTCCTGCCATGAGGGCAGGAGACTAGACTTAATGATCTCTTGAGGTCCCTTCTAGTTCTAGTATTCTATGATTCTATAACATTGTGCCTTAAAAAAGATTTTTTTTCTTTTGTACACTAAAAGCTGTTTCCATAGGAAAGCTTATTGAACTATATGTGTATATGTAGAAAGTATGCTATAATAAAGAGTTTTTAAAAACAGATGCTTTACAGAGAGGGGGAAAACAACACAGATGAGAGATGCAAAGACTGTGAAGTTAGGCAGTTTGCACAAGAGAAATGACCAAGAAAACATATCCTTGTGACTGCCAGTTGCTTGGATATGATGGTGATGGGAACCAGATACGTGCCTAGAACAGATACAGACTCCTACAGGTCATACTAGTCCCAATCTCTTCACAGAGCAATAAAATTACATGTTTAAAATATATGAAATGTCACTTCTTTCCCAGCTAGCAATTAGAGTGATGTGAGAAGCGAATGTCCTTCAGGTACTGAGACTCTTCAGTCTGCAGGATTTTATAATAAGTTGACAGGGACAAAAGGGTTTGCTTTAATTTAGGCTGCTGCTTTTTAGGGAACGCAGGGTCATTTGAAGGCTAAGGAGCACTGAATGGTCCCTCAAGATCTGCTGTTGTAATCCTCAGAGCAATATTTAAATGGGAATACTAAATGAGAAGTTGGATTAGACTACCAGGTGTTCTGTGGCTGGCTAGTCTGTTTTCCGATAACATAAAGACCCAGTGGGAGCAGACAGTAAATTGGTCTAAAAGAGAATTAATCTTTCTTATCAGTTGAGTTCAGCTAATAAGTATAGATGAGCTTTCTTGTTTGTTGGGATCGTAACCTGTCTTGGTCCAGATTTAAATTGTTTCTTGTTAATACCCTGGACTTTTCATCACTAACATTTTTTTAGGCTTGAAGTCTTTTGTTGGCGCTCAGCTGAATCTGTTGAAGAGAATTAAAAAAACAAAAACAAAAAACCAAAACAGTTGTATATCTGTGGGGGCAGCAAAGACTCTCTTTCCTTCAGAATTTAATTCTGTCGGTAGAGAAGAAGCTAACATACCATCCCTACACACAGGGTTCAGGCTTTTGAAGTTTTGTAACTGGACAGAGTGGTTCTGCTGCTGGAGATATTTCAGTGCTCTTGATGGAATATTAGTTTAATGGTCTTCACTTGGAGTGTAGTACAGTCCTGCTGGCCCTTGGAATTGCTTCACTGTCCACCCCTTTTTTCCTCCTCGCAATTTAATATTAAAAGTTCTGCAACACTGTGTTTGTTACAGTAAGAGTTTGCATTTAGAGCTTTTTGGTTGGAGTGCTCTGTGGTGCTGAGCAGGATACCAGGATTCTTTCATTGAAATTAGGAAGTGTCTGTTTTGTATTTCTTTGTTGGAAGCTTTGAGTTCCAAATTGTGTTATAGCATTGGGGTATCATCTTCAGCCTCCCTGTGCTTGTAGTTAAAGATGGCCAGAGGAAGTCCTGTTCTTCTTCAAGTGATGTCCCCGTGGGTGCTCCACTGTAGGTGCTAGGCATGCCCCGGTGCTGCAGAATGGAGACTTTTCTGATAGCAGTACCCTGCCCGGCTGCACATGCGCCGCGATGCCTCATGGCATTCATGCCCTTTTGAGTGAGTGCGCGGTCCAGCTCCCACCAGTTCCTCTTGACCACCTCAGACTGCAGACGGAGTGAACTGCTCTCTTCAACTCTCTCTCCTTGTCGTGAGCTCTTCCTTGTTAAAGTTCTTTCTTATAGTTCTTCATAGTAACCCATGCCTTTCCTGTATTCTGTTCTTAAAAAAAAAAAAAAAATACACACACTTAAATACCTCAGAGCTGTCTCCCGTATCTCCGCTCTCCCTAAGTTTCCCCTCCCCAGTTGTACATACTGTAGTTATATATCTTAAGATAGACTTAGGTTTTTTTCTTCATTTGTTTAAAAAAAAAAAGTTGAAATGCCGTCGTCGCCCGGTTTTAAAAAGTGTGACACTTGCCGCAAGGCAATGCCCGCTTCAGATGGTTATTCTTCCTGTATCTGCTCCCTGGGAAAGGCTCATGTCCCCCAGAAGTGCCCACACTGCACTAAGTTGACTGCAAGGGCCCAAAGGGACAGGGAAATGCGGCTTTGGATGATTTTATTCAACAAAGCCCTTCAGCCGCTGCGCCCGGAGTCAGCTTCAGGACATCAGCCCCCAGAACGGAGGGCTTCGTCCCCTACAGCCATTTTGCCTAAGAGACCACGAGCGTCACCAACCAGGTCCTTACCGGCAACTATATACAGCAGAGTTAGCACTGGGGATAAGCCGGGCACTTCAGGCACGGTGAAGCCGCATATAAAGACCTCTGCAGCACTGAAAACCAAGAAGTCAGCAGAAGTATAAGTCTCGGCTTGACCAAGCCCTGGCTGGGTTGATTTAGTTGGGACTGGTCCTGCCTAGAGCAGGGGGCTGGACTTGATGACCTTTTGAGGTCTCTTCCAGTTCTATGATTCTATTATAAGTGCCACCGACAGTGGTACCGAGGGTTGCCTCGGCACTGCCCGCTTCCAACGTCGTCTCAGTACTGAGGGCATCGTCGGCACCGGCAGCGGGGCCATCCGCACCGGCGGCCATTACTACTTCTGACTGCCATGCGGCACTGACAGACGTGGCACCGTCAACAGTGGCATTGCCTCTGCCCACACTCGGCACCGGGGTCTTGGCACCGACCACTCCCCTGCATTGAAGTTGCTCCCGCTCGCTAATATTCTCGTCGGCACCGTCTCCCTCTCCACCAGCACCGCGATCCCTGAGACCCTACACAGATACCCACCACAGATCGTCATACTCTCTACAACAGTTACCATTCCCCTTCCTCGCATTTTACAGTGACCACCGGCGACATCAATACCGTCATCTTTCCATCTCTCCGGCCTCCTCTAGAGCTTCTTATATCCGCTCTCGTTCTCCTCACACCCATTACTGGGAGCATGTTCGACCTGTTTACTCAGACAGATGCTCACTGTTGGACAGACTCTACCACTGTGACAACCTTTACCATCATGACTCACGTAGCAGATATTCATACCACTACAGGTCTAGATCTCATGGAAAATCATGTTGTGACTGTGTATCTTCCAGGCACTCACCTACTCCAGCTTCCTCTACACCAACAGGACAACCAGCATCCCCACCTCAACTTCCATCGGAACCAGAAAACACCCACCTATTTACTGAGGAGCAGCCACCAGAGGTGTCCCCTGTTGACTCTTCTTCCCCAGATGAAGCCCTCATTCCTGGAGACATCTCTCCATTGGATGACTTGCGACAGTTTCAAGAACTTTTTAAACGTGTTCCGGTCAGCCAGGAGATACCATTGGATGAGATAAAAGACAAACAACATCGTCTTTTCAAAAATCTTCAGCCTCAGAATAGCTTGAGACTAGCCATTCCTCTAGATTAAGCCATCCTAGAGATTGGCAAGGAAATCTGGCAAACCCCAGCATCGGCACCACTGACCAGCAAGAAAGCCGACAGAAAGTACTTTGTCCCTCCCAAGGGGATGGAATTTCTCTTCACCCATCCCCAGCCCAACTCCTTAGTAGTTGACATAGCCCAGCAGAGGCTTAGGACACCGCAATATAAACACAGCTCGTCAGACAAAGATACAAAGAGACTCAATTTACTGGGCAAAAAGGTCTGCACGTCGGCAACACTTATGCTCAGGATCGCGAATTACACGGCACATCTCTCCAACCAAGTGTTCGACACATACTCAAGGTTGACTCCACTGATGGACCACCTGCTGGACTCTAAAAGGCCCATATTAAAATCAGTGGTCCAGAAGGGCTATACATCAGCAAGAACTGCCGTCCAGATAGCCATGGATGTGGCGGATATAGCAGCCCGTTCTACTGCCATGGCGGTAGTCATGTGAAGATCATCTTACCTCTAAGCAGCGGGAGTCCCCAAAGAATTACAAAATAAAGTCGAAGACTTGCCATTTGACAGAGACAAGCTATCCGCTGAGAAGACCGATAGCGTGTTGCATTCTTCTAAAGACTCCCGCACAACTTTCAAGACATTGGGTATGCATACCCCGCCATATCGGAGACGATGGTACACCCCTTACCAGCGACGATATGACTACTCATATGTCAGACAACTGTGGCAACAGCAGCAACAAAGAACCTTTGACTACCAACGCCCACGCCAAAGACCTCAGAGGCGGCGGCGGCAACCGTATGCAGACCCCATCAAACAAGCAGCAGGTTTGATACCTTGGTCGTGGGTACGCAGACAGTTTCCTACAGCAGCAGCAGTCACCACACCCTACTTTTCCATTAACATGCAAGGCCACCACCAATGGGCCACAATCACTATGGACAAATAGGTGTTGGAAATTATCCAGTCAGGATACTCCATCCCCTTTCTCACCCCTTTGTGGACCCCTCCCACTCCATCCCTCTTCAGGAACCCATCTCACAAAGCCCTGCTATGCATCAAAGTCAACCATCTGCTTTCTTTAGGGGCAATAGAATTGGTTCCGGACGACTTCAAGAGCAGGGGATTTTACTCCCATTATTTTCTCACCCAGAAAAAGTCAGGAGAATGGCGACCAATACTAGATCTCCGTTGTTTGAACAAATTCCTATGAAAACAATGGTTCAAGATGCTGACACTTGCTGCTATAATTCCCGCGTTGGATCGCGATGACTGGTTTGCTTCCCTCGACCTCCAGGATGTGTATTTTCATGTGTCAATCCATCCAGCACACAGAAGATTCTTACGATTCACAGTTGGCAGAGATCATTACCAGTACAAAGTCCTGCCATTCGGCCTCTCGTCAGCCCCCAGGGTATTCGCAAAAATCCTGGCAGTAGTGGCGGCATACCTCCGCCGCCAAAGAGTAATCATGTTCCTGTATCTGGACGATTGTTTACTCAAGGACCGGACCTGTACCGAAGTACTTGATATGATCCATGTTACCAGACAAACCTTCCACAACCTTGGACTTCTTGTCAACGAACAAAAGTCCATTTTGTACCCGACTCAAGAGCTGGAATTCATTGGAGCCTGGCTAGATACTCCCACAGCCAGGGCATACTTACCTCTACAGAGATTCGAGGCCATCCAAGAACTCATTCAAGTCATTTGAGGCAGCCCAACTGTACAAGTACTCACCTGCCTGAAGCTTATGGGGCACATGGCCGCCACCACTTACGTGGTATGCTACACCAGACTGCATTTTCGTGGTCTCCAGTACTGGCTAGCACTAGTGTACAATTATGCCAAATGTGACCTTCATAGATCGGTAACTCCTCCAGAATCCATCCTTCAATCACTTACCTGGTGGATAAGCCGCAAAAATCTTCTTACCAGTATACCCTTTCGTCAACAGCAACCACATCACCACTGACGCCTCCCTCTTAGGCTGGGGAGCACGCATAGGTTCGATGTCCGCACAGAGCTGATGATCAACATCAGAGACACAACTCCATATAAACCTCCTGGAGCTACGGGCGATTTTCAATGCCTGCAAACACTTCCACGAACGTATCCACGATACCACAGTAAGAATCCTCAGACAATGTGGTGGCTATGTATTACATGAACCATCACGGCGGAGCCCGCTCCCGCTCCCTATGTGCAGAGTCAATCCGGTTTTGGAACTGGTGCATTCACCACAGAATAACACCTGTGGCATCCTACTTACCTGGAATGACGAACGTCACGGCAGATTTTCTCAGCAGACGCTTCGCCATGGAGCACGAGTGGGAACTACACGATGGGATCCTCCACGTCCTCTTCCAACGTTGGGGCACTCCCCTAATAGATCTTTTTGCCACTCATGGCAACAGAAAATGTTGAAAGTACTGTTCCAGGGTGGGTCTCAGTCCGGGCTCCCTAGGAGATGTGTTCCTCACCAACTGGAATGGACCTCTCCTATATGCCTTCCCACTTACAGTCCTCATCCCCAAAGTTCTGCAGCAAGTGAGGGTGGATAGGGCTACAGTCATACTGATAGCCCCAGCATGGGCGCGCCAGCACTGGTTCCCCTTCCTCTGACTCATGTCACCACACAGACCGTTTCCACTTCCAACCCTCCTCACGCAGAACCACGGGTGTCTATGACACGCCCAGATTCACACGCTGAAACTCATCACATGGTTCCTAACGGGCTGAACCCCTCTGAATCCCTGTGCTCCGCACAAGTCAAACATATTCTCATCCATAGTAGACGGCAAACAGCCAGAAATACTTACCTTTCGAAATGGTGCAGGTTCGTCTCCTGGTGCGCCACGCAGCAAGAACTTCCTGAATCGACCTCTCTGCCTGTTATCCTCGATTACTTGCTCCACCTGAAATATACAGGACTTTCATTGGCATCCCTCAGGGTTCATTTAGCGGTAATCTCGGCATTCAGACAACCAGTGGAGGGTACCTCCCTCTTTGCCTACCCTACCACAAAAAGATTCCTTAAGGGCCTTGCAAATATAAGCCCTCCTCGCAAACCTGCTTCTCCGGCATGGAGCGTGGACATTGTCCTCGAAGCTCTAATGGCCCTGCCAGTCAAACCACTTGTTATCATACCACTACACTCATTAACCATGAAAGTGGTTTTTCTTCTTGCCGTTACATCCGCACGCAGAGTGGGCGAGTTATCAGCGATTATGGCAACACCCCCCCATTCCATATTTAATGACAGTGTAGTCCTGAGACTCCACCCAACCTTCATCCCGAAGATATCGAGTTTCCATATGAATAAAGCAATTGTTCTCCCAGCTTTTCACCCAAAACCTCACGCCTCCTCACGCAAAGTGGCTCTCCACACACTTGATGTTCGCAGCGCCCTCGCCTTTTACATAGATTGCACAAGATCTGTCAGAAGAACCAATCAGCTAATTGTGTTTCTTGCCAAGAGATCAGAGGGACACCCAATATCTTCCCAATGAATCTCTAAGCTCATAACCACCTGTATAACCGAAGCCTATGCTTCCAAAAGTATCCTGCTTCCGATACAACCTCAAGGTTATTCTACAAGAGCTATGGCAACGTCTACGGCCTTCCTTAAAGATGTCCCCCCCCGAAGGACATATGCAGAGTGGCCACATGGTCCTCGCACGACACTTTCATAAAACATTACGCTATACACCAGAGGAGGCATTCAGATACCGCGGTGGCATCAGCAGTGCTCTTTTCAGCAGATAAATAGGGACTCCGTTTCTCCCTCCTTCCTGCTTATTGGAGTACTGCTGTTCAGTCACCTACAGTGGAGCACCCATGGGGCCATCACTTGAAGAAGAAAGTTAAGTTACTCACCTCGGTGCAGTAACTGTCGTTCTTCAAGATGTGTGTCCCAGTGGGTGCTCCACTACCCGCCCTCCTCCCCGCTTCGGAGTCCATTTTTCCTTTGTATCTTTCAGATTCCGAGGCAGCCTCGAGGAACTGGTGGGGGCTGGACTGCACACTCACTCAAAAGGGTGCGAACTCTGCGAGGTACAGCGGCGCATGCGCAGCCCGGCCGGGTACTGCTCTCAGAAAAGTCTTTGTTCTGCGGGGCCAGGGCAAGCCCGGCACCTACAGTGGAGCACCCACAGGCACACATATCTTGAAGAACGATAGTTACTGCACCGAGGTGAGTAACTTCGCTTTTTGGAGGTAAAGTCTGGTTTGATACCTCAACTCTTGAGCTGAGGTTGAAATCCAGAGACTTAAAAACTGGCCCCCTTAAAGTCCTAGGGGTAAAGTTTACATAACTGACTGCCTAGATGTAGATTGTTTCCTGTCTAAACTGCTGTGAGGGAGGTAATCTACAGGAACCGCCAGAAGATGTGTGTGGGAGGGGATTGGAAAGCCCCATCTGAAAGGATCTGATATGTCCATGGTTACTTCTCAAAACAACTCAATAATATTGTAGTGGCTTTGCTAATTAATACTTTTAGTGTCTGGCTCTCTGAAAATGTAAATTTGTAATTCAGTATTTTGGAAGTCCAGGTCAGTCACATGATCGGTCACATGTCCCTTTCAAAGCTTTGATGAAAACCTTCCTTGCAACCTTAGTTTGAGTGCAAGATGGTTTAAGTTTTCAGGCAGCAATTAACTAGTAAGAATTGACATTTTTGGACTTGAATTTAAGAAGAAGGCCAACGCTGTTATCACAGACTTTTGTGTAAAAGCGGATGGAATTATGTTGGTGCTTTTGGTTTACATTCGAGAAACTCAAAAGATCAAGATCTAAAATAAACCCTGTTTGGAGGAAATCTGTTTTGGTGTGGATTTTCCAGTGTCTCGAGGGCGTCAGTCGTTCTACATTTGCTTTTTCTTTCTCACACATTTCCTTTCCTGAAAGCCTCCTCTGTCCTCGGACTAAAATAAGAACAGAATTAACATTTAATGTCCAAACTCCTATGCTTTTGGGACACAGATTTGGTTATTCACTTTGTGCACATCAAAAGGGAGTGGGAAGTTAGGGTTGGCCTGATGTGGTCCATAGAGTTTTAACTGCCTGTTGGTGACCTCAACTTTCATAGGGAAGTCAGACCAATAGAAATGAAAAATTCTAGCATGGAATGCTCCAGTTGATTCATGTGACTGAACAGCTTCAATCAAGATGAAGCATTGCATTCTGGGACCTGGAGTATCCTCTCTGTTTAAAAGAGGGGAGCTACTCCTTGATGCAAACCAGGTTGGGCTGTCAAACTTTCAGTGAATTAACTACACACCTCTCAGAATTGCAGTATTTGGTGTGTTTAAGTTGTACTCTCTTGCTGGTGGAGATAACTTTTTAGCTGAGCTAAAATCAGAAGGTGGCAGTGCGAGAGATCTTGGGATCAGAGGACTCTTGAGTCTGAAGTGTCATCATTAACAACAAAGGAGAGACTAAGATGGTGGTCTCCAAAGAACTAAGGTCTGTAGCTGTTAAATGTAACCAACGTGATGGTATGCAGAGCAGATACCTTTACACCAGTAGGTTCCCAATATCTTTGGTTTGAGCTTACTCAGGTGATGGTCCTGCTTTATGTAGGACCACCCCTACATAAAGGGGTGGGCAGGCTTTTAAACCTAGTGAGGAGGGCTTTAAACTAGGTTCGTCGGGGGACGGTGACCAAAACTCTGAGGGGAGTGGGAAAGTCGGATACCGGGAAGAAATGCAGAGAGGAACGAGCAAGAAAGAAGGATCCCTGTTTCAAATGGAGAAGATAGGGCGATCAACTGGTTACCCGAGGTGTTTGTACACTAATGCGAGAAGCCTGGGCAACTAAAAGGAAGAACTGGAGGCCCTGGCCCAGTCCAAGAAATATGATTTAATTGGGATAACAGAGACTTGGTGGGATGACTCACATGACTGGAGTGCTGTCATGGAAGGGTATAGACTGTTCAGGAAGAATAGGCAGGGGAGAAAAGGAGGAGGAGTTGCACTATAAGTAAGAGAGCATAATTGCTCTGACGTCCAGTATAAAGAGGGAGAAAAACCTGTTCAGAGTCTATGGGTTAAGTTTAAAG
>JANRFK010000975.1:90712-103285 GCA_030068395.1 Apalone spinifera | reverse complement strand
AAACTTTTCCGTTAAAAGTATTTCCGGAAAATCATGCCAATCTAGACGCAGCCTTAGTGTTTAAGTGATACTAAAACTTTTCCACTTCCCCTCTGTTCTCTTGGGTTTTTCCAATCTGCCTGCAGGACGATGGGAAAGGAGACTTTGTTGTTATACAGCCCACTCTCAGAGAGTGCTGACAAGCTGTTCAAAAGTAATGGAGACGAAAGCTTGAACATTTGAGTTAAAAAGATAGATTTGTTGTGACAGTATAGCTTCCCAGCTGGCAGTGTCTGGGGGACTGTCAATGCCATGATTGCTCCATGCCTTTAGGGTTCAATTTTAATGCAGTATTCTTAAATAATAGCCTGCTGCCTCTTTGGACCAAGGAATGTGTGGTTTTCTTTTATAGGAAGTAGTATTTGACTTTGCTTTGGACAGTTTTCCATAGTATCTGTTTGATGTGCGGAGAAGGATAAGCAGAGCTGTTCCATCCATGGGATGAATCAAAGTGGCTGCCCTAGGCCCTGCACTTTTGGGGGCCCCATGGCGGCCACCCCAACTGTCCTATGGACAGGAGGGACCAGGAGACTACAGAGTGTTGCTGTGGTGGCAGTAGCCAGGATTCAC
The DNA here is from genome assembly GCA_030068395.1 of Apalone spinifera. NCBI lineage: Eukaryota > Metazoa > Chordata > Testudines > Trionychidae > Apalone > Apalone spinifera. Next base: position 102,676 of record JANRFK010000975.1, on the reverse strand, counting down.
ACCCTGCAGAGGGCAATAAAAATGATTTTGTGGCAGTAGGAAACAGAGTGCCCTAGCCCCAAGCTGCTCCACTCCCTGTTGCTGCATTGCTTGGGGAAAGTGGCAAGACGGCAGAGTGGGAATGGAGCAGGGGTGAGGCTTAGAGAAGGGGTTTGACAGGGGGGTGGCCCTGGGCCCCATGCTTTGGGCATTAGGGGTGTTGTCACAGGCTCCATACCCCTCTTGGGATGACCCTGAGGATAAGACAAGGGGAAAACCAGTGGAGAGTCTGGAAAATAATTCAAATACATGTATGGAAATTTTTGGTAATGTGCTTGTTAAAATGAGAATTTGTAGATGTCTTAGAGATGCTGCAAACCACAGTGCCATTTCTTTTACCGCAGAACAGCTGATTTGTATTGAGTCAGTACTTTCCTTCCTACTGTCATGAACAAATTGTATCTTTCAATGCATAGTCAGTAGTCTATCTACTGATGCTGCTTAGAACATAAATGTTCTTTCCTTCATGGAAGATAAACACTGTGCAGCAGCTTTAGATTGGTTTTGAGCTGGGAATTGAATGCAAGGGCTGGGAAGGGAGAGTGGCTGAGGGGAGAGGAGGTGGTAGAAATGAGGCTTGTTTGTAAATTGCAGGCTAGAGGGAGGCTAACAGCTTCTGTTGGACATGTTCTTACTTTTGAAATAGTTGCATTTGAGGTAAAACCTTCCCTTTACTGAAGTGAAGTGTTGCTGTTACCAGGATTTTATGAGACAAGGACGGGAAGGAAGGAATTATTGGGAGCAATTGCTGGGTGGGGAGGGATCAGCTCCTGTGTGTGTGTATTGAAATCACATCTCTCCCCCTCCCCCACACACATACCAACTTTTACAGAATTCCATTAATACTTGGTATCAACATACAATTAACCTAACCTGCAGACAGTAGCATTTGCATATCCAAAAACACTGCAGTAGCTCTCTTGACTCTAACACTGTTCCTTTAACCCCGTGGTCACCAACCCATCGACCACAATCGACTGGTCGATCGCAAGGCTTTCAGGGGGCCCCCGTTGCTGTCCCCCACCTCCAAGATGAACCCTGCGCTGATGCTACCTTCTGGGACAACGGAGGTAGCGTGGGCTTCCTGCGGGGTGGGGAGGAGTTCTGCAGCTGTGCACCAGGTCCTGGAAGTGTGTGGGCTGCTCTTCTCCCCCTCCCCCCCACCCCCCCACCCACAAACAGCTGTCACGGTACCTAAAACGCCGGTCTGTTGTGTGCTGGGAACTTTCTTCCCCTGCTGCCTTCCTGTGCGCGGGGGAAGGAGGGGGAGAAGGGAGTGGGAGTCCAGGACTGCACCAGCTCCAATTGCTCAGGGAACAAGCGCTGCTGTGGGGAGCGGAGGAGCAAGGCATGCGCTGCCCAAGCAGTTGGAGCTGGCACGGTTCGGGGGGACTCCTTCCCTCCCTCCCCCCCAGACAGGAAGGCAGCAGGCGCATGACAGACCAGCATTTCAGGTACCGCGCTGCTGTTTGGAAGACGGGGGGAGCAGCCCACGCACTTCCTGAGCCTTGGTGCGCAGCTGCAGGATCCCCAGATACTGGTCCCCCCACCCAGACCCCCACAAGTCCCCTGCCCCGGCACCCTGTCTCCTGCCCCAGAACCCCCTGGCATCCTGTCCCCTGCCTCGGGCCCCTGCCCCGGCACCCACAAGCACCCTGTCTTCTGCCCCAGTATACTGTCCCCCTGCCCCAGTACACACCGGCACCCTGTCTTGGCACCCACTGGCATCCTGTCCCCTGCCTCGGGCCCCTGCTCCAGCATCCACTGGCACCCTGCCCCAGCATACTGTCCCCTGCCACATGAGGCATAAGGGATCGGTCGACAACGGCTTTCCCTGTCGACCGATCCGCGTCTTGACTGCCCCGTTGTGCCGACAATCAGCTGAGCCGGCACAACGCAGTGGCCATTTTTATTTTAATGAAGTGGGGGATATTTAAATCCCTGCTTCATTAACTATGTCGGTATGTCTAATTTACATGCCTCTGTCGACAGAGGCGTGTAGTCTAGGCATACCCTTATACAACAGAAAAAACAAAGTTCATTAAAATGAATGCATTTCTAGTGCTAAGTGGACAATCATATACGTGCGTGTGTGTAGAATATCAAAATGATGACATGACCTGGCATATAATGAAAAGTAGCAAAACACATTCTCTAGATTTCACTTTTGAGCAGGAGATTTTATTGTAAGCAAAATGTCTAATTACTCAGTCTTGTATATCACAGAACTAATGTAGGAGGAGCACTACAGGAATGATATGAAAAGGAGAGGAAAGTGTTAGAGTTCCCATTTTAATTTTTACAGGTTTCTTTTATCTGGCGGGGGGAAGGGGGGTCAAAATCAGGTTTTTAGGGTCATGTTTATGTATTTTCTGTCCCTTCCTAAAAGAAACAATGTGTTCTTACTACAGAGCAAGCATGTTATATTTTGTTTTTAAAAATTGATATATTTAAAATATGATTGTCTGCTTGGATGAGAAGCATTTACTTGGTGAACTGATCTGGACAAGGGTGGTAACATTGGAAAGCTCGTGATTGTAGCTGTCAAGTGTGGTTTGGGAGTTTTGATACAGCCAACCATTGTCTGTCACAACTGGCAGTACGTGCAAACTTCTTACCAGGAAGGTGAGGTGTTTTTCATATAATTCTCCTAAATATGCATTTTCTGGGCAAAGCTACAATTGTAGTTTCCTTTTGATTATGTCATTCCATTGAAGAAGTAATTTGATTTTTCTCACAATTAATATGAGCTGAAACTAATACTCTTATATCAAGGAAAGGCACCCAAACACTATTAACAGCTTGGAAACGGCAATCTAGAAACACAATTTGACATGCAGAAACAACACAATTAGGCCAGGATTTGTTTTACATGTTGTCACGTGACAGGCTCTTTGATAATAAAAATGTGTTTGTCATAAAGTATTGGGTCCATTGAGTTGCATTCTTCACAGTGACCTTATCAAAGCTGTTATAGGTGTACAAATGGCCTCTCGTCAATTCTTTTACAGGCTCATGATGAAATCTGCCCTAAATTTCCACTGACTTGTGAGGGCTGTGGGAAGAAGAAGATTGCAAGAGAGAAGGTATTTGAACTACGGATGTTAAATATTGGTTAACTGAATAGTCGATTAACCTCATGAATTTGTATTGGTTACTTGACTATATAGTCCCCGGCGGTAAGGCAGGCAGCCAGTGTGCTCCAGCCCCACTTCCAAGGAGCCATCTGCCACTCCTTACTCAGAGGCAGCAGCATGGGGTGCCAGGCAGGAGCTGGTCCACAAGGGGAGCCAGTTTAAAAATCAGCTCCCCTCACTAACTGGCTGCTTGTCACCCCACATTGCTGCCTCTGATACAGAGGCAGCAGTGTGGGGTGGCAGCAATAACTCTTTGGAGGGGGCGAGGTCTGAGCTCCAGAACTGGCATGAGTCGGAACTGAGCTGGCCTGCCTGCCTGGCTCCTAATATGCTTTAAATGCAGATCTGCAGCGGGGGTCGGGCCTGGACCTGGCACAAACCAAAATTGAGCTGGCTGCCAGCACAGCCTGCTAAAAATTGTGGTGGTGGTGGTGGTGGTGGTGGCGTGTAGCTGATAGCATTACCCTTATAAGCTTTTACTTATCAGTTAATCAAGTACACTATTACATCCCTAAATTGAACATTTTTGTTTAGAACATGCATAAGAACGGCCATACTGGGTCAGACCAAAGGTCCATCTATCCCAGAATCCTCTCTGCTAACAGTGGCCAATACTAGATGCCCCAGAGGGAGGGATCACAACAGGTAATCCTCATGTGATCCCTCCCCTGTCTCCTACTTCCAGAGAAACAGAGGCTAGGGATGCCATTCCTACCCATCCTGGATAATAGTCATTGATGGACCTAACCTGCATTAATCTATCTAGCTCTTTTTTGAGCCCTATTAAAGTTCTAGCCTTCACCGCATCCTTTGGCAAGGAGTTCCACAGGTTGACTGTGCGATGAGTATAGAAAAACTTCCTTTTGTTTGTTTTAAACCTGCTGCCTATTAATTTCATTTCGTGACCCCCTAGTTCTTGTATTGTGGGAATAAGTAAATAACTTTTCCTTATTCACTTTTTCCCTACCAGTCATGATTTTATAGACCTCTATCATATCCCCCCTTAATCTCCTCTTTTCTAAGCTGAAAAGTCCAAGTCTTTTTAATCTGTCTTCATATGGGACCCGTTCCAACCCTCCAGTCATTTTTGTTGCTCTTTTCTGAACCTTTTCCAATGCCTTTATATATTTTTTGAGATGAGGTGACCACATTTGTACGCAGTATTCAAGATGTGGGCATAGCATGGTTTTATATAGAGGCAATAAGATATTCTGTCTTATTCTCTATCCCTTTTTTAATGACTCCTAACATTCTGGTTTTTTTCGCTGCTGCTGCACACTGAGCACTATCCACAGTGCCTCCAAGATCTCTCTCTTGAGTAGTTGTAGCTAATTAGTTCCCATCATATTGTATATATAGTTGGGATTATGTTTTCCAATGTGCATTACTTTATATTTATCCACATTAAATTTCATTTGCCATTTTGTTGCCCAATCACTTAGTTTGGTGAGATCTTTTTGAAACTCTTTACAGTCTGCTTTAGTCTTAACTATCTTGAGCAGTTTGGTATCATCTGCAAATTTTGCCACCTCACTGTTTATTCCTTTCTCTAGATCATTTATAAATAAGTTGAATAGGATGGGTCCCAAGATAGACCCTTGGGGGACCCCACTAGTTACCTCTCTCCACTCGGAAAAATTACCATTTATTCCTACCCTTTGTTTCCTGTCTTTAAACCAGTTATCAATCCACAAAAGGACCTCCCCTCTTATTCCATGACATCTTACTTTACTTTTAAGAGTCTTTGGTGAGGGACCTTGTCAAAGGCTTTCTGGAAATCTAAGTACAGCTGGCCCCCAACTTGCGATGCAGTCGGTTCCTGGGGAAGCATCGCAAGTCGGGGGCATCGTAACATGAATCTTTATTTATGATAGGCGACGTGCGCCATCATAAGTTCGGGATAAGGACATATTTTGGGTGGTTTTGGCCCCTTCTGCACATTATGCAGGCGGTGGTCAATTGTATCTTCACTAACGAGCAAATGCACAAGTTGCAGGTGGGATTGTGTCTGCTCTCCCCTGGCCTTTCCAGTCCCTGAATTGTGTCCTGTGCTGTTGGGCACTTAAAAAGCAAGTGCTTGATCAATACCACTGGATGAATCAGCTCTTTGGACCTTAAGCACTGTTGGATCAGCTTCTTGGACAACAACTATGTCATGATCAGTAAAGAGTCAGTTATCCTCTAGCATCTTTGCCCAAGACAAGAAGGGATAGGGCATTGAGTATCTTGGAGTGTATAAGATGAAAGAATAAGGCTTATATTTGGCATGTTTTTTCCCTTTTCTGCAGTTTCAGGACCATGTGAACACTTGTGGAAAGTGTAAAGTGCTGTGCAGATTTCAGATAGTTGGCTGCACAGAGATGGTAAGGCTGGTTTCTTCATATTTATTTAGGGGCTTGTCTTCACTGCACTATTAGCTTTTGGTTAGCCTGAGTGTTGCCTCCCTCCCCCCCGATCTAGATGGAGTGAAGTGACACTAGCTGCGCAATAGGAAGAACTGGGGGATGAAGTTCGAGTACTGCTAAAGTTCTAACTAAGCAGTGGGAATGCAACTTATGTCTGAGATTGTTTCTGTCCATTGTCCAGAGCTGGATGTATCAAGAAAATTAATTGAAGAGATTGTTTCCTCGGTGCAGAAAAATACTTCGCAGCAAAATGCTAATATCCAGAGAAAGCAGACTCTGGTGTTCCCCAGAGAGCATGGTTCAGGGGTCTTCCTTATGGACTGTTTTGTGGGGAGGTATATCCAAGCTTCTGAGCTTGAAGGCTAACAGTCACTTCTGTGTCTGCATCTGGGTGTTGTGGGGAATGGAAGAGACATTGTTCAGTAAGCTCTCCAGGATGATGAATAGCAAACCCCCCAGGCTTAAAGTCAGCCAGCTGCTGATGGATGCCAAATCACACTGCTAGTCAGCCTGTGCAGACTATCAGTCAGTGCTCAGAGAGGCTTATCTGCCTGGGAATAGGACAAGCTTTTCATTATGGACCCTAACCTGGAAGCAGTCTGTACACAACTCTTCAGTTGACCGTACAAAATTGCAGATAATTTCAGCCTGTCTGTAGCTCACTACATCGAGGTCCAGCAGCCCAGCAGCCTTACGGAGCTGAAAGTATGCTTTAAAGCAGTAAAGGAGACTTCCTAGATCAGGACCAGGATTGGTGTTGGAGCTGGAACCCAGAGGAATGCTTTTGGCAGCTTTTCGCAGTATTGTAGCTGAGTGGTTGTTTCAATTATGCAGTAACATGTCATAGCACACTGCTGCTAGCAAGTGCCAAAGGAGGTTGGTAATGCCTGAGGAGTAAGCCATGCTGGGGTGCGTGTATGTAGGAGGAATGGGGCAGTTTTTCTGATGTGCATTCTTCAGACAGTGAAAATTGGGAGGCGTAGTAAACACCTCCATTCAGAGCATCCCAAAGGGCAGTGTAATTCCTAAGTAGCTGGGAGAATGGTGTTATTACAGATATGATTTTATAGATAAAGGACTCCCAATTCTGTGTGGTGACTGGGCTTACGGTTAAAGCACAGAACAGAATGTCATCAGACAAGCCGTTTCCCAGCTCTACTTATGACTTGCTTTGACAAGTTTCTTCCCCTCTTTGCAGCTGAAGGGTAAAAATAACACATACCCCCGCAGGATTTCTAGAAGCTTCCTTCATTGTAATTTGTAAAGCACTACTTAGGGATCCTTGGACTGAAGGGACTGTAGAAAGGGGGCAACGTTTGTAATAGCTGCAATGGGGTGAACTTTCAACATCTGTCATTGTTTAAGGTTAGAGTTTTCCTTTAACAAAATCTGCTTGCTGTTTGACAGTTTGTAACACTGTCTTTTTTTTTGTATTACCCTTTGCTTCCATCACTTATAACCCAGAGGGGTTGAATTTGCCCTGTGGAGCTCAGTTCCATAGTGGGAAGCTAACTTGCTGTGAATGGGAATGAGGGTTTCTTTTTCTGCAGGTTGAAAATGAAAAGCTTCTGGAGCACGAGAGCAAATGTGTGGGTGAGCATCTGTATATGTTGCTGGACTTTGTGCTTAAACTTAAGACTGAGTCTGAAGACTTCAAGCACCACCCAACCCTTGCATCGATGCGGGACAGTTCCATGCTCTTAACAGCCAGCTCTCTGTGCTCCGAATCTGAGCTGTCTGAGTCCTTGGAGCTGCAAAGGAGGTGTGAGGCCCTGGAGAGGAAGACAATCACATTTGAGAATATTGTGTGTGTGCTGAATCGGGAAGTGGAAAGGGTGTCTCTGACAGCTGAGGCATATAGCCGGCAGCATCGGCTGGATCAGGAGAAAATTGAAATGCTCAGTAACAAGGTCTGTAACCTCTGGCTTTGGGCTTCTCATTCTTTGTGCTCTGTGAAAATCTTTCAAATCATTCATCTCTGTAATTAAAATGCTTAGTTTTAGTGAAGGTGTAATGTGGGCAGGGGTCTGTGAGCCAAGCTAGGAGTATATTTGAGATGTTCTGAGGAAGAGCTCTTTAGACACATACTCCTATGACATGTACAGAAGAGGAAGCATTACAGCTTTCTGCATGCTGAAAGATTCCTTCTGTATTTGTATTGATCCCTGATCCGGGTCTGCTCCCCATCCTTATCCTTGAGCAACTTGTATTTCTAAACAAGATGTGTTATGTATTCCACCAATCAGGTCCGGCAGCTGGAAAGGAGCATTGGACTGAAAGATCTGGCCATGGCTGATATGGAGCAAAAGATGCACGACATGGAAGCTTCCACCTATGATGGCGTTTTCATCTGGAAGATTACAGAGTTTGCCAGAAAACGTCAGGAGGCAATAGCTGGCCGCTGTCCTGCCATCTTCTCTCCAGGTTGTTCTCTAGAAATTAGCAAAATACTGTAAGGCTTTCTATGCTCCAGTTGTGCCCAGTCATTAGACTAATATTGAAATTGACATGTGACATGCAGTGGTTATTCAGAGATTGTTTCTTCCAAATTCTTTCCCTCATCCCCCAAGAATTCAGTAAATTTTGTATAGCGGGATAAGTGAAAAGGCATTGCTGTAAGAGATTTCTGTTTTTGTGCATAAAGAAGCCTTTTCCTTCTATAACAGGAAATGTAGCCCTCCTAGCCCCAGAAATAGCTCTGCAATAATCGCCCTTTTTACAAGGAGATGATAAGCAAGGGAAGGAATCTAGATACCTAGAGTATAAAGTGGCAAAACTCTGTTACTACACAGGGATCAACAAACATGCGGCTCTCCAGTGAAACTCAGTCAGGTGTGCACTCTTCAGGTAATGTCAGCATGTTCACCTCAGCCACGCAGCATTCCATATCTTCTAAAGAGTCTCCAAATCACGACACGTTGTGATGCCCCCCCTCACCTATGCTGGGGTCCCAGTGAGCCTGCCCATCTCACCAGCATGGGCTCCTTTACTCTGTCCTTTCTGTTCCAGGCCCTCAAGCCTGTTTACAGGTACTAGCTGAGAAGCAACATTCTTCTAGGACTTCCTTGTTACCATTCCTAGAACGTACAAAAGTTTCATCCAACAGTTTTACTGTTGTTAGCAATTTTTCTGTTACAATCAATAGATTGTGTATTATCAGCAAACTTATTACTGGGAGGTGCTTCCAAGTATGATTATCATACCACATCTTTTGTTCAGTCAAATTCATTCAGAATTTATTGTATTTTCCAGAATTTCCTGTGCCACAGTACATGTGTAAATAGTCTCATCTTGCTTTAAAGAAACTGGTAGTTTTTACAAGTATATCAGGAACAACATTTTGCAAAATTGAGAGCTGGATTAGGCACCCTCTGCTACCTTTCTGTTTCCAAGAAGTCAGTTGTGAGAGTGCTCCTTTCCAAGAGGTCAGCTACACCAGTGGTCTCCATCCTTTTTAAGCACAAGATCACTTTTTGAATTTAAGTGCAACCCAAGATCTATCTCAAACCCAAATACCCTTACCCCCACCTCCTTTGTGCCCCTTTTCTGAGGCTTCGTCCCTGCTCACTCCATCCTCCCTCACTTTCACCAGGTTGTGGAGAGGGTTGGGGTGCAGGCTCTGGTCTTGGATTAAGGGATTTGGAGTGCAAGAGGGGCTCTGAGCTGAGCTTGGGGCAGGCAGTTGGGGTGATGGAGGAGGTTCTAGGTGCAGACTCTGGGAGGGTGTTTGGATGCAGGACTGTTTGGGGCTGGAGCAGAGGCTTGGGGTACAGAAAGGGGGTTCATGACTGGGGTAGAATTTCAGGGTGTGGGCTCCGCGACTGGGCACTAGTTATCTCAGGCTACTCCTGGATGGTGGTACAGTGGGGCTAAGGCAGGCTCAAGCATGCCCTGGCCCTGCACCACTCCCAAAAGCAGCCAACAAACTCCATCCATCCCAAGCCCTGTTGTTTCCCCTCTCTGCTCTGTCGAGCAAGGTTATAGGGTGGGAGAAGGGAGTACCTTGACATCAGCACTCCTCTTCTCCCTCCCCTGCCCTGCCCAGCAAGCAGGAGGCTCCTGAGGGTGGGTGGAGTCAGCTCCAAGGCAAAGGGCAGGAGCTGTGCAGCAGTGGCGGGAGGGGCAGCTGAAGTGCTGGCACTTGACAGCCTCTTGGCCAAATCAGACAGGATCACCTCTGAGGCTCCAAGATCTCCCAGTAGATCCTGATCTACTGGTTGGTGACCACTGAGCTACACTATTTCTTTTTAAAACCTGAGGCACAGGTGGGGTGCTAGGAGCAGAGATGCTGATCTAGCAAATACCTCCTGGGCAAATCTTGCCATGTAATTAGTAAGGAAATACTCCTGCCCCCGCCCCGCCCCCATTCCTTCTTAGCTTCCTTCTCTGAGCCCTTGCCTAAGGCACACAGCTCTAGTGTGGGCTCACAGCTAACTGCCAGAACAGTCCTTTCACTGGTAATCACTGCACAAAGACACCTGTGCTCTACCACCACCCCTCCCCCCAGCTGTGTCAGGTATGCACTCCCATTCCCTGCACCCTCATCCCAGCCTGCTCCAGCATGACCCAGCACCCCCTGAACCTTGATGCTCCCCCCTCTCTTTCCCTTCTGAGGCTAGAGCATTAGTGGAGTATCTTTTTTCCCAGTTTTCCTGTTTCTCAGTTGAGGGCTACATGTGTGAGGATTTTTTGTTTGTTACTTTTGTTTTTTGCTTCTGACTTGCATGTGGCCCAGACTGATTTTTCTGTGGATCAGTGACCTCTCACCCAAAAAAATGTTTCCCACCTTTGCTCTAACATGCTAGATTGAGATCTGTCCCTTTCTTAACAACTCCTCCCTGGCAGCCAGCAGCCTGGACAGTCGTATAGTCAGGTAAAACATATACCCAGAGCATAGAGGCATCTCAGGCATTTCCAAGATTTGCTTGCTGCGTGCTCCAACTCAGCACAGGGCATTTGTTCCTTGTGGTCAGTGGAATTATAATAGTAGAACCTCTTGAGTTCTTTTTTTATAGGAAGTTTGGGATGAGGAATGGAGGAATTAACTTGGGAAAGTGAGCATTCAGCCTTCTATTCACCCTCTTCTTTCCCAGGAGTAAAATGGGAACTTTGCTTCCCATCAAACTTAAACCTTTCTGTCTGTGATTTATTTCTAATGGCTGCTTGGAACTGCTCAAATTGATCAGCATTACTAGCAAGTTCTTTGACTGTCTTTACCCTTTTTATCTCCTTTTTTACCCTGTTTTACATCGTCATGCTTCTGAGCATCCTTCCTTCAAAGCTTGCTATACCTTTTACCCTCACCCACTTCTGTAAATCTCTCCTTTGGCCTAAATGTGCCATGTTACTCATTCCAGCCGCTCTCTTAAGACTTATAAATTTTACTCTAAAGAGTAATATGTAATGTATAAAGTGCAATAAGGTGTAATAGGGAACTGTTTTAAAACTAATTCCTTAAATTTACCATAGTTTGAAGCATTGTCAATTGACATTTTATTGAATATGTCCAGATCTCTCCAAGAGAACTTTGCAACCAAAGGAATCACATGGGGCATATATATCCTCTCAAAGGTGATGAAGTATTCAACAATGTCTTCTACCTTGCTGGACACAGCTATTCCCATTAGTGGATTTTTGAGAGATGGGGCCCTTTGGTGTGAGGTTCTGCTTCCTCCACACCATCAAAGCCAGTTCATGCTTGTTTTCTTTTTCTTCTTCTCTCCATTTCTTTGTCTCTCAGTTCCAGGGCTTGCTTCTGAGCTTCCATAGCCCTCTCATAAGGTGACTGGCTTCTTCTTGCTGGAATTCAATATGGCTTTTGCGTTTTTCTGATTACTTCTACCTGCATCCTTTAGAGCTCCAACATTTTGATAGTTTCACTTCTACTCATTTTCCTACTTCCTTTGCCCAAAATAAGCAAACAAAAAATAACAAACTAGTATCCACTTTCCTGTTTCTGGCCAACATACTTAAAACTCACTTAAAAACACCACCAGTGTCTGACAGTAATAAGCTATGCACATTTACCGTGCTCACTGCACCACTGTGATGGGTTGATCCCCCACCCTTGGGAATGTATGCTAGGGTCCCACAGAGCCCACCCATTCCATTAACTGGGGGTCCCTCACCCTGTCCTTACTGTGCCAGGCTCTCAAGCCTTCTGTAATAGTCACTCAGATAGGGCCACACCCACCTGCAAAAGAACACAGAGCATATCAGCTTTGTGTGGGAAGACTCAGCTTGGGGGAGTTGCCCACCATTCAAGTGTGCACCTCCTTTTGGGTGCAAATCCAAAATTGTATTATTTTGCATTGCAAAGAAATTTGTGCAGTGAGTGCTCATGAAATCAGCCCTCTCCCTCAGTGTGGAGGAAGAACTGCACA
>JANRFK010000975.1:78568-89001 GCA_030068395.1 Apalone spinifera | reverse complement strand
TCAGTACTGGTGCACAACACAAAATTCATTCTGCTCATGGGAGGAAATTCTTAGGCTATGTCTATACTGACAGCTTCTTGCGCAAGAACATCTTGCGCAAGAACCCTTGCTCAAGAAAGTTCTGATGGCCATTTTAGCCGTAGGGGTTTCTTGCGCAAGAAATCCCTGCTGAGCGTCCACACTGCCCTCTTGCGCAAGAGAGCTTACACCTGTTAGAAAAGAGTGTAGCTCTTGTGCAATACTCCCCCTGTTACCATGCCGTACTGTAAATTTCCTTGCACAAGAGCAGGCGGGCAGTGTGGATGCTCTGTGGGTTCTTGCGCAAGAACAGCTGTACTTGCGCAAGAAGCTGCGAGTGTAGACATAGCCTTAGCAGGAACACTTCCCCCAGCCTCTCCGCACCCGAGTTAATGTCACACACATTGGGTTAATGCAATTGCAAGATAGTTGTATGAAGGGGGTTTGGTGGGAGCCAAACTAATCCCTGTTGGTAGGAGGATGGTGGGAAAACATCTTTTACTTCTGGTCATGTTCCATCTTGCTCTGAGCGTGTTACCTCCAAAGGCGTGGCTAATGGGGGTCAGGGGTGTGGTTAACAGGGGTCAGGGGTGTGGCTAATGGGGGTCAGGGGCATGGTTAAAAGGGGTCAGGAGGTGGGGGCGGGGGGACTAGACCCATTCTGGGCACCACCAAAAATTATACATACCTGCTGCCCCTGTGTGGGGAACATTCCAGCTTGGCTGGAACAGGCGCCCTGCCACAGGCAGAGTCTGCACCAGCTGGGCTAGATCAGCCCCTGCCTGCAGCAGAGGCCAAGGCATGGGCCCTGTGCGGGGCTAGAGCATCCAATTGCTTGTGGTAGGCAGGGAGCTGCTCCAGCCTGCACCAGTTCACCTTAACTGTTGAGCCTCACTTATTAAGGTGGGGCTTTCTGGTTAAACATTCAGATCCCTACTTCTCACATATGTGTCTCTAGAACTTTGCTGGCTTCTCCTGAGCTCATTTTGCGCAGCTGTCCCTTTCTTCCTTCAGTTTGTTTTTGAATTATGAGTATCACAGTAATGTTTGAAGGTCCCACCTGAGATCAGGCCCCCACTATGCCAAGTGCTGCAAAGCTTTGTAGTGGAGAGTGACAGCCTCCGTCCCGAGAAGCTTACGGTCTACACTGACGGGGCAGTGGGGAACAGAGATGGAGTGACTTGTCAGTGGCAGATTCAAGCTCTTTCCTGAGCCTCTGGACTACTTTGCTTCTGTGAATCCCATCATAACAGTGCAGCTAGCCCCTTAGGGACATGCCTGATTGCATTACCCTCCATGTGCACACAAGCTACCTGTTCCCCTGGCATTCCACTGGGACTCTCTAGTCCGGGGACATCCGTGGTCCTGCCGGACCAGGGATATAGCTGGATGAGAGTCCCGGTTAAGAGAGATTCAACCTGTACTGTATAAATTTCATGGGTGTGACCAGTGTTTCTCATAGAGGGAGACCTGAGCCAAAAGGAAGTTGCAGGGGAGGGGTGTCACAAGGTTATTTTAGGGCGATTGTAGTATTGCCACCCTCACTTCTATGCTGCCTTCAGAACTGAATGTCTGGAAAGTGTTGTCTGGGTGCCCAGTCTGATGGTGTCCATAAGCTGCATCCTGGGACTGAGAGACCCTTGTGCCCCCTTAGCTTTCCAGCCTGGGCTGCCTCACACAATGTTTTGTTAGTGACAAGCAGCAAACTTCTCCAGGTGCTGTTACCACTCAGCCCCAAACACAGCCAGAGTGCATGAATGCTCCCAGAGCCATTCATGAATCATTCAGAAGGGGTCACCAATCAGATCCTCCCAGCTTTGTACTTTAGGTTGATTCACCACTTCATCAATCAAAAGTGGATATACTCCAAGCTTTGTAAAACCCCTGAGCAAATTTACCAAACACCTCAGGCAAACTCACTGGTAAAGATAAATAGTTAAACAAGTTTGTTGACTACAAAGAAAGATTGTAAGTGGTGGGCAAAAAGTCTGAGTAGTTACCAAAATCAAAGAAAATATAAGCACAGTTTAAAGTTGAGCAATTCCTCTGGTTTGGCCTTATGCGTCATTGAATTATAGATCCCTTTCTGGACATGGGCTGTTGATGGTTGTTTGATACCTGCCTGAATGTTGGTTACTTTCCTTGCTGCTGTCTCTGGGGAGCTAATATCTGGCTGATTCCCCAACTTACAGCATGTTTCAACAGTTTCATGTTACAGCAGGTTTCAACCATTGATGACCTTTTCCCCAATACCTCACATGGCTGGCTTTGCATGCAATTTCATAATTCTATAGAAAATGAGGAATGTGGGGGTTACAGGGTGTTCCCCAAGAAATAGTGTCATACCTAGCTCTGCAGGGAGCAGTGTGGAAGGAAGGGTGACAGTACCATACCACGTCATCCTTACTTCTGTGCTGCTACTGGCAGCAGCTCTGCCTTCAGAGCTGGGCTGCCAGCCAACAGCTGCTGCTCTCCAGCTGTCTAGCTCTGAAGGCTATGCAACTGGCAGCAGCAGCACAGAAATAAGGGTAGCAGTACTGCAACGCCCAAATAACCTGGTAACCCTCCACAACTCCTTTTGGAGTCAGGGGACTCAGATCCCTTACAACACCATGAAATTCCAGATTTAAATAGCTGAAATCATGAAATTCGTGATTTTTTTTTTTTTCAAATCCTATGATCATTAAATTGACACATGAACCATGAATTTGGTAGGGCCCTAGTCATGTGCCATTGTTTATTAACTCCTTTTACCTGCACCCAACGGAGCTGTTCCTGTGGGACCCCCAGCTCCAGGAGCCCTCCCTGCTTATGCTTCAAAAGCCAAAGTCAGTAGATGGTTGAAACTGTTTGGGAACCATCTGCACTCCCCTGCTGCCCTAGCCCTTGTTCTGCACAGCTGTTTATTCTCTGTTTTGCATCACTCTGTCAGCTTTCTACACAAGCAGATATGGCTATAAGATGTGCCTGCGTGTGTACCTAAATGGGGACGGCACTGGACGTGGTACCCACCTTTCTCTGTTCTTTGTGGTGATGAAAGGCCCCAGCGATGCACTTCTGCGATGGCCCTTCAACCAGAAGGTAGGTATTGGGAGCGAATGCAGAGCTAACCTTGGGGCCTGAAAGGCCTGTTGATGTATGTGCCTTGTCTTTATCACCACTTGGCCTCTGAGATGCCTGCTCTCCTAGACACCAGAGGGTTGGCTTGAGACAGTGAAAGCAATTGTTCACACTAACTATTTGGGGGAGGTCTTGAGTGCAGGCTCCTGTCATGATAAAAGCCCAGGATATTACAAGGAAATTAGGTCAATGACTATTAGCCAGGATGGGTAGGAGTGGTGCCTCTAGCCTCTGTTTGTCTGAAAATGAGTGACAGGAGGGATCACGTTAGGCTTACCTGTTGTGTTCCCTCCCTCTGGAGCATCTGGTATTAGCCACTGTCAGCAGACAGGATACTGGGTTGGATGGTCCGTTAGTCTGACCCAGTATGGGTCTTACAAGAGAGGCCCAGAGGAGAGGGGAAGAGGGGCAAAGCTGCAGTTGGAGTGGGACGATGATGTGTTTGGAGAATGCCCAGAAGTTTCCTAGTAACCCTGCGGTTGCGCTCTCACATTCAAGGACCCAGAATTGTGCTGAGCTCTCATCTTCATTTTCCAAATTCAATTCCTAAACCTTAGCAGTTATGAAGAAAACTTTAAAAATAAAAACCAGATATAAACCGATGTGGTGACTTCTTCCTGAGTTTGCAGACTGCCTGACACTACCCCTTGGAGGAGTATGATCTGTGTTGCTTATCTCAAAGGGACATGCAAGTGATGGGGCAGAACCAAACTGAACATCAAACACTATAGCTGCTGGCTACTCAGACTACTGTGTGATTTCATTTTTGCATTGAATTTAGCAAGTCTGTAGTTGTCAGTCAACCTAAATCAGGTGCAGAATTTCTCTTATGATGCAGCAGAGATTGGGAGAAAGCAGGGAGCCTCCTGGCAGGGTGCAGATCTAGCTGGGACTTGGCACTGAGCTTGAATGCAGTGCAGACATTACCCCAGTTTGCCAGTACGGGTTAACATTAATGGGTGTACCAGACCAGGGGTTGCCTTTTGGCCGTCTTGCTTCATGCTCCTTCCTGTGCATATTCACCTCTAGGTGACCATGATGCTGCTGGATCAGAATAACCGGGAGCACATTATTGATGCTTTCCGACCTGATGTGACATCATCGTCCTTCCAGCGACCTGTCACCGAGATGAACGTTGCCAGTGGCTGCCCACTCTTCTGCCCAGTCTCCAGGATGGAGGCAAAGAACTCTTACGTGCGTGACGACACCATCTTTATTAAAGCCATCGTAGATCTCACAGGCCTCTAAAGCCTCCTCCCCACAAGGATCTGTGAGCACAGTGACAGCCCTGACTAGGGCTTTACCTCCTTGTGCTGCACCATCAGTATGCCCTAGAGCAGGGTGAAGTCCAGATCTGGCCCCGTCCTGGAAGGGACTTGCTCCACTCTGAGTGGAAATGCAGTGTCAGATGGGAACCCTCCCAGCTGCTCTAGTACAGATCTTCTTTGAGAAGAGGCGTGTGTTGAGGTTACTTTGAGTTTGATCCATGACAAATGGGGACTGGATGATCCCCTGCAGGAATTAGCTACCAGGGCTCCCTGCACCGGGCTTTCAAGCTAAAATGAATGCAGCTCTTTTGTACTTGTTTAATGCACAGCTCTGGTATCCTACAGTGGAACAGGCATTCAGGCTGCCCAGAGCACCACTGCATATAGCCCTTTGGCCTGCCCCTGCCATTCTCCTCAGAGACCTCTGTGTTAGAGGGAGCTGGCTTCTCTCTAGTGGTTTTGCTTAAAGTTTTTGTAATTCTCTGCTGCTGACTGTTTCCCTCCTTGACATGAGGGTGGGAGGGACAACAGGGACTAGGAGCAGGCTGAGGAGGTCTGTGGACTTAGCTCACAGAGAGTTGTCACCTATGAGTGGGAAGACAACAGTTTAGCAGCCTCTCTGGCAGACATTGCTGCAGAGACCCTTTGAGTGGGGCCATAAATCAATAGGGCAAGAGGGAGATGTGCCCAGTGTCCACGTCTGATGGGAGGGACCAGTGTAGAGTAAGGGAGGGAACAGCACCTGAGAAATATTTTCCTCTTTCAGTGTAGGCATCCAGCCTGACTGTTGTGTGCTCCCTGTGCCTTTGGCATTGCATGGATTTTTAATCACAGAAGCAGGCAAAATATTGCCCGTGACCCAGAGGAAGCCTTGAGCAGGCTCCTTGTCTTCTGCATCCCATACAAAGCAACCAGTTTTGGGGGTCATGTGTTCTCTGTACACCGTGTGCTGGGGAGGAGGAAGGTGTTGCGCACTTCCCCTGCTTCCAGCACAATCTCGTAGCTCCCATTGGCCAGTGCTTGTAGTATATGAAACTGCTCCCTGTAGGAATTTGCCACTAGTAGCAATTACCAATACATAGAATTGGAAGAAGTTGCTACCTGATGTAGCACAAATTCCTACAGGAAGCAGTTTCATCCACTACACTGGCCGCTCTGAGTGGCATGTAGGGGTGCGGTGAGCAGGGAGCCTTCCTGAGGATCCTGCTGGGCTGCTGGCCAACAGGCCTAACCAAAGAGTTTGCGGGGCCCAAGGCAGCATGCTGTGGTTGACTACACCTTGTGGCCAGGTGGCTTTCAGCCAGGGCAGTGAGCGAGCGGGTGCCAGGCAGCATGGGGGCCCTGAAGACATGGTGCCCAAGGCAACTGCCTTGCTCACTTTGCCCTAAGACCGGGCCTGCTGACCGGGAGCCACCTAGGTAAGTGCCTCCCAGCCAGAGCCCACCTCTGGCACCCAGCTTTTCCCTCCAATCCTCTGCTCCCTCTCCTGCACCCCTGCCCCAGTTCACAACCCAAACCTCTGCACCCCTTCTCCAGGTCAGAATCCCTTTCCTTCATGCATATCCACTCCCACAGCTGTTACCCCATTTCCCTGCCCTAAATCACAACCCAAACCTCTGTACCACCTCCTACACCTCTGCCCCAGGTCACAACTCCCTCCCATACCCTACACCCCCTACAGGTCAGAATCCTCTCCTGCACTCATACTCCCTCCCAGACCCTGCATCCCAAACTCCTTCCCTAGGTCACAACCCTCTCCTTCATTGAAACTCCCTCCCAGATGCCACACACCCTCCTTGCATCCAACCTCCATCCCAAAACCCTCACATCCTCCATTAATATCAGATACTCAAATTCTTGGAGTGGCTCCCATCAAAATTATTGCCCACCCCAACCTAACAGATCAGTCTTGTAACTCTCTCGAGTGGGTCCTAACCTAGTCAGAGAGATGCTTTGGAATCTAATTTGTTGCCAGTTAATGGATCGCTCCAGGAGCTGGGGTTAGGGCAGGAGAGTCTAGGTCCCATTTGGCTGGCTGGCACCCCAAGAATGAGGTCGTCTGGGTTTAGCCAAGGGGGGAGCTCATTAGCTGCTTTCCCCTCCACACTCATCCTGGCTTTTAGCATCTCTTGGCATTCTGCTGTTCCCTCAGTTGGAGTCCCCTCTCCAGCTATCCTCCCCAGACACCAACTAATCTTGAATGTAAAATCTTGGGCTTTTCCTCTGTACTTTAGTTATTTACAAGCCTGAGTCTAAGTCTCACCAGCACTGGCAGCCCCCGATTATACATGTAGCTTTTCAGTAGCACATACCAGTGGCTTCCTTCTTAATCACACTGTCCAGAACAGCCTGGCCAGCTGTAGTTACTTGGTTAGCACTGTCTTAAGAGCTTTCCCTGGGCACTCTTCCCTCCCAGGGCTCTTGCATTCTGGCCTCACTTTGCTGCCTCTTTCTTTCTGTTTGGTGGAGATTGGATTCTTGTCAGAGTGTTGTCATTGTGACGTAACTGGCCTCTTAGAGTTACTCTGTGGTGGTCACCTGTAACTCTAGAGCCATTTTGGAGCCTTATTCTTTTGAGGTTTTCTGTCTCCTCTTTCCATGGGCCCTGTTCTCTCCCATCAGTACAAGCCTTATGGTTCTCTTTGCCAAAGCACCGAGCTAGCTGCTTTTTGAACCATCCCGTGGGTGTTGTCCCTGCCATGCCCTGCCCAACTCTTCCCTGTCTCTTCTGCCCTGGAGGACAGGCAAAGAGGCTGGCCTTGCTGCCGATGCCAGAGGTGTTTCTTGTTGTTGGCTGGATCCCTCAGGAAGCAACAGCCCTAGTTCCAGTTAGGGTCATTGTTCAGCAGCCTGTGTGCTGGGGAGGGAATTCTGTCTGGAACAATCACCAGTTAGCAAGTGCAGGGGAATCCAGGGGTGTGAAACTGTGGCCATCTCCGTGGAGGAAGACCCATGGCCCTACTATTGAGTCCTCTGTGGAGAGAAATGACATGTTCCTCACCTGGTCCCAGGCCTGGGGACATGGACTAGTGACAGGCTGTCTCATCATAGGCCTCCACTTGAGCCTAGTCAACCATCTGCTTCAGTGCTCTTGGCCCACTGTTTCTCCCAGCCCTTCCTGACCCTCAGCAGGGATCAGTGAGGATGAGTTCTGATTCCAGGCGAAGGTGACTGGAAGCCTCTGCCAGGACTAAAGGGATGCATGTTGGCTTATGCTGCAGTGAAGTAATCCAGTAGGAGTCTCCAGCACTGTGAGGCTACTTCTAGAATGCAAGCCTCTTTCGAAAAAGAGCATCTAGACTACAACCAGTACTTTCGAAAAAGCAAGCCACTTTTTCGAAAGAAAGCACCCAGGCAGTCTGAATGCTCTCTTTCGAAAAAGCACAGTTTGTATTACATAGCGCCTTTTTTCGAAAGAGCGCTTTTGAAAAAAGGCATTCTTCCTCATAAAACAAGGTTTTCCACAGTCGAAAAAACAGCCGTGTTCTTTCGATTTACTTTCAAAAGAACGCAGCAGTCTAGATGCAGGGAAAGTTTTTCCGAAAAAAAGCCACTTTTTTCGAAAAAACCCTGTAGTCTAGACACACCCTGAGGCTCCCCAGCTGAGAAGCCACATCGAGGCATTATTTACACCTCTCTCATTTCTGGGCCAGAAGTGGTGCCTGGGTCTCTGAGGCTGGGGACAGAGACAGGATTATATATGTGCAGAACTCCCCATCCAAAGAGGGACCAACTCCATGATCTCCTACTGCTAATAAGCAGAAGTAAAACAGCTGCCCCAGAGTGGGAGCCAAAGGGAAATAAATCAGCTCCAAGACTGACATCTAGATCCTGGAGTAGCTGGGAGTTTGAGTGTTTAGTTTGTCTGGGACATTGCACCTCCAGTCTGTACAGTACTCCACCGCATGGTATGTGCGAGTGTCTCTGCTCTCCCAAACCCTGCATTGATGCCTTTCCCTTCTGTGCAGCTATGCTGCCATGAGCCCATTCAGCTTCAGAACCTTGTGTCTAGATAGGGTCCAACCTCTCAGGAAGTGGAGATTTCTGAAATAGGGAATGGCCCCATAGGCTATCAAAAGCCTCAAGCCCTACCCTCCAGAAGTTTGAAAGGCATCTCTGGTACATACTGTACATCAATGGCATCTGCTGCAGGGTCTGTCCAAGATAGTCTAGTGGCTGGGGTGGAACCCAAAGCCAACTCCATATACTGCTTGTGTCAGGAGAAACCAAGGTGCTGCACTGGAGCTGACCAGCTCTCTCTCCCTATGGATAGGCACTGTGATGATTTTTTAGTGAAGCTTCAAATCCTGCTTGGGGGGGCTGGGACTGCAGGAGCAGCCCGGTTTATCTCACTGGTTCTTACACATCATGCAACTCATCTAGGACCCATGAGTACATTGGGGACTTCACAGACATTAGGTATTCCCAGGAAGGGGAAAGGGCTCCAAAGAGAGCAGCATCCTGATTTCCCCACTGCTCTGTACTGTGGCAGCAGGTGGGCTGCTCCACAGCAAGGTGGCTTCTGGCTGCTCCTTCTTGTTGGACCACATTTTGTGCAAAATGTGGTGTCTCCAGCAAATAATTCCACCATTCTGCGTTGGCATGAATGCTGTTATTGGAGGCCTCATTGATTCCCTCTTTGTGGCATATGAGGTGATAGGGGAAGCTCTTGCTGTCATTGCTGCATCTCCTCTAATAGTACAAATTCACACATCCAAACAGCCTGCACTGGGTTCTTGCTAGAGCTCCCTCTGGCCCCGTGGTAGAGAATCCACCTGGGTTGTATTACCAACCAAAGGCGCCCAAGCGTGTTCCAGCTGAGGTTACGCTTGGGCTGCTGCCTGTTTAAGCACAGCAGAGTGGATGGGGAGAGAGGGACTACGTCTATATTGGCATAATCTTGCGCAAAAACTCTTTAGCGCAAGAGTTCTTGAGTTAAAGTAGTTACGCAAGAGAATGTCTGCACTGGCATGTGCTTTTGCGCAAGAGCATCCTCGCCAGTGTAGACGCTCTCTTGCGCAAGAAAGCTCCGATGGCCATTTTAACCACAGGGCTTCCTTGCACAAGAAATTCATGTTGCCTGTCTCCACTGGCCTCTTGCGCAAGAACAGTTGCGCAAAAGGGCTTATTCTGGAGCGGGAGCGTCAGAGTTCTGGTGCAAGAAGCCCTGATTTCATACATTAGAACGTTAGTTTACTTGCGCAAGAACACGCGGCCAGTGTAGCCAGGCAGCAAGTTTTTGCGCAAGAGCGGCCGCTTTTGCGCAAGATCGCGCCAGTGTAGACAGGCAGCAAGTTTTTGCGCAAGAGCGCGCCAGTGTAGACACAGCCAAAGAGTTCAGTTTCTGAGGCAGTCACTTGCAAGTCATTTATCTGTGTTTCTGCTTTACATGTTGCTGCGAGGCCCACCCTGTCACTTACCAGCTGTGCTAAGGGTGAAGGCATTTCCATGCAGGACATAGCCCCCCCACCCGCTTCCTGGAAAAAAAATTCCTTGCAGCATATTCCCTTCCTTGAGTTACCTTCAATGGAGTTGATTGGCTTCCCCTGTGGCGTGGTCATCTGCAGCAAAATCTGTTCACCAAAGCCCAGACTGCAAGAGACTACCACCTGTGACATGCAGCACCTACTTTGTGAAAAGGTGGGGGCTGGAGAGCCAGTGATGACATGGCTTTCCCTTCTCACATGCTGCTATTCAGTGGATGGAAAGTAAGCACGGATGAGGCTTGTGGTGTTCTTTTGTGCTTGACTTGCAATCTGCTGTATGTGTGTAATCTTCACTAAGCCAGCTTTTAGTGCCTGCTGCTTTGCTGACTGATGGCCTGTGAGCCCCTCTGGGTCCAGCAGTGAGAGAGCTGTATTACAGCTCCAGGTAGCTGTCGCACCACAGCCTGGAAAAGTGCTAGCAAAGCTGTCTAGTCAGCAGTAGGAATGTGAATGACTAGTCAACTGCCTGATAAGCAAATGCTTATCTGATAGTTGCCCTTCTCTCCCCCCCCCCCCATGAGAGAGGCAGCAAGGGGGGGGG
>JANRFK010000975.1:46439-78468 GCA_030068395.1 Apalone spinifera | reverse complement strand
CAATGGCTAAAACGGCGATCAGGGCTTTCTTGCGCAAAAGCGTGTCTAGACTGGTATGGATGCTTTTCCGCAAAAGCGTCCGTGCCAATCTAGATGCTCTTTTGTGGAAATACTTTTAACGGAAAAACTTTTCCGTTAAAAGTATTTTGGCAAAATCATGCCAGTCTAGACGTAGCCCAGGATTAGAGATGCTAGTGCAGCTCATGGCCAGCAGTGCTGTGAGTGACTAGCAGGAACCAGGCCTGGTGCTAATGGAGCCCAACACTTCCATTGTTTATACAGAGGGCTCCAGCTTCATTACTGTAGCCTTTTCTTGCCCCCAAAAAGCAGCTAAACCAGAGATGGGGTTTTACTGTTATAGAATATCCCCATGGAGGCATGACCACATTTGTTGGGAACTCAGGGTAGGAGTCATTTGGTACTTATGGAAATGCATTTAGTTTTATATAGCCAATGAATCTTTCAGGGGTCTAACCTGGTTGGTGAGTACTGGGTGCTAGTTTAGCCATAACAATATTTCTTCCATTACAGCAAAGCGAACCTTCCCTTAGAATGAGCACTAGCATCTAATTTCCTGAATGTGTCCAAACACCTCCTTGGAGCAAATGGCATAGGCTCTAAATGTGAAATGAATTTTCCTCTGAGCTGTTGTGTGAGTGAGACTATTAATAAAGTATTGTATCATAAGGGATAGCTGACAGTGATGGGACATCCGGCAGTACCATTAAGAATAGGAACTAGAAACTAGTACTGTGAAACTGCTGGATTGGAGGCTTTGACAGTGGGATCCCCCTGTGTTCCATAGCCTCCTTCAGGAGGAAGGCTCAGCCCTCATTCCATTTACTTTGCTAAAGAGCAGGACAAACACCCCACCCTGGCTGTGGTAGCACATACTGGGCCATTGAGATGCTGGGAGCTGTTGAGACATGGGTCTTGCCCCACTGAGTTTATTTACATTGAAATAAGATGTAGTACGTACATGTGGGAAGAAAGGGGCTTACCTAGCTAAAGCTCCACTAGTCTATAAGCTATATTTCAACTGGGTCATGGCTGGTTGACACTGCCCCAGAGGCATTGACAGCCTACATGAAGTACAGGTATATTCCCCCATTTCAGAGTAGGAAAAACCATCATCATGGGGGCTGTAGCTATGCTGGGGCAGGGACACAGCTCACTCCCAGCCCCTCAGCATGCTTATTTTGCCAGCCTGTCCTGCTGTTTCACACATCACCCTCCCCTCTTCTAACAATGGCTGTTAATGCCCAGCTACAAAAATGGTACCTACTAAATCTGTTTTGGCTCCACTGCAATCTGTGATACACCCACAAAAATCGTTTCATGTAGAGGCTTAAACTCAGTGTCTGAAACTGCCACCATAGAGCCTGCACCTTGTTGGTTTCATCTAACCTCACTCCCGCAAGAAGTCATCCACCATTAGGGGGAAATGGCATGCAGAGGAATGTATCTATGTAAGTGGGACCAGTCAAAATCCAGCTGCATGGACAGCAGCAGCTACTTATTGGCCAGTCCTTGCTTAGGCCACTTGTCTGGGATATGGGAGACCTCGGTTCAATTTCCCCCAAAAGCCAGCTCTCCAGCTCCTATTTTAGCTTTTGGAGGTCAGGCTAAGGTGCACCTCTCTACAATGAATGGGGAGGAGTCTACGCAGGTCCTTTATCCATTTCGTGTGTGTGTGTGGGGGGGTGCTTTTTCTATTAACTGCCCCACTCAGCAGCAATGTCCAAATCCCTTTGTGGATCCTCACATAGTGCACTGCAGCAGTAAATGATATGGAAACCTTCCTGCTCTGCTCAGATTCTTGACTAGAGATTTTCAGTGAGGGCAGTGACAAATGTGGAATAAGATCTTATCAAGAGATGAGGCCATTTGGTGATTCTAATTTTACTCCTATGTTTCAGAAAGCCTAATTGCAGCAATGGCATAGTTAGCTCTGTAGGCAGTGTGGTCATGAGGAGCAAAATGCTTGTTCAAATGGCCCACAGCTAGCCCAACACCAACAAGCAGGAAACAGGTTCCCATGATCTCAAAGCTATTGTAAAAAGTCCCCACTCAGGTGGAGTGTGTGAATTCAGTTTTGTTAATACCAGACAGCTCAAAGGGAAGCATCCATGGCTCTGGACCCATTTGCAGGCGAACTCCCCATTACCTGGAGAAGGTATTGCTGCTAGTAACAGAAAGCAGTGGGACAGAACTACAATATGAACTGGAGGGTAACAAGACCGCTAGCTTAGCAGAGAGCTAACAAGTATGCAATCCTTAAAGGAATGGGGGGAATTTCTACTTTGCTGCCCCTCTTTTTTCATAAACTAGAGCCACTGCTTTCAAATTCAGAGACCTAAAAATTCCAGACAGCTATTTTCAGAGCTTTTGCATATCTACACCTTAAATCAGTGGGTGCTGTAGGGCTATGTCTACACAGCAGCGTTATTTCAAAACTGACGTTACTCTGAAATAACATAGTCCATGTCTATCCTACAACCAGTTATTTTGACTTATCAAAATAATGTCAAGCTGGAGGACTTCTTACTCTCATTCCTGTAACCCTCATTTTACAAGGAGTAAGGTAAGTCGGAGGAAGAGTGCTCTTTCTTGGACTTCCTGCTGTGTAGACATACCCTAGGTGACCAAACCTCTGAAATCCAGGCCTGTGGATTTAGGATCCTAGTTCAGACACAAGGTAAAATCCAACAGCCACAATTTTAGTTCTAAGTCATCATGTGTCTGCTAGAATTCTATAACTGTGTCCCATTAGCAAGGAGGGATCAGCTTTGACCCAGGTCCAGCTACATTTCCCCTCATCTCCTGTTGAAGGCTTTAAAAGCCCCATCAGTCTTGCCGTTTACAGCCTGCCTCATCACATGCAGCTCCAGGGGCCTTGAGTAGGGTTGCCAGATCGTTTAACCAAAACACCTCCCACCCACATACACACAAAACCCTGGGGGGAAAAAATGCTGTTGAGCAAAAAAACCAAAAACAAAAACAAAAAAAAACCAGTGTGGCCCCTTTAAGAAATGCTTTTGAGGCTTTTTGACCCTAACAGGCTGCTGGCGGCCATCCGCTATCTTGCCTCCCTATTCTGGGCCAAATAGCTGCCCTGCAGAACCAGGTAAGCACCTGGTATTTTTGCATCCTGGCCGGGGGAAAAAATCCGAAAATACCGGACATTTTGGGTGTCTGGTATTTTCTGAATTTTTACACCAGACAGGAGCAAAAATAGTGGACTGTCTGGGTCAATACCGGACACCTGGCAACCCTAGCCTTGAGTGAGACTAAGATTGTGTCTACACTGGTGCGATCTTGTGCAAAAGTGGCCGCTCTTGCACAAAAACTTGCTGCCTGTCTACACTGGCCGCGTGTTCTTGCGCAAGTAAACTGACGTTCTAATGTATGAAATCAGGGCTTCTTGCGTGAGAACTCTGATGCTCCCACTCAGGAATAAGCTCTCTTGTGCAAGAGCTCTTCCAGAAGAGGCCAGTGTAGACAGGCAACATGAATTTCTTGCACAAGAAAGCCCTATGGTTCAAATGGCCATCAGAGCTTTCTTGCACAAGAGAGCGTCTACACTGGCATGGATGCTCTTGCGCAAAAGCCCCTGCCAACGTAGACGCTCTCTTCTGGAAGAGTTTTTGCATGAGAACACACCAGTGTAGACATAGCCTAAGAGTGCAGAGCATGGAAAAAATGGACACATTCTTTTGTTAAGCTGAACACTTAAAGGAGCATGGGAGGCCAGTACCATTGCAGGGAGACACTGCCCATGGGGACAGCTTGGGCAGTTCTCAGCCAGAGGTCAGTTAAGGAGCAACTCCTGCATCAGCTGAGATGGCATAGCCGTCTGCTCTGCCCTGCTGAGCAGACACCGAGTTCCCAACTATCCCAGAGGCCTGTGGCCAACC
Source organism: Apalone spinifera (assembly GCA_030068395.1). NCBI lineage: Eukaryota > Metazoa > Chordata > Testudines > Trionychidae > Apalone > Apalone spinifera. Next base: position 74,551 of record JANRFK010000975.1, on the reverse strand, counting down.
CTCTCCCATCAGCTGCCCTCACAGAAGGGGGGAACCCCAGTTTGTAGGCACTGCAACAGTGGGATACCTGGAAAATACCACATTAGGCAATGAAGCTTTAGCATCTTAATATTATTGAGCAACTTATCAAGGAGGTGGGACTTGTATTCTGTGATTCTCCAGCTCTCCACGGACCCTTGTATGGAAGCCAGTGGCACAGGCACAGCTAATGGAGAGCAGTGACAGAGACTTGCTTTGAGCTGGCTGCAGTACAATGGGCTCTGGTAGGCGCAAGGTGGAAAGTTGCTAGCTGCCCTCAGCACTTAGTGCTGCCAAGCCAGCACCAACTAGATGTTTTGCACTTTAGAAAATGTGAACGCCTCTCTGAAAGTCCCCTCGCTCCCCAATCTGCTCAGCCATGACTGCAGGATACAGTTGGAGGGTAGCAGTTACACTGACCGTGCCTCCTGCAGAGGTTTGGGACAACCAGACATCAACAAAACAACTACTGAAAACAGTCCTGTCACAACAAGGCAGAGCAGTACCGCAATGTCTCCCTTTGGCCAAGCACTCGAAAGTCAGCAGCTCTCAGTGAGGCTAGATTCCCAGCTCACGAAGAAAAGCCAGCTGCACCAGACTCTGCTGCTCAGTGGCCACAGCTTGGCTGCATGATGGGTAAGCAGGTGAAATTTGCCTGCTGTGATCCGCAACAGCTAAAACACAAATGGAACCCAGTTCATCACAGGTGCAGTGATGGCGGGGCGAGTTTGACTGTAACCGTTTTGGCAGATGTGAGCCATTGATGGGAGTTCAAGATACTCTCTTTGGGTCGGACCCTGCCAGAGCCTTGCACCCACAGTTCTCCATCAACACTCCCACTGTCCAAAGCTCAATAAAGGGTGTGGCTACAGTGAGGCAGCAGCATTATCAGGTGCCATGGCTCAGCTCTTCTGATTCATGAGCCAAGAGAAAAGCAGCCTCCTGGGCTTAGGTTTCCTGGCCTGGCAGATGCGCACAGTGCGGGGGGAGCGCCACACTTTGATGGTAGCGTCATCGCTGGCTGTCAGGAGCAGTTCCTGCTCAACTGGGCTGAATGCCACCGAGTTGACCACGTCGTCGTGTTGCAGCTTGGCCAGACAGATGTTGTAGTGCCGGTCCCAAATGTAGCCATGACGATCCTCTGCCCCACTGAATTGGACAGAAAATATCAGTAAGCACCCAGCCCAGCCAGAGGGAAAGGGGCCCTAACTCTCTTCTCCAAAAGCCTTACAAAAGTATGGAGGAGACAGGTGCCTCTCCCATTAGGCCTGAGGCTACACCCAAAACACTGACCCAACTTGTGTCCAGCTCTCACAGGTGAGAGAAGAGCTTTCCAAGAAGCCAAGGGGAAACAATGCAGAGAGTATTTGGATGAATCTGCAGCCAGGCTTACACAGTACTGGTGGTGTGAACTGTACTGATCAGTTCAATGGGCACTCACCAATGTCATTTTCAGGGTTCAGAGTTAATTGTCCTATTAACCTGCTCTTCTTTCCACAATCTTAAATCATCAGAAGCCTCAACTATCTCCTTCTCAGATGCCACCGCCCAGAGCTCCTGCACCCAATTCTACACTGTCACATCAAGAGCAAGGGGAGGAGGAGGGAGCATAACATACCAATTGTGCTAGCCCAGTCACTGCACTGAGCATGTGATTGGCAGTCATCCCATTGGCACAAGCCCAGTTTTCCAAGTAAGTCATGCTGCTGCAGGATTTGTCCCTCTGAACCCCTCTGAGGCTGGGCCAATGCTGCAGAATCTATTCCAGCTCAGACAGAGGCCTAGCTCTACAATAACAAACCCAGTACAGGGGTTGGGAAGACAGCTTCACTTTGCTTCTCCCCCCCTCCCATCCCACCAGTTTTGTGGCCAAGAGTACGGCTAGACTGCGGGGGGGGGGGGGGGGGGGGGGGGGGGGGGGGGGTTCCAGGATACCTCCAGTATCCTGAAAAAACTCCTCCATGTCCAGGGAATGTGTTTGCTTTTCCACTTTTTTTTTTTTTTGCAGAAGAGCAAACGCGTTCTTTTGGAAGTCCCTGTATTCCTCATTCCACGAGGAAGAAGGGGGCTTTTGAAAAAGGGTTTTTTTTCCAAAATTTGGCCCAGTCTAGACAGGCCAAATTTCGGAAAAGCCTCTTCTGACAAAAGTATCGGAAAAAGATACGCAAAATGCGGAGTGCTTTTTGCATATCTTTTTCCGATAGATCCTTGCAGTCTAGACGTACCCCAAGAGAGAGAGGACAACAGGGCACCTGGCTACGAAGTCCCTGCTGACATCAAGAAAGATGAAGAAACATTCATCGTTGGGGGTGTAGGCTCGGTGTGCACGGAGGGCTTGCTTCACCTCCTTCATTGTCTTCAGATCAAACACATGCAGGTCAATCTCCTCTGCGATGGGTGGTGGCTGCATGGGATCAGAGATCACACAGTCCCGTGGCCAGGACCGGCTGTTGACATAAAGGTATCTAGGGAATAGGAAAGAAGTTCCACTGCTTAATTACTGCATCACTTCTGTCAGTGTTGCCATCCAGTCTAGAAAACTCTAGCCAGCTGGACTGTGCTGGCGCACTGGTTCATTTCACTGCCTGCCTTTCCAGCACAAACTTGCAGCATATAGGAACTGTAAGCTGAAGTTCTGGAAACAGCCTGTTTATGTGAATTTTTTCAGGATATCAATGAAACCATTTTCATCCCTGCCCAGTTCTGCAAGTCAGAACTGCATTCCCACGTGCTTAACAAGGGGCCTTTAATAACATGCTGGTGGGAAACTCCGAGTTCATTTTATCCACCCAGCTCCCTAATCCAAGCCAGTCATGGAGAGAGCCTAGCCCAGCTACAGTGCCACAGATGGAGGACACATCTCAGGTAGCTTATGCACACATTTACTAGAATCAGCATCTGGCTGGTCTCTAACCCCATTCCTATTCCTTCCAGCTAAGACTCCTAGCCACCTTTTTCCCAGGAGGGTGCTAAATCAAGCACCCTTCACCCATCTGGCGGCTTCAAGTCCTGTGACCCTTTCTGAAGAACACAGGAAATCCCCATGTGATCCAGATACACAGATCCAGAAGGCTACCCCCAGCTGACCTAATGGTGAGTCCTCTCAATGCTCTCCCCTACTTGTTTGAGAGTGGAATTTCTTCCTGAACCCAGATCCTGTGACTAGATCAAACCTGTGCACATAAATGGAGCATCACCATGATTCACCCATAACAGCCATTTTCACTCCTAAATGCCCTCTGGTTCCTGCGCCCCAACATTGCAATCTCTGGCATGGAGCAGGTCGTACATGCTATACCTGACTGCAGGGTCACTTCCCTGCTGGCATGGAGGCATTCCTCTGCATATAGTGCTGCAGTTGGTGGTTTGCTGATCCCAAACCACCAGCTTGGCTTATGCTGCTAATAAGATACACTAAGTTCCATGAACTTTGCTGTGTGCCAGAGCTCAGGAGAAGAGATCTCAAAGACAAAGGGCCTGTCTACAGGTGTTAATGAGCTCATGGGGGAAGGGGACAATCACTATGCTCTTCACAAATGAGTTACTAAGTGCTGGAAATCCCGCCCCCCCCCCCTTTCCCTCACACGCATGCACACACACTGACTACACCTTAAAGTGAACAGCTGGCCCCATCCCCACATGGCAGGTCCTCTGCTCCATTGTACCTTCCATCCTGCCTCACCCACCTGTGGTCAGGAGAGAGGCCCATCCCAATAATGTGACCATGGATGTCAATGACATGATCCAGTGAATCGAAGAACTCATCTGAACGTCTCTCCTCCCCAAGCACCGGCCCAGCAGTCGTCATCTGGTGAGGCAAGATCTGCTTAATTCCTTCAGGGGAAAGGGAGGCAGGAAGGGGAATTAGTGTGCTCTGCAAGAAGCTGCTGCTGCTACCTGACTCAAAGGTCTCAGGCAATAGCCCAGGGCTGAAGCGCACTCCCCAGGCTCCAGAGCAAGGACCATCACTCCTTCCCATTGGGCGTGTGTGGCAGGCAGGGAGTCTCTCCCAGGGTCCCTCTGGGCTGCAGGCCACTTGTGTCCCAAAGAATCATGACATGCTGGATCTGAACCTTTTGGACCATACGTTGCCCGCTCCTGCTCTAAACAGCTGAAAAGGTTTTGCACAAACTTCCCAGAAAATTTCATCTTTGGCCAGAGACCAAGCCTGGGAGCATGCAGCCTTGTGGGAAGCACTTTGGTAAGAGGCCACAGGGGCAGCTACTTTACAATCTTACAGCAGGCACTTACCAGAAACCCTCTGTCCTCGGGGCAACAGAGCTCTGCACTGAAACAGCAGATGACTTACAGAAAGGCACTGAGTTAGCAAGTGGATAGCCATTGCCCAAATTCATCCCTCAGACTGTACTGTGACCATCTGTGGAAGTCAGAGCAAGGCAGAGCCACTCACCTATCTGGTGTGGAGAGTAGGTGAGGCATCCTGTGGTGAAGATTAAATATTTCTTGTTGCTGGCCTCTGTGGGGAGCTGAGTTAACTCAGGTGGCTTAGTCCTGCTCTTAGCAAGCAGCTCTGCGACCTTCGTCTCCAGTTCTCTCTCACTCATGACAGGCTTCATGCGGCCTTCAAGGAGGTCATCCAGGAACTGCTGCAGCCCATCCTCTGATGTTCCACTCCCACCATCCAGGAATGCCTGCGCCCCCGGTTCTCGCATCAGTCTCTGCCTGGGCTTCTCCTCTTCTTCCTCACTCTCACTGCCAAAATCAAAGTGCTGGTAGGGAGAGGCGGCGGCAGCCAGTTGTTCCTTATAGTCCAGGAGCAGGTCTGGAGCATCGTAACGGCTGCAGTCTGCCACCATCACTGTCCGGATGCTGCTGGCATTCAGGTTCTGGATTTTGAACAGTCTCTTGACTACATTCACATTCTCAGACTCTATGCCCTGTTAAGAGAAGGGAGAGCAGGTGCCTTCTTTCTGTACCCCAAAAGAGCCAGGCAGCAAAAAAGGGCTCAGCATCACTAATACAACAGACTTCATAGGAACACCAAATCTCTGTAAACAGCCCTCTTTAAAACTGCATTGTGCACTACTGGGTCTTTCAACAGAGGCTCTCAAAACACTTGACAAGTGGTAGCGAATGAAGCCCCCTGGAAATTGGCCAGCATAGCAATCCCCATTATACAGGTGGGGAAATTGAGGCACAGAGGGGTGTCACAAACAGCAGCAGAACTGGGAATAGAAGTCAGAATTCTATGCTTTAGCCTTCTAATTGATACCAGTTCTCCTAACTACAGGTTCAGGAACAAAGCTTCTATTCTGACCACAGGTTCAGCATGATTGGTGCCAGTTGACTGGCCATTCTAAACGAGGGAATACAGGCACCAATGCACTCCTTAGTTTGCAGTAACTGAGGCAAGAGGTGGCAAAAGATAATAGAGCGTGCAGAAGTCTAAAGACTTGAGGGAAAGTGGAATAAATGGCAAATTAATAATAATTCTCCCTTTTGCAATGGAGAAGACAGGGCCAGCCTGCCAATAGCAGTGCACACTGTAGTACAGTTCAGTGGGAAGAGCTGTGCGAACACAGAGTGCCTGCCACACGAGGATTTCCTTGTGCAGCATGCAGACTGTTCTCCCAATTTCATCCAGGAGGAAACTGAGGCACAGTAGGTTAGTGAATTCCTGTGACAGGAACAGCACTCAGATCCTCCTCATTCGCAGCCCCTAGAGTCCAAAACAGCATTTTTGCTAACAAGTCACAACATTCATTTCCCTCATTGCCTCTAGTAAGGAGGATGCCTTGGCCCCCCTGTGGCCATGCAAATTCCCTTCCCAGTGAGCACCCATGTCCCATAGGCTGAGTACCCAGACACAACAGCAGGTGGGCAACAGCTAACATACTCCAGCAGCTCCAGGCTTCCAGTGACTCTTTACCCATCATGGCTCATCCTCTGGTCCCTTCCAAATGAGACCACGGGCTGGACTCCAGCCCACATTAACCTGATATGAGTGCATGGAAGCAGCACAGAACCACATGGGAAGTGCCCACTGCAAGGGGTGCTGGGCCAGTGGGGCACTGGAGGGCTAACTGGAGCCAACTCCACCATGAGCCTCAGCTCCCTACCAATTACCCTTCTCAGTTCATGCTGTCATGGTAATTGCTCCCAGAATGACCCTTAGAATCATAGACTACTAGGACTTGAAGGGACCTTATCAAGTTCAGTCCCCTGCCCTCATGGCAGGACCAAGAACCATCTAGATCAGTGTTTCTCAACCTTTTTTTTTTTTTTTTAAATAAAGTACCCCTTTTTTAAAAAAAAATGGTAAGTACCCCCAGGACCTACAGTTTTCAGAAACAGATTTTTTTTTCTGCCATTGCAACACATTTGTTTAAACAACTTAATCGTAGCCAGGCGGGCGATGAAATTTTTGGGTGTAAAAAGTGCAAAAATAATAAAGCACTGTAAAACTTAAAACAAAAATTCAGTTTTCTCCAAATTTCAATTGTGTAGACGTCACCTCCCAAACATCTCTCGAGTACCCTTAAGGGTACTCATACCACTGGTTAAGAAACACTGATCTAGATCATCCCTGATAGATGTCTATCCAACCTGCTCTTAAATATAGCCAATGAAGGAGATTCCACAACCTCCCTAGGTAATTTATTCCAATGTTTAGAAAAAACTTCCTGTCAGGATGGTTAATGTCCAACCTAAACGTCCCTTGCTGCAATTTCAGCTCATTGCTTCTTGTTCTATCATCAGAGGCCAAGGAGAACAATTTTTCTCCCTCCTCTTTGTAACACCCTTTTAGATACTTCCACTTTTACTACAGGAGGCAGAATCACGGGAGACTGCTCCATTCCTCACTCCTGTTGCCAGTGCCTAGGGATCTTTCAAGCATCAGTTCTCAGAAAGGAGCCTCAGCAATGACATCAGAATCAGTATCTCACACCTCAGTCTCAGCTGATGGGAACTGCCCAGGCTATTAAACCACCCAGTGCCTGGAGAACCTGGGCCCTGGGACGCACCTGGAAAGCATTATTTAGCCACAGCACTGAGCAGGAAGTGATGTGTCCAATTCGGTGCAGGTTGCCAGAAATTAAGTTGGTTTCATTCAGCCAGCAGCCAAACACATCATAGGGTTTATTCCTCACTCTGGAGAGGAGCGCAAAGTTTTCTGTAGGGAAAGAGAAAGAGGGAGGATAATGAAGCTCCACAGAAAGGACCCCAGTGAAGTAAGACAGGCCCCATGGGACAAGGATTCAAATCAAAGGCCAACTGATCCATGAAGCAGAGTGGAGGTGAAGATGTTCGGTCTCTTTTATCAGTGAGGCTTCCCATCACTTGCTGCTTTTCAGTGGTGCTATGGCAACTAGCAGCCAAGCTATTCCCTTAGATCATAGAGGGACTGTCTCTTCTTGACACAGTGAGTGCCACTATCAATTTAAACAGGGGCCCAAAGTTTCTGAGCCAATCCATCCCCATAAGAAGCTTCCACTTGGGCAGGGAATCCAGGAGATAGCAGATGATAAGCATCAGCAAAGCTGCCTGTCATGAGAGGAACAGACCAGCTAATGGGATCAGGGGCTACTGGCAGGTGGGTAGCCTCAGGCCTGAGCTGTGAGGGAAAACTTACCCACTGCCCACTCTCCTGCTGCCTGGCTGCGGCAATCAGTGCCTCACTTGCAGCAGCATTAGCACCGGACAAAGGTCCCTTTTAAAAAGGAACCCGAGCATAGGCCAAGTCACAGCCCATCTGTCCTGTCACCTTCTCCTTGGACTATCTCAGTCTGCTGCCAGTCAGCCAGTTCCACACTCACACCAAGGCAAAGCCAAGCTGAAATGAACATTACCCAGGCTAATAACAGCGATTTCTCCTGACGAGGAGTTGCGAGGCCCCACAAAGACCCCTGACACCAGAAGGAGGGAGTCATCTGAGTTGAACTGGGAGAACTGGGTGTAGCTCCAGTTGTACAGCCTCATGTTGGAACTGTGGAGCAGGGAAATGGCCAGCTCGTTGTTCCAAATCTGAGAGCAAAGGGGACAGGGCAGACTGTTAGAGGCCTGATCAGTTTCACGCAGCGCGTCTGTCTTTAGATGACCAGGATTCCCAGAGCATGGATGGAGATGTCCAAATCCCAGCCTCACTCCCAAAGAGTCTTTCAGAAGGGAACTGGAGGGTTTGCAGAGTTACTGCTATGAACATTTTAGATTAATTTGGTTCCAATGAGTTCACTGCCTTTGTTACTCATTCCCTCAGCCTCAGAGGCTGCAAAACCCAGAACAGTTATCCCTCAGAGACCAGTTCTGCCTCCTGATTCATTTTACAGTCACATACCCTGGATGGCAGGAGACCAGCCATATGATCATATTCATTTCTGACTGCACTGGGCCCCAATGCAGTGCAAGTGGAATTGGAGCTGGGCCACAGGCAGAAGTCACTGGAGTCTGACAGGACTTCCCTGGCTGCTGGCAATGGAGTTAGTGTCCAGGTATTGACCCCTCACCTTAACTTTGTCCACCTTCCCACCTCCCCAGCAGTCAGATGGACCCAGACAGCTTTCCTCTAGGTAGGGACCAAGGGAACCCAGAAGATGTGCAGACATGTTATTCAGGAGCCACCAGGTGAGGGACAGAGAGGGTACATGATTCACTCAAATGGACAGTGAGTCAGCAGCAGAGCCAGAAGCCCCAACATCTAGGCCCACAAAACTGTTCAGACTATTTGTTTCGTGGGTCTCCTTCATACTCTCCCAGGACCTGTCCAATAATTGCCCATGCTGGGGTATCATCACATGGCTTAGAGCTTAGGTCAGAAATCTCAGTGAGGGAGAGTTTGGACAAGGGAATTAGCTTTGGAGGTGCTTTTCAAAGCCACCTCCAACTCCCCTTCCTATACCAGTGAAACCTTCATCCCTGCACAACCTGCTCATAACCTCTGTTCTTGCCCCCTCCTTGATTTCTATGTGACAAGAGCCATGACATACAGAAAAGCTCAAAGCCCTGCAAGGGAACAAAAGAAGTCTAGTCAATGAGCTCCAAAGATTGCAGTGATAGCAACTCAGAGGAAGAGCAGACTGAGCACAAAGCCCCACAAACTCAGATGCTCCCGACCTGCTCATCATTCCTTCTCTGCATTCTGGACACAAAGAAGTTTCCATACCAGAATCTCTCCCCACAGCTCCTAACTGGAAGGCTGGACAGCACTAACCAGATGCTCAGCATATCAGAGCTCAACAGAAGATTTTCACACTTGGAGCCTGAATGTGGCCAGCCTGGGTGAGTGAATAAACCCCTCAGCACAACAGACACATGCCTTTTACCTTAACTGTGCAGTCCTTGGAGCAGGATGCAAACAAGTAGCCTGAGTGGGAGAAGCTAAGATGTAAGACCTGATCATTGTGCTCCTTCAGGGTCTGCACTTCAACACATGGGATGGTGTCATAGAGCCTTTGGAACTCCTCGTACCAAGAAACGGCAGCTGCAACACATGTGAGTAAGAGGGAGGAGTCAAAGCTCAGCATAGATGGAAACCACAAAGCCACATGACTTGTTTACAGCAGTAACTTAACATTTTTTACTGGCATTAGGCTTTGGAAAAACTGCAGGATAATGTGTGAGATGTTAGTAATGCTTGCCACAGCAATGTGTACCCTGAGCAAGGTCTATGTTTGTCATACTATCTGCACAGATAAACAGGGGGGAAAAGCGCATGAAAAGACTGTTTGCTGTTGCTTTCAAGAAGGGAGGAGACATGCACATAATGGGAGGATTATGACTGTACCCAGAACCACCCATGTCCGTGTTTTTGTCCCATCAAGCATTGGGAGTCTGACCCAGAATTCAAATGGACAGCAGGAACTATGGGATGGCTACCCACAGTGCATTACTGTAAGAGTCTATGTAGTCATGGTAGTTATGGATGCACTCTGTCGATCAAATGTTCTTAGTGGGGACATTTGCCTTCGACTTTATAATACTGGATGCTAAGTCATACCCCAAGGTTCTGGCAATTTTTGATTTAGTCCTAAATGAAGCACAGGATCTAGTCCAAGAGGTGAACATAACTGGACCACTTGGAAACAGTGACCATAATATATGTGTCAGGAAAAACACCACAGGAGACCAACACCATAGCATTTCATTTCAGAAAGGGAAACTACACAGAAATGAGGAGATTAGTTAACAGAAATTAAAAGGTACAGTATAAACAGTGAAATCTTGGCAAGCTGCATGGAAACTTTGTGGAGACACCATCATAGAGGCACAAATTAAATGTGTACCCAAAATTAAAAACACATAATAAGATAACAAAAAAAGTACCACCATGGCTAAACAACAATGGGAAAGAAGCCGTGAGAGGCAAAAAAGAATTGTTTAAAAAGTAGAAGTTAAATCCTAGTGAGGAATATTGAAAGGAGCATAAACTCTGACAAGTAAAGTGTAAAAATAAAATTAGGAAAGCCAAAACCATTGAAGAACAGCTAGCCAAAGACTCAAGAAGCAGTATAAAAAAAATTTCAAGATGTTAAAGGAGAACTCAGGGACAAAAAGGTGATTGTGGAGAAACTAAATGTTTTCTTTGCATCAGTCTTCATGGTGTGGTGGAGCAAGCTGACAGGACTGCATGGAGGAAATCTTTGCTGCTGCTGCCACCACTGGCCCATGCTATTCCTGTTTTGGACATTAATAGGACTGTGCTCTAACAATCAGCTAACCCAGACCTTCCCAACAGTGCAAAACTGATAACATACTAAACATAAATACCAAACCTGGGTGCCGTGGCACTTCCCGAGAAACCCTGTAGTATCTATAGAACAATTCCTTCCACAGGAATTCATCCCGTGCCACTGCATGCCATTGCTGACACACCAACCCCACCGAAAGCACATCTATGTGGTCCAGGTACAAGAAAATCTCATAGAGGATGCTGTCTGGGAGAAGGGGACTACCCACAACATCCATACTGTCATTCTGTCACCAAAGTTGATCTGAAAACAAACAAAGGGGGAAAGTTGGTATGATAACTAACGCCCTGCGCAGACACAGAATTTGTATCCACATCTATATTTGCAAAAAAATGAGCTGCAGCTATATGCATGGACATTTGCAGATGGAGCTAAAAAGTGGTTATCTATAGATTTGCAGGGCTTATATTATAACATCTGGTAATGTACTGCAGTGTTCCCTGAAAGCTGTACACTTTTGCAAATTTTCAGAACTCAAATATCACCCAGCTGATTAGCCGAACGCCCAGAGCTAGGTTTTGTTTCTACTGGTAGTGAACATTCACAAATGCCTCAGTACAAAAAATATTCCACACATGGATGGAAAAGATTAGAGGGAACATTGGTGTGACTCGATCCTTAATGATTTTCTTCTATTTTCCCCCAAACAGAACGTGCTTTTTAACAAATTTTCTGCTTTTATTGTTTAATATAGCAATTATTTAACGCTCCAGAGACAGACACTAACATTTACTATGAAATTATTCACGTGAAAGATCAGCCAACACAAACACAGGCCCCAATCCTGCAAATGTTCACTTACAGGCCTAACTTTATTTATGATGACCCAAACACAGGCTGTCAACAGCATTTGATCCTGGGACTTTTAGCATGAAAGCACAACTTCTAGTATTTCAGCTAAAGAACAAAATATATTCGTTGGAAGCAGCTATACTCTGCATGGGCCATCCTGGGTGGTGATGATGCAGGATATTTTACAAACTTGTATGTAATGTAGTTATAGCCAACCCTAACCTCATACAAAATAGGTAAGGTAACATCTTGAGCAATTTCTGTTGGTGAGACAGAGTAGAAGAGCAGCTCTGTGTGGCTCAAAAGTTTGTCTCTCTCACCAAGAGCATTGGTCCAAATAGAGCAATTACCTCATCCACCTTGCCACTTCACAATCTTGTTATGTAGGCCCTCCCTCCCCAAGGAGGGGGAAGATCTGTATTTCAGGTTCCAACCTCAGCTTTTGGCGCAAGACAGAAGCACCTAAACAGACCCAAGCTCCAGAACAGATCAGACACTTGTGAGAGGCTGATTCTGCTGGAGGGTAATATATAATAAGGATGTTAAATATTGAATAATTGACTAACCAAATAGTCAGTGCATTTTTGCATTGACTATTCGATTAGTCGATAGGGCGAGTCCGCCTTTGAAGTGTAGCAACAGCCCTAGAGCTGTTGCTATACTTCAAAGGCAAAAGCGCTCTGTGGAGCCAGGAATCAGCTGGGGACTCCAGCTGATCCTGAGCTCCACGCAGTGCTGCACTGTGAAACGCCATGAGGAGCCTGACACTAGGCTCCACGCATTTCAAAGCAGCAGCGCCAGGTGGAGCCATGGGTCAGTGTCCCCAGCTGATCCCGGGCTTCACGTGGCGCTGCCGCTTTGAAACGCCACAAGGAGTCTGAAGTCAGGCTCCCTGCAGCGGTTCAAAGCAGCAGTGCCGCAAGGACCCCAGCATCAGCTGGGGACTTCCCTATCGATCCCATTCTCTATGCGGTGCTGCTGCTTTGAAATGCTGGAAGAAACTTGTTTGAAATGCCAGGAGGAGTTGGCCCTAGGCTGCACGTGGTGTTTCAAAGTGGCAGCGCTGCGTGAAGCCCGGAGTCTGGCTCCAGGCTTCAAGCGGTGCTGCCACTTTGAAGTACCCTCCCCTCTCTCCCCCTTTCCCCCCCACCTTTGCTGCCTCTTTCTGATAGCATTTGCTCATGGAATAATCGACTAATCCTTCACATCCCTAATATATAACACACTAAGATTTATCCAGCATTGCCTGAGTCCTTATCACAATTCATTTTTGTTTTTCTTCATTTAAATCATTGTTCTGAGGTAGAGCTTTGGATGAGAGATTCACTATGTAGGCTGTCCTGGGGAGAGAGAATTACTCTAGCCCTCTTCTCACGGCAGCAGCTTGGGCCAGGCGAGACGTGCCTCTCCATAACTGCCACAGCTCCAGGAGACACAACTGGGGGAGGGCTACATGTCCCCCAGCTGTGGCAGATCCAGGTTCATTTGCCCCCTGTGCTCCCCCACCAAAATGAGGTATGCAGCAAACTGTGCACTTTCCCCTCATTCCCTGTTGAAGGGGGCCAGCAATGTTCCCATACAAATTGGAGGAGGAAGGCTTCAGCACCCCCCAGAGTTTGCTTAGGGGGCGGGAAGCCCTGGGCTGGGACAGTCCTGGATGCGGGGGCCAGCCCCAAGCCTGGTGACTGTTTCTTTACAGTAGTCCAGATTTTTCTAAGAAATAATCCCATTCCAAGCACATCTCATTTTCCTAGCACAACCAAATCTTACTTTGCTTTACATTATGGGTACGTCTAGACTACAGGCTTTTGTCGACAGATACCGTCGACAAAGCCTCTGTCAACAAAGAGTGTCTAGACTACAGCCAGTTCTATCTACAAAGCAAGCTGCTTTGTCGACAGAGTTCACTCTAGACACTCTCTTTTGAAAAAGCAGTGTGGATGCAATAGCACCTTTTGTTGACAGAACTCTGTCGGCAAAAGGCGTTATTCCTCGTAGAACGTGGTTTACCACCGTCAACAAAACTGCCAAGTTCTGTCGACTCAGTGTCAACAGAAATTGGCGGTAGTGTAGACACAGGTATAGTTTTGTCAACCAAAGTCCACTTTTGTCGACAAAACCCTAGACACACTCTATAAGAGGAAGCTATATGCCAAATGTGGTGGTTCCTGCTCTTAACATTTAGGAGGAGTTCTCAAACAGACAAACTGTCTCAAATTATAGCAGATTTGTGTGTCTCATTCTGGGAGTGCTCCATGGAAAAGGTACAGTCTACTACTGCTAACAATTAACGGACCTAGTCCTTTAAATCCTTAGAAGGTAGACATCTAAACTTCAGTACTGAAAGTTACAGGCTCAAACACTGCTGATAGCCCACAGTGGACTTTGAATTCAATAGGGTACTCACATGTGAAATAGCAGCAGCAAACTGGCTACATTTAGGGCCTGATGCTGCTTCCACTGAATTCACTGGGAGGAGGACTGAGCCCTAAGTCTTTTTTGGTTATTTGCATTAACACCACACTTTGATAACAAGTACACATCCATATCATCTTTTCTCTTAAGATCTCAAAGACCTTTATGAAAATTAATTCTCACCTCACTGCTGTGAGACAGGAATTATTCTTATGCCCATTTTACAGCTAGGGAAACTGAGGTGCACAGCATTGATATGGCTTGTGCCATACTGTAAATTAGTAGCAGAATTATTATCCTGCTATAGCCACTTGACAATGTTCCCTCTTTGCTCTTTCATCTTAATGGTCCAGAGGTGGATTTCAAAGACAATGGACTGCAGAAGACTGCAGCTGAGAACTTTTTGTAATTATGACCAACAAGTAAAACAACATATATATCTTTGTCTCAGAGTTAGTAACAACCCCTCAGAAGCTTGGAATTAGTAGTTTTTAGCAAAACCTCATCTTCTCCCATGCATGTAGCCGGGAGAGCACTGGCCATGGGCACTGAGCTGCAGAGCATGGCCCCCCCCACGCAGACTGCATAGGCTTTGAAAACCAGCTCTCCACTGTCTCCACCAGCTCCGCAGGCGGAATTCGGATCGTGCTAAAGATGCCCCACGCTGTGACAGCCCTGCCCACTGCAGCCCCTGAGCGCCCGGCCTGCCCGGCCCCCTGGGCCAGCACACGCTCCGGGCCGCGTCGCTCGGATCGGGAGCCCAGGCGAGGCTGGGGATGCTCCTGCCCCGCTACGGGGCACCCGGGGGCAGGGCCCGCACCCCTCAGCCCCCGCCAGACCTCCCGGCTCAGCTCCCGGCTACGGCTCCGCTCGTCCGCCAGCTTCCGGCCCTCCCCCGCCGGCTTCCGCTCTGGCTTCCTCTCTATGGTCCCTCCGAGGCCAGACTGATCCACTCACGCGCATTGAGCTAGCGTCCCACGGCGGCTGGGAGGGGAGCCAAACGGTGCCGCGTCCAGCTGCCGGGAGCGGGGCGCCCAATTGCTAATGCATGGTCCCCATTCTGTCACCCCGGGAGCGATCCGTTGTATGTGCGGATGTGCACCACTAGCAGAAAAAATAACTAGCTTGTATGTATGTATCTTAGAGCGTGCCTGCCTGTCCAAGCACTCCCCCTAAGCTGCATGCAGGGCCCTCTGACCCTAACTTAGTTAAACCAGCAAATGGTCTGGTAGCTCTTTATAGACCAACAAAACACGCAGAGGGGATCATGAGCTTTCGTGGGCACAGCCCCCTTCTTCAGATGCCCGGAGTGGGACTGTTTTGCATAGCATGAAAAGGGAGGGACATGATACTGAGAATGGCCAGTAGGGGCAGCTGCAGTACAAAGAGAGTAGCCGGCAGGACTGGCCACCGAACCACATAGGATGACCCTGCCCCGCCTCGCCCCAAACCTGGAACTTGCCCCACACCACAGGCTGCTGGAGGAGGGGGCAGCCCCTGGAACCTCGCCCTCCCCTCCTTCCCCAAAAGCCTGTAAGGCTTTTGGGAAGGGACCAACTGGCGTCCCCCCACGCACACAGCCTGCAGACCACAAGGGACCACTGGAGGGAGGTAGTTGGAAGATGGAAGCCCCCGGAGCATGGCTCCTCCCAAATAGGCTGTAAGGGGGGAACAGCTGGAGGGAGCACAGCTGCTGGAGTCTGGCCCCTCCCCCAGACAGCCTGCAGGGGGAGTGCATTGGAAGAGGAAGCCACCTGCAGGTCCTTGGAACACACACACACCCAACCTCCAGACAGCCTGCAAGCTGCTGAGGGGGTCATTGGATGGAGGGCTGCCTCTGCCTGCGCCCCCTCCCCCGGACAGCTTGCAGGTCATGGGGGGGTCTACTGGAGGCTGTGGTCAACCTCCAGAACCTCCTCCCCTGACAGCCTGCAGGCTATGGGGAAGGCCTTGAAGGCCTCAGTCAGCCCACGGAGCCTGGCCAGCCCCATGGAGCAGCCCCCCAAACAGGCTGCGGGGGGGCTAGAAGGATCCCAGTCAGCAAAAAAAGTCCAGTTAACTTACGGGTTATGTATGTGCTTAAGTGCTTTTCTGGAACTAAGCCCAGTTTATAGCTTTGCTAGGTGTGAGCCCCTTTCCCCCAAGCAGTTTCTCTAGTTTGCAGCTCACTTGTTATCTATAGGAGGTCAGTGCAAGCTCTTCCTGGCCTTCCCCCAGCATGCAGCAGGAGTCTCTCGCTTTTAGGACAGCCCGCAACTCCACAGGCAATGCAGCGTAGGCTTTCCCTTCACACAGACCAAAGTACAGAGAGGTGCATTATGCGATGTTACCTTTGGCATTCTGAGCCCTGAAACATAGGACCAGGGCTGGGAGAGCTTCCTGGATATTCAGGGACTCCTGGACTGTATGGCTGTTCCCAGGGGGGAGGCATAGCTTGGGAGGGTGGGGGGAGGCTTTGGTAACACAGTCCCTGCTATGTAAACAGCCTAGAGATTTGCTTCTGGTAATTTCCAGTAAGATCAGCCAAGTGGTTAATAACCAACCAGCCCAGCCCTCCCCTCCCCTGAGGCCCCACCAACCACAGCCAGGTTCACCAAGGGACTTAGACTGACCTGGAGAGAGACCATGGCATCCACGGCATCCATCCTGCTGTTCATGCTCCTGGCTTGGCTTGCTCATGGGCAGAGACAAAGGAGGCCCCCAACCCCTGAGAGCCCCTTTGAGAAGATCAAGCTACAGGAGAACTTTGACTTCCAGCAGGTGAGGGAGGGTCTAGGGACCGCTGGGCATCCCAGGCATTGGTACAGCTGTCTAGGGGTTCCTAGGGCTGCTGACCTGCTCCATAACTGACCAGGCAGATCTCTGGGTTTGACTTGGTGCTCAGCCCCAGGAGAGGTGCTTGAGTAATGGCTACTGTCTTGATCAACATCCCAGACTAGAACCAGGGACTTGCAGGGATCTGAGGGTGCCTCAGCAGGGCTCCTTGGAGCCGAATGTTGCTGAACATGCAGTAGTCTGCAGGGTCTCACTTTGGTAGCCTCAGCAGAGATACTAAGGAGTCAGGAGGCTATGGGAGGCAGTGGGGTCTGAGGTTTCTGCTTGTGGTATGGCCATCTCCTAGAAAACCTCAGCTGGGCACCTAGCCTCCAGCACTCTTGATCCAGCATGGCATTTCCCAGGCTGGCAGTTGGGTGCATGCATTGCTCAGGACAGACAGAGAAGGGAGTGAGGAAAGGCAGCGCTTTCCACTGCCCCAGTTTCTGACTCTCACCAGGTAACCTGCTGTAGTCCCTGGCCAGTTCCTGTGTGATTGCTGAAGTGCCTAGAAAGCTACCACTGGGAGATGCTATAGATTTGGGCCCAGATCCCACCTCCTACAGCTTAGGGCTGGAGATCTATGGATGGGGAGAGGGAATCCAAGTCTCCACAAGTTGCCCTGTAGCCATGTAATGGCCTTATGCAGGGCGCTAGCCCATTAGAACAAGCAGAAGCCAATCCACATTATGTGTCCCCCACCCCCATGAAGCATAGCTTTGCAGGGAATACAGGGTGGTCACCCCACTGGAACACTTTGGCAAAGTTGCTACCCCCTGTCTTGGTTCTGCTGGTGCTCAGGCTTGCAGTGGAGGGAGGAAGCCAGTGGAAGAGGCAAAGTTTGGGTCTGTTATTAATTATTTGGGGGTTTGCTTTTCTTCTCAGTAAAGCATGACATGGCCCATTTGAGCTTTAAAGCCTGTCCAGACTAGATCATCATGGGGCCTTGGATTTGGCACCTTGGAGCCCATGAATTAGACAGAACCATGTGCCTAAAACCCACGGCAATCTCCTCTTCCAGTTCAGCAGATAGACTGTCTCCACTCCTACCCTTGGATGCCTTTGGACTCCATGGATCTGCCCACTGGGATCCTACTGCAGGATTGAGTCCATTGCAATTATTATTGAATTGTTGCTTAGGATGGCAGAGTTTGGACAAGCATTCCCCGAGTTCATGGGCCTTTGCCGGGGATTCAGAGGGCTGCCGCACTCTCCATCTATGGTGCTGTCTCTTTCCTGCTTGGCCCTTTATTAGGCCCCAGGGCAGTGTTTGTTTTGGCCCCTGGCCACATTCATTCATGTACTCCCCTTTTGGCCCCAACATTCTGACCCACACAGCAAACTGGCCCCACACAGTGTCACATGGAGCACAGTCTGTCTGAGGGGCGTAGGGAGATGAGAAGCACCAAGTGGTGGCTTGGAAAGGTATTTTTTCTTTGCCTCTAAAGACAGAGTTCTTGTTAAAAGAACCATGGTTAACTCCCAAACTCTTGATCCATGCTTGGATGCACTGGCTCTTTCCTTTTCTCTCCCTTTTTTCTTCTTCTTTTCTTTCCTTTCTCTCCCCCCATCCCTCTTTCCCTTATTTATTCTTGGATCTGAACTTTCTATACTCCGGTCAGCTGAAGAAGGGGGCTGTGCCCACGAAAGCTCATGATCCCATCTACATGTTTTGTCAGTCTTTAAGGTGCTACTAGACTATTCATCCCATGGGAGGGGAGGCTGGTAGCTAGCTGAAGCTCTGTGAGCAGTGAGGGCAGATACAATGAATCCTGATACATGGCTGGCTTTGTGCAGTGGCAATCAGGGTTGAGCTCTCAATACCCAGATGGTACTAGCCTGGGCAGCATGTTGCAGACTCTGTCCTGCTGCTGCAGGCCCAGATCTCACCAAGCTTGTTTTATCAGTATTGTGTGTTGCAGTGGCCTAGGTGTGATCAGCCCCCTTTGTGCCAGGAGCTGCATGGACACACAGTGAGAGCCAGTCCTTGCCCCTAAGGTCTTACAATCCGACCTTGGGTGGCTCCAGCCTCTGTTACTGCAATGCCCCTGTGCCTTCCAAGGGGTAAACCCTAGAAAAGAGCTTTAATAGAGCTCTCACCTGGGGGAGTCTCTGCACACATGGCTCAGCCGGGACTTTGGTGCTTCAAGCTGCTGCTTCACCAAGTGCCTCCCACTGGAGCTGTCTGTACAGCATCTAGCACAGTGTGGGCCACAATGATAACTGGGCCCCAAAGCCATGCTAATTAGGCCTGTTTTACCATGCAGATTGGCCTCAAGCATAGGTTCCCCATTTTCTTTCCTGTGCCCTCTTTTCCATGGGAGTCACAGAACAGCCCTCCTAATCCTGCCCATCCAGGGAAGAACCCCAAGGGGAGTGGGCATCTCACACTCAGGGCTGCAGCAGGACTTGGCTGTCTCTTCCCTAGAGGAGCCCAAGGCAGAGTGATGCAGAGTAGCCTGTGGCTCCTCCCCTGCCCTCTCCCTGCACAAAGTCTCTTGCCCCCACAGGCTGTGGAGGATTAAACTACATGGAGCCGGGGCCTCCTGGGTGTCGAGGGTAGGCCAGGGCATCAGCCAGGGTGAATGCAAGGAGTTCTGCTACTGGGGCAGGGCTCAGGTGCACCCTACTTCAATTGCTGGGGATTCTCAGGCCTACATGTTCTCCCCATTGCTGCCCTTTCCTGGGCCAGATGCCCAGCTGGCCAGAGCTCTGTGGCCTGAAACCTTATCAGCCCCCCGGGCCTGTCCCTATTGTGCCCTGAGAACTTAAGCAATTCTTGTCCCCATTTCCCTGAGACGTGATTTCTTTGAGGCAGGGACTGCTTCTCCCTGTGCATGTACAGTCCCTTGCACAATGGAGTCTTGTCGCAGGGAAGGTATTGGGAGCTACTGTCATGCAGCTGAATTTAATTTGTTTTGAGAAATAGGGCACATGTAGCTGAAATCTCACAAAACGTTGGGTTTTTGTTCAGAATCTGGTTGATTCTGTAATTAAAAATTACAAAAAAGTCCATTATTGTAAAGGACAGACTCAGAAATTATGGTTCAGTATCCAGCATCATGTCTGTGTGTTTTGATGCCAGAAGTGTCAAAACCCAAAAGTTGGGTGCTTGCAAAGAGCCAGGAACAAAACTAGAAATGTTTGCAAATGGCACCCAAAAGAATTCTGCATTTATGCCCAGCTGTGAGCAGCATCCAATCCAGGGATCTTTGTGTAACTCAATTAGAACGCAGGGAAGTTGGTACTTGCTAAGCCCATGGAGACAGCACATTCTCCAAAACATGGTGTTCGGGTCTGGCCCTCGGTGGCTCATGACCAATAAGCATTCCTGCCACTGTCAGCTGTGGGAGGGATTCCACCACCTAGATGCTGCAGTTCCTGCCTTTGGCTCTTTGGTCCTCACTTCATAACCCAGCAGGAGCCAGAGTTTGCCCTTGCTGTGGGGGAGGGAGGACAGGGCCAAGATGACTGTGTTGTGCTACCCCTCCCTTCCCCAATAGTTTTCAGGGAAGTGGTTCCTGGTTGGAGTGGCCTCCAGATGTGACTACTTGAGAGAATATAATCACCAGCTGGAAGCAACAGCCATGGTGGTGTCTGCCTCCGACGGGACGTCACTGGCCATCAGCACCTTCCGAAAACTGTAAGTGGCCCGTTGAGGCACATGGGTTAGGCCAGGAGCCCAAGCTCGAATCAGAGCCCTGGTCTCCCATGTTGTGTGTTTACTGAATCCAGGCAACAGCTCTCAGCCCAGTCTGTAGGACCCTAACCTTAACTCTACCCTTATGACTCCTGGGGCTCAGCGCCTGCAGCCCTGTCTCATATGGTCCAATGGGCTAGGCCTGACTCCCCTTGGCAAAAGGCCAACAGCCCAATGGTGCTGATTCCTGTCTCCAAGGCACTGGCAGCCCCACTGCAGCTTATTCTGCTTCCCATCAGCACCCCCTATTGTTTCAAATAGGTACTGCATGTTCACTCTGCTCTGTTCAATTATTACAAGACATGTGGCTTTCTTCTTACCTTGCACCAGCACCAAGGGCAAACTGAAGTGTGTTTGAAAATAAAACTTATAACTAAAGCTCTTAATTCCAGTCAGCATTTCTGAGCCTTCTCTGGGTGGCAGTGGCTCTGCAGTGAAGAGACCTCTCTTGTGAATTGTTGGTAGGTCCTGCAAACAGTTTCTGTCTGTCTCTACCCAGCTAATATTCCAGCCCAGTCTATAGGGTTTGGCCAGCCCTTGTAGTTCCTCAGCAGGGAGCGCCTGATTTAAGGAAAAGAGGAATAAAATGGGAAGGGAGGTGGCAAGACTGAGATGTGTGTCCCAAATTCAGCACAGCAGTTAAACGCATGCTTGGCTTTAAGCAAAGAACTCAGACCTGTTTTACAAAGCACATGCTTTACTTCAGTGGGCTCAACCACACATCACTAAGCACTGAGCTGGTTTGGGGCCCACAGCAGCAAAGTCCTCCATTAAGCTGAAGAAAAGACATGGGTCACTGCTAAATTGGTAATCCAGAGAGTGCATTGCATCCCAGGAGCACTGGGCCAATGACTCTGCCAAAGTGAAACTCTCTCCATAAAATGGAATGGTTTGTGGAGAAGAGAATCTCTATCACTTCCCAGCCCCTTTGCCTGCAGAGGGAACCTTCTCCTAGCCCAACTTTCTCCCCCATCCTGTAAGGAACGTCAGAACGATGGCTGCTCCAGAAACCAACATTTCTTGGAGCTTAAAGTTTAAATTAAGGCTGCCTATAGCGTGGAGATGATACTTACAGGTAGGTAATGCCACTTTGCTGCTATCTGGCACTTGTCATCCATGGAGCTCAAACCACTTTTCAAAGAAGATTGATCTCATTATCCCCATTGTACAGATGGGGAAATTGAAGCACAGAGCAGTGAAGTAAGGTGTGCAGTCATGCAACAGGCAGCAGCAGCCCCAGGTCTCCTGAGTCCCAACCCAGTGCTTTACCTGCTTAGAAAGGTGGAACATCACATTGTTTCATATTAACACCTCATTGCACTATTGCCTCCATAGCTCTTGAAGCCCTTCCTGAGATGGGGGAGGCTTATCAGACCCTGGTTATAGATCTGGCACATGCTCACTTTGGGGGAGTTCTTGGTTCCAAACTGTGTAAAGTTCTGCATGCAGGATGGAGTGCACCGCCTTTGAGGCAGAACAGCTCAGGGCCAGAGATTTCATGTGCTCAGCCCCCAGCAGGACACTCACCTCCATATTTTCCAAAGAGCTCAGAATCTGATTGGAATTTGGACCCAGTGTATCTTATCCAAGATCCTGCAGCAGCACAGTCAGGATTAGAACCCAGACTGCACTGATCCCCCCTGCATTGATCTCTCCCTGTAAATTCTTCTGAATATGTAGAAATAATCCCTCCCAAATATGCAATACATTAACCAGGGTAATGACAACAGCTTGCTGCAGTCACATAAGTGGAACATCACAACTGAAACCTCTGCTCTTGATTGGTACTAACCAACCTGTGGGTCAGAGGAATCTAACACATACACTGTCTTTCTCCCTGCACATGCGTAGGGATGGGGTATGCTGGGAGATTAAGCAACAGTACCGCTCCACCAAGGCCAAGGGGCGATTCCTCCTGAGAGGTGAGTGAGAGGCTGGAAAAGGTTAGTGTTGGGTGTGATTGGCGTGTTCCTACGCAGGATTTTGAAACAACCAAACTAGCAACAAGGCATGTGCTGGCTGAGCTTTCATATTTGCCCATTTTAGCATTGCAGGAAATACAAAGGCTGGTGATCCTCCTGAGAAAATTCTGCTTAGCCGGTTGTTTGTCCTTTTAGTCATGTTTGCTCCTACACTGACCCTGGCTGGTGGTCAGGGCATAGCTTGAAGATGGAGAGACCAAGTCATTCTCCTTCCCGTATTAATTATTTGATCCCATCAACACAGTAGATGAATATCTCACAGACTGTAATGGAAAAGACAAGGTAGGGAGGTGATAACTTCAGAACGGCCACACTGGATCAGAGTAATGGCCCATCTAGCCCAGTATTCTGTCTGCTGACAGTGACCAATGCCTGAAGCCCTGGAAGGAATCAACAGAAAAATCATTGAGAAACCATCCCCTGTCATCCACCACCAGCTTCTGGCAGTCAGAGGCTTATGGACAGCCAGAGCATGGTTTTGTGTGCCTGACCTCCATGGCTAATGGCCACTGATAGCTAAATCCTCCATCTGATAGGCTATCCAGACAAGCTTCTGAGTTCCACATAGCTCTTCTCATGAAGCTTGAAAGCTTGTCCCTTCTACCATCAGACATTGGTTCAATAATTTACCCCCCAACCTACCCCGTCTCTTTCATACCCTGGGACCAGCGCAACTGCAACAACTTTGCAATGGCCCTTTGTATATTTCTCCTCGAACATCCTTGGGAGGCAGGGTAGAGTTATTAGCCCATTGCACAAATAGGGAACTGAGGCACAAACAGGCTAAGGACCAGAGTTTTAAAGTAATTAGGCCCCTATCTTGTATTGTGCAAGGGCATCCAAAGTCTGCCCTTGCACAATACATCCAGCAGAGGGTGGAATAGGGATTCAGCACTAGGTCTCCTGAGTCCCAGACACGCGGTCTAAGCACTGAACTCCCCTTTCTCTCCCAGGCCAGCTAGCATCATTGCAGTTAGTACAGAGCCTAGTACAATGGGCCCTGACCCCTGCCCATGAGACCACTCCCTAATTTGCTATTCCATTGCTCTGGCTCCTAGGCCGTGGCAGCAACGTGGACGTATTGATGGGGGAGACAGACTACAGCAGCTACGCCATCATGTACTACCAGAAGCACCGGAAGATCTCCATCAAGCTTTATGGTGGGTGTGCAGGCTTGGGGAACTTGCCTTCCCATGGCAAGGCACTCGAGCATAGTGGGGCAGGCTATCAAATATTTGGGTCAGGGGAGCTCTAAGGATCCCCATGGGGCAGGTCCCAGACAATCAGTACCACGTTTTGTTTGCTTGCAGTTTAGCTTGGGGTGACTTTGCTGGGGTTGAACCTACTGCTCAGCATCCTAGCTTGTGCCCTAGAGCACTTTCTCCAGGCTACTCCCTCCCTGCTCAGTTCTATAGCCATAGGATCCAGAGCCAGTGCTGTTTGTGCTTTGGCTGCTCCCCATACCTCAGGTGGCACTGTGCTGGGGGTAGGCTCTACTGTAGGGGTTGGTGTGAGGGCAATGGAGCTTGGGGACTGATACTATTTCATGTGACAGCAATGCTTTCTGGTGATTACAGCCACTATATGAGGGTCATCTTACAGAGACTACAGCTGGGCTTGAAATGTTTTTCCTGCCTCCCAAACATATCTGAAA
This sequence comes from Apalone spinifera, assembly GCA_030068395.1. Classification (NCBI taxonomy): domain Eukaryota; kingdom Metazoa; phylum Chordata; order Testudines; family Trionychidae; genus Apalone; species Apalone spinifera. The sequence goes on along the minus strand of JANRFK010000975.1, from coordinate 50,470 downwards.
CATTGAAAATGGTCCCATCCAGAAAAGATAAAAATTGGACAGGTCAGTTTTGCTGACTGTGTTTTGTGCCTAGAATTTGCGAGGGGTGCTGACTGAACCATAGCAGTGCTTTGATTGGTTGCAGAGGGAGCTTATGGCTCTCACAATCAACTTGTGCGGTCAGCGTGCATCTCACTTCACACGCTCCTTGTTTTAAGTGTGTGTCACTTTAGTAATACTGGTAGGAAAAAACTGACATAGACAAATCAGTAGAATCTGGCAACCCTGCACATGGGCAACAGTAAACAAAATGTCTAGCAGGCCACACTCAGAACCCCAATGCAGCCCATAGGTGGCAGGTTACTTACCACTGATTTAAAATGTGATCGGTTTTTTAAGTGTAATTAACTTACATCTGTAAATAAAATCACTTTGAAACAGAAAACATCAAAATGAAGCATTTCATCTGATTCGGAATGTTTTCTTTCTGAGTAGAAACATTTGTCAAAACTGATCCTTTCCCTGGGAAAATTTGGGTTTCAACAAATTGGCATTTTCTGGCAAGAACTTGACCCACTCTCCACGGTCCTGGGGACAAATACAAGTCCAGCCATTGGATTCTCCTTGTTTCACCTTTCCCAAAGGACGCAGTGTCCGGGTCAGTGATGCCATCATGGGAAAATTTGAGCAACGTGTCACAGAGCTGAACATGAGTGAGGACTTCACTTACTACTTCCCCACATATGGTGAGTCCTGGCCATGCCACTGTTCAGGGCTACTGAGATTTTGTCTTCTGCAGCATAGCACATGGGTCATTTGCTGGTAGAAACTAGAAGTTCTGGGCTTTTTACAGGAGTGGATGGGTGAGGTTCTATGGCCTGCAATGAGCAGGGGGTCTGTGAATCTATGAAGATGGGCTTGAGGAACTCAGCACCTTACTAGGATGGCTGTCGCCTGGCCTAGCTGCCTGCCAGGGAATAGCTCTCCCAATGCCATTGGCCCAGGGACAATGGTGTTTGTGCCAATGCTTTTGCAGGGAACTCTTGGCTAAGGGCGCAGCTCAGCCACCACCCTGCCTCACCCATTTATCCTGTCTTGCCAAAGCAGCTTATTTTAGCTTGGTCCCCTGCAGCTTGGGAGTCCTCAAAACCCAGAAACACCCTGTAAACCATCATTTATTACTGTAGTTCCTCAAAACCCCAGTGAGGGTTGAGGCTCCATTGTGCTGGGACTTGGGCAAACAGAAATTTGCCAGATAATTATCATAAAAAGAATCTTATGATACTATGCTCAACGCAAGACCAGCCCCAACTAATTCATCCCTGCCTGGGTTTTGTCAAGCCAGGCCTTAAAACCCTCAAAGATTCCGCCACCTCCCTAGGCAACCCATCCCAGCGCTTCACCATCCTCTTTATCAAATAGTTTTTTCTAATATCCAACCTTGACCTCCTCCGCTGCAACTTGAGACTGTTAATTCCACAGAGCAGCAGGGAGTGGTAGGCCCCACCTTCAGGGAGCCCAGAGCCATATGAGCAGCAGCAGCTGAGAACTCTGTTCCACGCCCAACTTCGCTGGAGCAGGGCTCCTGGGCTGGGAATATTCCTGGAGCATGGGCACAATGGGCTGATATAACTTACCAGCTCTAACTCTGGACCCTTTCCCTACTCTCCAGTGTATCTACCTCTCCCTCCAGCTTAGTGTCATCTGCAGACTTGCTGAGGATGCACTCCTTCCTCTCATCCAGGTCATTAATATAGATGTTGAACAAAACCAGTCCCAGGATCAACCCCTGGGGCACTCCACGTGATACAGAGTGCCAACTAGACATTGAGCCGTTGATCACTACTCATTGTAACCAATGATCTAGCCAGCTTTCTGTCTACCCGATTGTTCATTAATCCAGGCCACACTTCTTTAACTAGCCAGCAAGAATACCGTAGGAGACTGTATCAAAAGCTTTGCTCAAGTCAAGGTATATGAGAGCTCCCAGTCTAAAGCAGGGCAGGCTCTGCAGGGCACTGTACGGCACTCAGATGGAGTGGGAGGGCACTGGGGAGATCATTGCTGCTGGTAAGACTGGGGGTCATCTGTGGACAGAGGCAAAAGGAGTTTGTTGCATGGCAGCTAGTAGGGGAGCTGGGACACAGGTGTTAGGCCTCGCAAAGCAGAGCCTTCAAGGACCCATGGCCCTGAGCTACCATGCTCTTTTAGGATGTGCTGGAGGCTTGCTGTGGGGGGCAAGGAGGGGACATGGTGATTTCTTAGCAGCAACAAGTGGGCCCAGAGGCTTCTAGGCGCAATTGTGAGAGGTGTGGGCTAAGGAGACCTAGCACGTAAGTGCAGGGGTGAGCAGGAAACAGGAGGATTTGCTCCAGCTTGGGAATTCCAAGGGAGAGGAGCTGCTGAATGTGCCTGAGTTATAAGGGACGTATGCCCAAGGGCTAGGGGCAACTCATTGGCAGCCTTGCGCTATGGCATAGATCAGGCATTGACCCCAGGCCCTCTAACATGAAAGCCCAGTGCCCCTTGCAGCTATGGACCAGATGTAAATGGGTGTAGCTGGTATTCAGTCACTTCATTGGAGTGGTATCTATTCACATCAGCAAAGGTCATGGGGCATAGACCTGCACTGAGCTTTGGGAACAGTCAGGTGGCACTCTGGACACTGACAAGTGGCTTTTGTTGCAGGATTCTGTGAGTCTGCAGATCAGTTTCATCTGCTTGATGGTGAGTTGCAGCCCCCCAAGGCCCGTCACTCGTCCAGCAGGGCCAGTGCCCCCAGTAAGCCTGCAAAGCCTTGTGGGCAGAGTGGGATTGTGCAGCCCAATTTAGCAGGGAGAGGTGGGGGGCGGGGAGGGATTGGGAAAGTCTCAGGCATCTCCCCATGGACAGCAAACTGGTGTCTGAGAGGGCTCTCTGGCTTGGGGGGATGGGGCCAGATGGGAAGGACTTTCTGGGGTGGAGGTCAGATGGGGGAAAATAGGGTCTATGCTAGGGTGAGGCAGGGCAGGGCCCCCATATCCCTCTCGTGAATGTTTCAGGATCAGGGGATTTCTCCAGTCCTGGCCATTGGCTCTGAAGGACAGCCCTGATCTTGTCAGAGGAGAGCTGATTGAAGGGTGGTGGGTGGTGGTCCTTGGCAGGGCCCAGGTGATGCTCCCCCCCTCAGCCCCTTTCTATCTGCTTTTCAGAAATGAAGATCTAAGTGAAGAGAGAAATGCCAGAGACCCAAGAAGCCAACCAGCCATGTTTGCGGTCAGGCTGAGTGCAGGGGCCTGGCCACGGGTACTGCTAGTGAACTCTGGAGCCCCATTATTCAGCCTGGGCTGGGGATCTCCAGGTGGATACTGAACCAATGATGAAGGGGTGGGATTGGGTCTCCCCTGTAGCCCTAAACGTGGTGTTTGTTCACCCCCTACTCTTGCTTCCCTTCGCTCCTCCAACTCATCTGTCTTCCACATGATATCCCTGCACAAAGGCAGATTAGAGTTTTTTGGGGCCCTCTCTACCCTTTCTGCCTCTGTTTCGGCATCCTCCTCTGTGCTCGTGCTGGAGAGTGGGGGCTTCATCACTCACTGGCAGGAGCACTGGGTAGATGCAGTGTGTTGGAATCCAAAAGTACCCATTTTCCTGTTGGCCCAGTGACCAGTTTAGCACTATCCCTGCACCTTCCTGTGGGATCCCCTGCCCAGCTGCCCCTCACTGCTCCTGTCCTGCTTCCCTGACCTGATTCAGCACCTGCTCTAGTTGCTGTCCCCAGAGAGGCTGTGCATTCCCATGCTGAAGCCCTACTCCCCTGACATTGAGGCTACGTCTAGACTGCAGGCTTCTTTCGAAAGAAGCTTTTCTGGAAGAGAGCCTCCAAAAAAACTTCTTCTGAAAGAGCTCGTGCATTCAGCTCTCTAGGACCCAGCCCTGCTGTTACATGCTCTATTGCTTCCTGTCATAGGCATGCGCAGCACATTTCATTAGGGTGTGCATCCAAAGAATTTTTTTTTAATGTACTCTTTGACCCCCCCATTAGCCACACCCCTGACCCCCGTTAGCCATGC
>JANRFK010000961.1:18245933-18276358 GCA_030068395.1 Apalone spinifera | reverse complement strand
GGCTAATTGGCTAGTTCTGAAATAACACTGCTGTGTAGACATACCCTTACAGACTAACATGGTTACCCCTCCGACTTTTATAGCTACAGAGTATTTACTTATCTACGCTGAAAAGTTACACTATATTTTTCTGATATTTTTAATGCATCCTGTTCGTTTTATTTGCTTTCAATTAGTTGATTAATTAGCAAAATCTCCTAGCTAGCAGCGTGAATTACAGGAGAACAGCTCACCTTGATTTGCTCACAAGAAATGACTGCCTAAGAAAAACTCCAAACCATTATAAAAGTAGCCATAACTACCCATAGAGAACATTCCTCCCTCTCCCCCTGGCGCCCCATTAGAAAAGCAGCATAACACAAGTGATGTTAACGTGATCTACATTGGGGGCTAGAGGAAGATGTTCCACTACCCAAGTATGAGGCTGTCATGTCATCCCCCAGCCCCTGCTGTGCTGAATATCATGCACTCATCCTCACCTTTATGATCCTTTAAGCTCCTGGTCTCAAGGGCGCCTGTGGAGCCAGTTTCAGATTCCACATCCTCCACTGAGGGTCTCTCAGAGACGTCTGATCTTGTGGTCTCATCCAGCTCCTGACTAGCCCTCTCTCCTGAGAATGATGCTTCCAACAGCTGGGATGGCTCAGACGTGTCCTGCATGTGGTCGGACAGGTCTGCCAATATGGAGTAGCCGTGCATGGTGGCCTCCATAGATGCGGCATAACCAAGAGAAAGTGCCATTTCATCTTGGGCAATTGGTACCTGAAGGAGATGTAGAAGTCAAACAGGAAGAAGCCAGGAGTTAAAGTTCACAAATAACCTTTGTTTCCATTGAATCATCTCCTCCTCTCCTTGGAAAGAAAAAAAAATGCTCAAGCCTTTCCATCACCAAGAGGAAAATGAGCTTCTGGGGGAAGGATAGAGAGAAGAGGAGAAGCTACAAAATTATATTTCAGATCATGAAACTGCCCCATGAGAGGAACATCAGATGGGACTCTGAAGCTCAGGATGGATGGGCGGGCTTTCCACACATTGTTACACATTACAAAACCCAATATTTTAATGCTTAAGCCTACAAGTTTTGTTTCCTGAGAGGAGCCAATGCCCCAGTATAATGCTAGGAGAGTGCATGTTTTCATAGTTGCCATTATTTGGTGAGACACACTGGACGTGTGTGGATCTCAGAGCATAGCATGATTCTCCTACTCCTCTGTCCTTCCGTTAAAGATATCTGGCAAAATCCCATTCCCCTTTACTAAGTCCCCCAGGTTTCAACTAGACATTACATCATCTTCACTCACTTTCTACCCTGCTTTTGTGACCTGTTGAACCTCCAAGGAAAGTTGCATTTCAGTTGTGGGAATGTGCTTGGAGATCCTTTGTGAGGCAATGCTACATGACTGCAAGCCATTATTCAGCACAAATAGATTCCTTTGCATATGAGGTCTCCTGCCGGACCAAGTATCATGACACCCATAGTCCTGTTAACAACCACCAATGCAAAAGTTTGGAGGAGAGTTCCCAGATCCCAGTTACCTTGGAAACTCCTGAGATGATAAGTGTGCTGCGTTTTGTAGGGGTCTTCTTGGCAGGTTTGTTGTTCATTTCAGTCAACTGCCTGATTGCTGTCTCAGCCACAGGATCCAAGCCGTTGGACATGTGACTGTCCCCTGTAGACAAAAGAGGACATAGCCCACAGATATGACGCCAGTGTTCCCGAGCAGATAATCCATCTCCAGACTGTGATGCTTCTGGGATGTGAACTGAAGAGAGTTGGCAGTTTTTTAAAGGGACATTATTAAGGGCCCAAAAGCAAATGATTCCACTGCATAGGAAAGATAGAAAGTATGGCAGGAGATCACTTTGGATCAACCAGGAGATATTATATGATCTAAAAATCAAAAAGGAGTCATATCAAAAGTAGAAACTAGGTCAAATTACAAAGAATGAATATAGGCAAACAATACAGGTATGCAGGGGCAAGATTAGAAAGGCAAAGACACAAAATAAGCTAATTTCTAGCTAGAGATATAAAGGGGAACAGGATGACATTCTACAAGAATATTAGAAGCAAGTGGAAGACCAAGGACAGGGTAGGCCCATTGCTCAGTGAAGAGGGAGTCACAATAACAAGAAACTTGGACATGGCAGGGGGCCTTAATGACTTCCTTGTTTCGGTTTTCGTCAAGAAGATGGATGACAATAGGATGCATAACATAGTGAATGCTAGTGGAAACTGGATAGGTTTAGAAGTTAAAATAATAAAAAAGAACAAGTTAAAAATTACTTAGAAAAGTTAGATGTCTGCAAGTCACCAGGGCCTGATGAAATGTATCCTAGAACACTCAGGGAGCTGATAGAGGACGTATCTGAGCCTTTATCTATCATCTTTGAAAAATCATCGAAGTCAGGAGATTCCAGAAGACTGGAAAAGGGCAAATATAGTGCCCATCTATAAAAAGGGAAATAAGAACAACCCAGGAAACTTCAGACCAGTCAGTTTAGCTTCTGTGACCAGGAAGATAATGGAGCAAATAATTAAGGAATCCATCTGCAAACCTCTGAAAGATAATAAGATGACAGGTAATAGCCAGCATGGATTTGTAAAAAGAACACGTCAAACCAATCTGAGAACTTTCTTTGATAGGCTATCAAGTCTTGTGGATAAGGGAGAAGCTGTGGACATGGTATACCTAGACTTTAGTAAGGCATTTGACATGGTCTCACATGACCTTCTTATCAATAAACTGGGGAAATAAAACCTAGATGGATCTACTATAAGGTGGGCACGTGAGAACAGCTATACTGGGTCAGACCAAAGGTCCATCCAGCCCAGTATCCTGTCTGCCGACAGTGGCCAATGCCAGGTGCCCCAGAGGGAGTAAACCGAACAGGTAATGATCAAGCCATCTCTCTCCTGCCATCCATCTTTACCCTCTGACAAACAGAGGCTAGGGACACCATTCCTTACCCATCCTGGCTAATAGCCATTAATGGACTTAACCTCCAAGAATTTATCTTGTTCTCTTTTAAACACTGTTATAGTCCTAGCCTTCACAACCTCCTCAAGCAAGGAGTTCCACAGGTTGACTGTGCACTGTGTGTGTGTGTGTGGGGGGGGGGGAAGTCCTTTTATTGGTTTTAAACCTGCTGCCCATTAATTTCATTTGGTGGCCCCTAGTTCTTATATTATGGGAACAAGTAAATAACTTTTCTTTATTAACTTTCTTCACACCACTCATGATTGTATAGACCTCTATCATATCCCCCCTTAGTTTCCACTTTTCCAAGCTGAAAAGTCCCAGTCTCTTTAATCTCTCTTCATATGGGACCGTTCCAAACCCCAATCATTTTAGTTGCCCTTTTCTGAACTTTTTCTAATGCCAATGTGTCTTTTTTGAGATGCGGAGACTACATCTGTACGCAGTATTCAAGATGTGGGCGTACCATGGGTTTATAGAAGGGCAATAAGATATTCTCTATCCCTTTTTAATGATTCCTAACATCTTATTTGCTTTTTTGACTGCCGCTGCACACTGTGTGGACATCTTCAGAGAACTATCCACAATGACTCCAAGTTTTCTTTCCTGATTAGTTGCAGCTAAATTAGCCCCCCCATCATATTGTATGTATAGTTGGGGTTATTTTTTCCCCCCAATGTACATTACTGTACATTTATTCACATTAAATTTCATTTGCCATTTTGTTGCCTAATCACTTAGTTTGGTGAGATCTTTTTGAAGTTCTTCACAGTCTGCTTTGGTCTTAACTATCTTGAGCAGTTTAGTATAGTCTGCAAACTTTGCCACCTCACTATTTACCCTTTTCTCCAGATCATTTATGAATAAGTTGACTAGGATGGGTCCTAGGACTGACCCGTGAACACCACTAGTTACCGCTCCCCATTCTGAAAATTTACCATTTATTCCCACCTTTTGTTTCCTGTCTTTTAACCAGTTCTCAATCCATGAAAGGATCTTTCCTTTTATTCCCTGACAATTTAATTTACGTAAGAGCTTTTAGTGAGGGACCTTGTCAAAGGCTTTCTGGAAATCTAAGAACACTGTATCTACTTGATCCCCCTTGTCCACATGTTTGTTGACCCCTTCAAAGAACTCTAAGGGTACGTCTACACTAGCCCCCAGTTCGAAGTAAGGAGGCTAATGAGGACAACTGAACTTGCTAATAAAGAGCGGGACTTAAATATCCCATGCTTGATTAGCATAATCCTGGCCAGTTGCCATTTTGGAAACTGACTAGCCCAAAGTAACTGACCGCGTCTATACATGGCAGAGAAGCGGGATTCCGAGATAAACCCCTTAGTTTGAATTAACTGTTACTCTTCGTGGAATGAGGGGGCAAGTGTAGGCATACCCTAATAGAGTAGTAAGACATGATTTCCCTTTGCAGGGACTTTTGCCCAACAAATTATGTTCTTCTATGTGTCTGACAACTATATTCTTTACTATTGTTTCAACTAATTTGCCCAGTACTGACGTTAGACTTACTGGTCTGTAATTCCCAGGATCGCCTCTAGAGCCCTCTTTAAATATTGGTGTTACATTAGCTATCTTCCAGTCATTGGGTACAGAAGCTGTTTTAAAGGATAGGTTACAAACCATAGTTAATAGTTCCGCTATTTCACATTTGAGTTCTTTCAGAACTCTTGGGTGAATGCCATCTGGTCTTGGTGACTTATTACTGTTAAGTTTATCAATTAATTCCAAAACCACCTCTAATGACACTACAATCTGTGACAATTCCTCAGATTTGTCACCTACAAAGGATGGCTCATGTTTGGGAATCTCCCTAACATCCTCAGCCATGAAGACTGAAACAAAGAATTCATTTTAGTTTCTCTGCAATTACTTTATCGTCTTTAAGTGCTCCTTTTGTATCTCGATCGTCCAGGGACCCCACTGGCTGTTTAGCCAGCTTCCTGCTTCGGATGTACTTAATAACAAAACGTTTTTTTTACCTTTTGAGTTTTTGGCTAGCTGTTCTTCAAACTCCTTTTTGGCTTTTCTTATTACATATTTACACTTAATTTGGCAGTGTTTATGCTCCTTTCTATTTTCTTCACTAGGACTTGACTTCCACCTTTTAAAGAGATTTCTTTTTCTCTCACTGCTTCTTTTACATGGTTGTTCAGCCACGGTGGCTCTTTTTTAGTTATTTTAGGGTGTTTTTTAATTTGGGGTATGCAGCTAAGGTAGACCTCTATTATGGGGCCTTTGAAAAGTGTCCATGCAGCTTGCAGTGATTTTACTTTAGTAACTGTACCTTTTTATTTTCTATTTAACCTCCTCATTTTTGCATAGTTCCCCTTTCTGAAATTAAATGCCATAGTGTTGGGCTGCTGAGGTGTTCTTCCTGCCACAGGAATGTTAGATGTTATTATATTATGGTCAGTATTTCCCAGCGGTCCTGTTATAGTTACCCCTTGGACCAGATCCTGCGTTCCACTCAGGACTAAATCGAGAATTGCCTCTCCCCTTGTGGGTTCCTGTACCAGCTGCTCCAAGAAGCAGTCATTTAAGGTGTCGAGAAATTTTGTCTCTGCATTTCGCCCTGAAGTGATATGTACCCAGTCAATACGGGGATAATTGAAATCCCCTACTATTATTGAGTTTTTTATTTTGATAGACTCTCTAATCTCCCTTAGCATTTTATAATCACTATCACTGTCCTGGTCAGGTGGTTGATAACATATCCCTACTGTTATATTCTTATTAGAGCATGGAATTACTATCCATAGAGATTCTATGGAACATGTTGATTCATTTAAGATTTTTACTTCATTTGATTCTATATTTTCTTTCACATATAGTGCCACTCCCCCCCACCCGCCCGCTCCCTCCCCCTCCTCCGCACAACCTGTTCTGTCCTGCCGATATATTTTGTACCCTGGTAAGATTGTGTCCCATTGATTATCCTCATTCCACCAGTTTTCTGTGATGCCTATTATATCAACATCCTCCTTTAACACAAGGTACTCTAGTTCACCCATCTTATTATTTAGACGTCTAGCATTTGTTTACAAGCACTTTAAAAACTTGTCACTGTTTGTCTGCCCTTTTCTGATGTGTCAGATTCTATTTTATGTGACTGTTTCTCATCTGATCTAGCCCATACTTTATCCTCCTCCATCCTCTCCTCCTGACTAAAACCTAGAAAATAGCAATAGACTCTCCTCTAAGAGAAGTCTGTCCGATCCACATGCTCCTCTTCACTAATTGGCTTTCCCCCCCATCTCTTAGTTTAAAAAATGCTCTGCAACCTTTTTAATGTTAAGTGACAGCAGTCTGGATGCACTTTGGTTTAGGGATCCATTCTTCCTGTATAGGCTCCCCCTAACCCAAAAATTTCCACAGTTCCTTATAAAGCTAAACCCCTCCACCCTACACCATCATCTCATCCACACATTGAGACTCTGAAGCTCTGCCTGCCTACCTGACCCTGTGCATGGAACTGGAAACATTTCTGAGAATGACACCATAGAGGTCCTGGATTTCAGTCTCTTTCCTAGCAGCCTAAATTTGGCCTCCAGGACGTCTCTTCTACCCTTCCCTATGTCATTGGTACCTACATGTACCACAACCACCGGCTCCTCCCCAGCACGATACATAAGTCTATCTAGATGCCTCAAGAGATCCGCAACATTCGCACTAGGCACGCAAGGCACCATACAGTTCTCCCGGTCATTGCAAACCCAGCTATCTATGTTCCTAATGATCAAATCTCCCACTACTAACACCTACCTTTTCCTAACGACTGGAGTTCCCTCCCCCGGAGAGGTAACCTGAGTGCAAGAGGATACCCCAAAATCATCTGGAAGGAGGGTCCCAACTATGGGAAGGTTTCCCTCTGGTACCGTAATAGGCTAGATAATCATTCTCAGAGAGTAGTTATTAATGGTTCACAATCATGCTGGAAGGGCATAACAAGTGGGGTTCTGCAGGGATCTGTTTTGGGACTAGTTCTGTTCAATATCTTCTTCAACGATTTAGATGATTGCATAGTGAGTACGATTATTAAATCTGCAGATGATACCAAGCTGGGAGGGGTTGCAAGTGCTTTGGAGGATAGGGTCAAAATTCAAAATGATCTGGACAAACTAGAGAAATGGTCTGAGGTAAACAGGATGAAGTTGAATAAGGACAAATGCAAAGTACTCTACTTATGAAGAAACAATCAGTGTCACACATACAGAATGGGAAGTGACTATCTAGGAAGGAGTATTTCTGAAAGGGATTTAGGGGTTATAGCAGACCACAAGTTAAACATGAGTCAAAAGTGTGACACTGCTGCAAAAAAGCAAACATTATTCTGGGATGCATTAACAGGAGTATTGTGAGCAAGACAAGAAGTCATTCTTCTGCTCTACTCTCTGCTGATTAGGCTTCAGTTGGAGTATTGTGTCCAGTTCTGGGTATCACATGTCAAGCAAGATGTAGAGAAATTAGAGAAGATCCAGAGAAGAGCAACAAAAATGTTTAAATATCTAGAAAACATGACCTATAAGGGAAGACTGAAAGAACTGGGCTTGTTTAGTTTAGAAAAGAGAAGACTGAGAAGGGACATGATAGCAGTTTTCAAGTATCTAAAAGGGTGTTACAAGGAGGAGGGAGAAAAATTTTTCTTGGCATCTAATGACAGGACAAAAAGTAAAGGGCTTAAGTTACAGCAAGAGAGGTTTAGGTTGGACATTAGAGAAAAACTTCCTAACTGTCCGGGTGGCTAAACACTGGAATAAATTGCCCAGGGAAGTTGTGGGATCTCCATCACTGGAGATATTTAAGATACAGGTTAGACAGACATGTATCAGGGATGTTCTGGACAGTGCTTGGTCCTGCCGTGAGGGCAGGGGACTGGACCTGAGCTCTCGAGGTCCCTTTTCTGAATGACATGCATGATGCTGGAGAAGGAAGACTTGGAAGAGTCAACAGCTAAACAGAATAACTTAATGAGTCCCAGGCACTCACAAGCAAAATTCCCCTAGCACTTTTTGTAAATTATGAAAAGTTTGGCTGCCTATGTGCTGGCACAAATTAGGGGCATAAAAGGCAGGAGCAGCCCCTATCTGATATGGCTGAGCTGTCCTGCCCTGCTTCCCTCCCAGGTTACATGCTATGGCTCCCCAGGAGTGGGGCTGGCAGGGAAGGTCGCTTAACTGTGGCAGGGAAGTCCTCTCCCCCTGGGAGCTAAGCTTCATACTGCAGAGCCCGCGGCACATGAAACTGAGTAACTGCTAAGATTATTAGCGGTTACACAGTTACCTTTAAAAACCACTTTTTACACCCCTTGAACAAATTACTGACTCTGGTAATTTCACTTAGCCTCCGTACAGACTCAGACAGATGAGATTCTGCTTCACTCCCTGTCCTAATCCATTATGAAGAAGATTTGCTGTACACTGTGAAACAACTGAAATAGTCTACTTCAGAGGTGAGAAAGCGACTAGTTGACTAGTGTGTTGACCATTCAATAAGCTTTGGGCATCAAATAGTTGACTAGTCCAGTGATTCTCAACTGTGGGCCATATGGCTCCCCAGGGGTCACACCCTACCTTTAGGGGGCCACATGGAAAAAACGGAACATGAGGTAAATTATGTACCTTTTTCCAGGTAACAGCAGCTATGAGGGGGGCCACAGAGGTAAACAAGGCTCAGAAGGGGGCCACGAGCAAAAAAAGGTTGAGAAACACTGGACTAGTCGATTAGTCGCTTACATCTCAACCACGTATACAACCCAAAACCACTTTGGGATGAGCTGCCTTACAGACATGCAAGATGGATGGAAGGGGACCTGGAGGTGTGGAAGGAAAGCAGTGAGTGCCATAGAAATAGAACCTGAGACACGAGGCCTGGTGTAAAGCCTGAACTAATGTCAAGCCCTCCGGAGATAAAGCAAAGTTTGTAAGCGAGTCAAGCTATGAGCAAAAAAGTCAGGCCCTATTACAAAACATGCCTGTTTGCAAGTTCACAGAACCTGGCAGCAATATGGAATGTATTGACAAAATACAAAAACTCCTGGGCACTAAGTATTAATTTACAAGCATATTCCACAAGTTTGCTGCTAGAACACCCCAATATCAAGAGATGGTGTAAATGCACTGTGAAAATGTTACAGGCCTCTTAAATTGGAGTTCAGGATGACAGTGTGATGAACAGAGATGCTTTGATCAAACCAATATGTTCAAGGTAAAGGGTGGTAACTAACCATGCCAGAAGGGCAATACATAACTTATTTGCATGATATATGAAAAGGTGTCTCAGAATGGGTGTCTTTGTCTGGATGAGGGTGGAATGGCAAATACTGCCATTCGCTAAGCTGGTCTGTTGTTGTCCTGTAGAGTCTATAGGATACTAGAACCATACTTGTCAACAATAAGCCTGAATGCCTTTGCTACAGAACACAGTCTGTATTTTTTTGGGAGTGTGATCAAAGGTCTGCTATGTCAGCTATCTGTGCAGAGCGCACACGCACATACCCCTGCAGCCAACAACTGACAAGGAGTAAAAGGTTGGGTTTTTAACTAATCCACTTTGCCCTGTTCAGTAACGCAGACAATTTGCTTAAATGTTTATGAAGCGTTCTAGGTTTGGAATGTAGAAGCATATGGGAACATTTTCATCACAGAGGCCTCCTCCTGCAGTGAGTACCGTGTGGTCATGAGAATGAGCTACACTTGGTCACCGCTTACGAGCCTTACTAACTCAATTCCCAGCTTTTCACTGTGAAGGAAAAGGGCGTTTCTTTGCTCTGGATGAAGAGCTCAGTTTCCTGTGCACTTACAACTGCTGCAGAGTGAGGCACTGCTGGGACAGCTGCTCTCTGAAAGCCTTGTTGTCGTCTTCTCTGTCACTTCCACTTTGGATGGAGACCTCGAGGGTGAATCTAGACTCAAAAAGGAAAGAGGCACAAAGTCACTCACTGAAGTCACCTGCATTTTGAGGAGGATAAAATTCTCTCACCATTTCCTCAGACAGAAACAGGGAGATGAACTCTTTGTCTAATTCAATTGGACCCCTTACATGCAACAGGACTTGCTTACCAAAACACGCATTGAGAAGGGTGATCTCCACCACAGAAGAGGCAAATGCATTATGTAGTAGGCCCAGACACTAAACCTACTATACCCTATTTCTCCCCAACCCATCCCTTAACAGTGATACCAAGGAAGCAAACTGCAAATCTCTTCACCCCATCTAGAGCCCCAACCAAGAAATGTGCCAAACAAAGGGATTCTTACCATCCCACAGCAGGATGGAAGAGGATTTGGGTCTGTCAAATAATATTTAGTGCTTTGTGGGGACAAATTAATAGCCCAAACACAAGTTCAATGTTATACCCATTTTACTAATAAGGAAGTTGAAGCAGAAAGGGGGAAGTGACTTGGCCAAAGTCGTATCAAGAGCCAAAAAACAGAGCAGGGATTGAAACCCACATCTCCAGACTGCCTGTATCAAGTATGGTCAACAACAAAATGCCAACAGGGTTCTTTAAGAGTCCAGTGAGATTCCCCAAGTGTCCCTCGCCTCCATTTGCCAAAAGTTGGGCATGGATCACTCGATGATTAACTGTTCTGTTCATTTTCCTTCATTCTGAAGCACCTGGCATTGGCCAGTCAGAAGACAGGATTTTGGACTAGATGGACCTTTGGCCTCACCCAATATGGCTGCTCTTAGGTTCTTAAGTAGCTTCTAGGAAGTGAAACAGCAGTGCTAACACCACCATCTCCATCTTTATTCTGACAGTATCCCTTCTTCCCTACTGTAAAAAGGAGCATAATGCAGGGATTGTTGGATATAACAGCTCTGGCATTTAGCTCGGTCTGGCAAGATAAGAGATACTTCAAGTTTGTAAAGCAGCCACTGGAAAAATATAATGTTCTAATCAGTCCTTGTGCAATGGTTCTAATCAGTCCTTACCCAGCTTACAGTCCAACCTGGGCCTGGACTGGACGGTGGTGACAGTGGTCACAATGGTGCCATCAGGCATGATGGTACGGTCCATCTCAATTTTTTTGGTGGGAGTGATGCTGGTGCGCAGTGAAGCAGCATACTGGGGGCTCGGGGACAAAGGAGATTCTTGATAGAGCAGCTTCAAAGAGAACAGGATGCAAATAAGTCATGAAGAGTCTACCTCTGGTGATATCAGGTGAGAGAGGCTGTAAAAAGGTCTGACTTCCACTCAGAATGCCCATGGGAAGAGGCCTTGGCGCATAAGCTTTCACAGAGCAGCAATCTTGGACCTCAGAGCTTTAGACTGTTCTCGGCTTGCTAACAGGGAAGCACAGCACACTACCCGTTTCCCACCCACACACCTTGAGAAGAGGCCATTTCTCTTTCATCCCACTCTCACAAGCAACTTGCAGACCTTGGTTTTTGTCTAAGTCTGGAGTGTCTAACTCAGAGAGAGAGCCAAGATCCCACTGGTGTGCATCGAAGGCCATAACATCACCATCAAGGAAGCAATAGCTTTGGAAGCAGCTTCATTGGCCAGGAAGACATTAAGCCTTTTGCTATAATGACACTTTCCTATAACCAAGAACTCCAGCCACCAGTATCCATTACCAGTGCTCCTTCAGTCAGCTGTCAGGAAGCTAGAGATTAAGGGGCAAGGTAATACCATTCTTCACTCTAGATGCTTTGTTTGCTGCCACTGTGTCAATCCAGTTCCTTTCGAAATGGGGTATCATCTAACCAACACATCCCTGTCAGACACTTCATAGACAATATGCTTACGTCCAATGAGAGGGTAGCCGCAGGTTTCAGGAGCTGCCCAGCTCCTGGGGTCAGGGAATAGAGCAGTCTTCCACATGGCTGTTTGCCGCAGGAGTCAAGTGAAACAGAGGTATGTCCCAGCAATACATCTGCAACAGGGAGAACACACACAGCCTAGACTCCTCTCTTTTGCCTTTGGGGCCTAGCTCTATGCTCCCACAAGGCAGCCTCAGAGTTGCAGTAACTCAAGTACTGAACAGGGCCTTATGTTTATGAGCCACAAATCAAGTTAGCATCATCTCATTCTGTGAAGATATGGGACAGTTTTGCAAGTTCCTTCAAACTCAGGTCTTGCAACTCGTACATTGCTTAGTGCAACAACTGAAATCCAAATGCTCTCTGTAATGCTCACCTGACATCAAGTAGCATGACCCAAATTTTGCAATGGCTTGGTGATTTCTGGGCAACAGAAAAGTGAATAAAAGAAAGCATCTGGCCCAAAATCTAGGGTTGAAGATGTCAAACCTGAGAACTATAGAAAGTGTTTTTCATAAAGTCGAAGCTACAGTTTGGGTTGGTTGTATATTCCCAGCAGAATGTGCAACCCAAACGTTGTGGTATTACACTGTTTTCAACATGTGGTTTTTGTGAACTGATCAGTCTTTTCCAAGGAGAGGCTATCACGACCCTTTTATTTGTAAAGATCAGGGGCTGCTGTAATACCAGGAATTCATCTCTTGAATCCTGTGATTTGTAGCTATACTGAGTCTCATTGATGGCTGATCATACTTACTCTCCCCACCACTGCTGTTCCCCAGTACTCTCAGCTTCAGCTCTTTACTTCGTGGCCCCAGCTCCCTGCCAAGATAAAAACAGGGGATTGGTGCTCAGCAGTGTTTCCTTTTTCTGTTTGTGTTTCCATATACAGAATGAATTTTCGTTATGTGCACCAATATGGAGATAATGTGCAACATATCACTCCCACATTGGTGCACATAGCAAAATTTGTCTTATACATGGATAATCTGTGGTGGAGGTGGGGCTGAGGGGTTCAGCATATGGGAAGGGGTGTGGGGTGAGGCTGAGATGTTTGGGAGCATGAGAGGGCTCAGGACTGAGACAGATGACTTGGATGCAAGGGTGAAGGCTGTGGCTGGGGAAGGGGGCTTGGGTACAGGCTCCCCCGAGGGAGCTCTACCCTCTCTCACTGCAGCAGCTCCAGGGAGGCTGGGTTGAGCTGGGCTGTATGAGGGGTGTCTCTCTTCCGATTATGGCAGGTCTGTGCTGCTGGAGATGGCAGGAGGCGAACTTGAGAGGGACCCTTTCCCCAGCCATGGTAGCTCCTTGCTAGGGCCAGGGCCATGGCAGCTCCGTGTGCAGTAGTTCTGAGCCCCTGTGTGGGGCAAGTTAGGAGGGAACCCTGGTGCTTGGCACATGCCAAAAAGCTTCCAGGAACTCCTTTCCTCTGACTGACCCTATTCCTCACCCACCTCAACTCCTTGACAAGGCCCAGAATTTACTGCACGCTTTTTTGTGGGCAATGACAGAAGACAGCTCCTGCTCAAAACGAGCAGTGCACTCACACAGTTGCAAAGGACTCATGGAGATGTGGCACAGCAGCGCTACAAAGTAGAAGTGAAATGTAGATCTATTATCTGGATTGGGCTGCACTATGAAAAGTGCATGGGAACTCAGGATGGAAAGAGCAGGCATATGAACACGGACTTCTAAGAGTACAAAGGCATTTGCATCTAGCTAGTTGACATATGAAATACACCCATCCAGAACAAACCCCAGAGGCCTGGCTCACTGGCTCCAACCATCCCATAGTCAAAAAAGCCAACACCGGCTCCTTACAACATAAGCTCTTCATTCCACTCAACCTCTGTTGCAGTGCTGGAGATGCTTGCTCTTGCTAATTTTGTCCATTTCTGCTGCAGCGGGCTGTCTAGCTCCGCTACACAGCACAGCTTCCCACATCCTAAGGTAGAGAAAACACATCACAGAAAATGGAAATAAGGACAAGAGCATCTGAGTTCTAACGAGTTAATTGTCAGGATATTGCTCAACATGCTCGCACCCCTCCCGCCCAAACCCTGAAGAGCATCAGAACTAAGTGTCTTTTGACTCTTTAAGTCAAACATATTTACACCCCTTCCCCAAAAGGTTGACTGGTTTCTTCCTTCTTACCTCCTTCCTCTTCCCAGCCCAAATTGAGGACCTGTATCTGCCGGAGGAGCAACTTGGACACCACAGGCGCTACTATATTGGATGGAGATTCACGGGATGGTTTGTCACAGGGCATCTAAGGAGGAAAGGAGGAAGACAGATTAACAATGCCCCACTGAAACACTCCCACTAACTCCTTTTCACAATCAACAGACTGAAGTAAGGGGGCACAGGAGGTCAGACAGAAAAATTAAGAGAGGGGACAGCCTAGTGAAAAAGAAGGAAGCTGAAAACCCAAATCTACAGTGCTACAGAATAGGATATGCTCCCTGATTGTCCTGTGCCAGCTTGTGATATCTGGCATGAATACAGCAGAGGAGCCACTCAGGAACCTGAGCTGGTACCACAGCCTGTGGAGGAGTATTTGCAGGACAGTGACTATGGAAGCATCATTGCTTCAGATGCTGGACACAGGAAACAAGTCTGACTCCTGGGAGGATCCTGTGTGACTGTGCACCTGCAGGAACACTCCCTGACCTCCCCTCTCCCCCACCAGAATTCCTGTGCCTTCCCTGGGCTTTGCTGACTGTGCAGCTCGTCACTGCCACCTGGGCCCAAGTGCCAACTGTTTGCACCTTCTGTGTGCTGGGAGCTTTCCTGTTTTCTGTGCAACAGTGAGAGCCCATGTGGGACTGAGCAAGGGGGGAGGGGTGGTGAGGAAATAAGACAAGGGGTGAGAGGAAGATGCAGTAGGGAAGGAAGTAGAGGTGGAATGGGGCATGGGGAAGTGGAGGAGAAGGAGGAGATGGGGAACAACAGGGGACAGGCAAATCTCAGGAGGAAGTGGAAGCCTGGCATGCAGCATCCCTTCAGCAGCAGCTGGGGCTCCTTTAAATACTCACCTGATGAGTCCTACCTCCCTAAATCTGGACTTCTTCGACAAACTGTCCACCCCCAGGCCCTACCCCCCTGATCCCCAACCAACTGCACCCACCCCAGCAAGACCCTCTCTCTCCAGCACCTGGACTCTCCACAAAGCCACACATCCAGCCCCATCTCCCCATACCCAGACCTCCCTCTCACTGAGCCCCAACCTCTGTCACCTGGACTCCTACAGCATCCCATGTCCCCTGCACGGAGAACTGTTCAATGAGCCACTGTGCATCCAGATCTCCCACTGAGTCATCTGCACCCAGATTGCCCCACACAGAAACCTCTCACCCCACACCTGATTCCCCCACACTTGTATCCTGCAGGCTGAGCCTGCCCCCCTCACCTGGTGTAGCTGGAGCAGAGGGTCGGGGCTCTAGGATTTTTTGTGGGCAGGCCCAGCCATTGCATTGTTTCAGGTGCAATCTGGCTACTGAATCCCTGAACTGGGAGAGGCAGGGCTTCAGGGTGATCTCTCATCACAATGCACCAGTGGCCTGTGCTGCCCACTGCTATGCTGGAGATACGTGTATTTACTGACAACATTTACAGAATTTTAAAATACAGGTTGGACCTCTCTGATCCGGCACCCTCAAGACCTGAGTTGTCCTAGACCAGGGAGTTTGTCAGATCAGGGGAGGTCAGTGCTCCCCTGCTGGCTGCCCTGCTGCCAGCTCATCTCTCTGAGGCTCCCCAGGCAGGGGCTCCCCCACTAAAGCTGGCCTGGTTGAGGCTCCCCGTCCAGCTGCCCACCCACTGCGCCAGGGGTTCCCCTGCCCTGGCTACCTGGCCCCTCTGCCATCAGGGGTTTCCCAGTGAGGACTGCCTGGCCATCGCCAGCACCTGCTACCTCCAGGGGTTTCTTGGGGTTCCCCAGCCCCAGGAAACTGCTGCTGGGGGTTTCCTGGCTGGGGCCACTAGGCCAGTCCTTGTGCTGCCAAGGATTCCCCTTCCAGCCCTGGCTACTTGGCCACCGGGCCCCACTGCCAGAGTTCCCCAGCCGGAGCACCCAAGCTTCTGCCTGGCCCCGCTGCCACTGGGGATTTCCCAGTCAGGACTGCCCAGCCATCCCAGCCCCGCCACAGGGAGGTCTCTTCTCTGGACACCGCCACCGCCGCTGCTGCTCCCCCCCCCCCTCCCCACACGCTAAGGGCTCTCCACCCACATAACCCCACTGATGCCGGAGGGGGGAGGAGGGGCGATACCACTTGGCCCCACTGATGCGGGGTTCCCCTGCCCAGCCACTGCTGGCCCAGCTGGGATTCCACAGACCCTAAGTTCTCCAGTCTGGCTCCTGCTCCTTGGGCTTTTTGGTCTAGCAACGTCCATGGCCTTGCCAGACCAGAGTCCTGAATTTGGGAGCTTCAATCTGTATTGTGCACATAATTTTAGTTTTTGATGCAGAATTCCCTCAGTAGTGAAGTCAACCCTGCCAACAGGGAGTGGGGTGAAATAAGTCAGACATCCTATTAGCTAGTAAATTAGTTTCTGTGCCACCTCCTCTGCATATCCAGCCCGTACTCTTCAACCCAGATTCTATTTCCACTGTTTCTTGAGCACTTGAATGGATACCTGTGAGCCTGCCAATGATCAATGCTTTCAAGGCATACATGGAAGGTTAAGAGGACTACCAGCCCACATCAGCCCAATGTTCTTATCTAGTCAGATTTCCCATCTCAAGGTGGCCAGCACCTACTGTTCCAGAAGCAGGTTGAAAAAGCCTACTACAGACAGTTATGGATTTAACACATAGGGAACTTTTTTTTCCTAATTCCTGTTAATTTATGTTAGGTAATGGCCATTTTATGTCCTGAAAAATGAGTTCACAGCTGTGTAGTTTTAATGCCAGCAGCATAATTCAGAGTATTAACCTCCCCAAATACATCTAATGCTTTTTTATTCTTGTCATGCTCTCGGCCTTGGTAATCTCTTGTTGCAATGACTTCCACAGGCTAATTACATTGAATATGAAGAGAGCCTTACCACACTGCTACCAGCAGTGCATGCCTTCAGATTCACCATCATGGCAGGCTGGGTGCTGACAATTGAGTCCTCAATCAGGTCCTTAATGGTGGACAGATCCACTTTCCCATCATTCTTCTTCCCAGCAAACCAAAATGAAAACCAACAAAACAAATAAATAAACCACAAGCCAAGTTACTAGGACAGTTTCCTCTTTAGAAGACAATTTGCTGCCCTGCTCTCTCATCAGAGCCATTAGATTGGTACCATAGGGTCATACTCAACCTATTTCATGAGTCTATTTTGCATTCCTTCTAGACAGCGTAAAAAGGGATAAATCAGCTTATGTCCAAAGTACGTCTTATATGCTGTGTACATGTACACACAGCCACGCTGACACAATGTTTAAAAGCAACTGGTTTACGGTGACGTGCCTGCAATTGCCCCAAGAGTTGTGTTCACACCAAATCATGACAGCAGTCATTATAGCTCCCCATATCACAAATGTGGGAGGCAGAAGGGAGACAGCAGCTGGACTGCTATACTGAATCAGAGAGCAGAAGCCAGGGAGCCAGGTGATCAATATACAAGTAAGTCTTGTGGAATTGGAGAGACTCAATAGGACATGTCATAGAGGGGCAAATCTGTGCCAGAATCCACTTCATTAAATGGTTAATATTGTGGGCTCACTTTTTTCAGGAGGACTCCTACTGTAGCAGCTCCACACTGGGAGCAATATATAGGAGAACTCCTGCTCTGAGAGAGCAGCTAAAGCAGTAGTAGCTGCTAGCACTTTATCTACACTAGTGTTTCTACTGTCTCAGACACAGATAGTAATGCACCAATGCTAGCTCAAGAGTGGAAGATCCCACCATTCATTCAATTAAATAAAAAGATACTTCTATAGACATGGCTATAGAGGTGAAAGACTGAAGGCTCCTCGCCTTTCCCAAGTTACGACCCAGTACCAGGTTCAGCTGACCATGCCTGTACCCAGCCCCTTCCTTGATCCTCCAGTTTTGCTCACTTCACGAGGCTGAAGTTTTGGGACAACAGACAGGTTCAAGTCTGGTCTGTCCTTGAATGTCCATGACACCAACAGGCCTTCATTCTTCATCTCCTCCAAATGGATCTCCACCTGGTTCAGGCCAAAAGGGGATAATTAGCAATCAACTTGTTATTAGGTGCTCTGTTCATTGATCTGGGATTAAATCACCAACAGGGCCTCATGTAACCTAGTAGGGTGAAAGGGCAAAGAGGAACATCACAATCTATGACAAATAGTTCATAAAGAGTTTGCCTATGGTATGGCAGCACAAGAGCCAGAGTAATAAGAACCATCCCAGAAAACCTTATAGTCTCAAAGATCAGCAACAGTCATCCTGATTTCTCCTCTTGGTGTTAAGTACAGAGACTGGTAAAAGGAGATTAAGACTATATAATACATCTCATTATTTCACAGATTGATCAGAAAGCCTGGCAGATGTCACAATAAAGAACAAATTGGCTATTAATACAGGGTCTCCATTGAATTCAATCAACCAACCATTGCCAGTTGTAAGCATGGACATTTACATAATGATAACTTTCTAAAAGGAACTACATTGAGAACCAACTGGGCCATCAAATAGCCTGTAAATGGACAAATACAACGTAGGCTGGATTTGAACCTGTAATTTCAACACAGAAGGCTGCTCTGGTGCATTCCTCAATCCCAGTAAACAACACAGTCTCAGTGAGAATGCATTTCCAACAACAATGTTTTCTTCAGAAGTGCAGATGTTGGAGGTTTTCCAGAAGGTTCAAACAATCAACTCAGCAAGAAACTATTGGCAGTTATTTTTCTTTTAAATTAATTTGGGATTAAAAAGGAAAAAGTTTGGAGATTCTCCCTTTTGATTGTTTCATGTATTGAGTAACTTATGAGTGAGGTAAGGAACCCTGGATCAACAGACCTAAACACACAGTTCCCCAATTATGATTTCTTTTCACATTGACAAGAAAATGCTTTGTTTATAACACAGATAGGTCACAGCACTCTTTCGCATTTTGCAGTGTAGACAGAGCCTGAGTATCCAATGCTTCCAGTCCAGCTTGGAAAAGACTACTATGTTACAAAACACAAATGAGCCATTACCGTGCCTCATAAATCCAGTCACTGGACTGTGTCATGTCTAGAGAGAGAGAGAGGCTATGTAACAAGTTTTATAAAAAGCAGCTCCCTGAATGCACAGCTCAGAGAAATCCTGCTAATCCCACAGTTCTGACAGGAGGATTGTTAATATGACTTTCATGTCAGCCCTTCCCTCCTGCAGATTGGAAGCATGGCTAAGGGAGGTGAGGGGAGGAAAGAGAAGTCTTTAACGCAGCACATTACCATTCATTACCTGGGCCTGCAGCAGAGCTAAGGTGACTTGATAGGTATCCATGGAAACAGCAGCTGGAGACTGCTGAGTGACAGACACTGGGAACTTCACAGCATTAGCTGACAGATGGCAGTGCAACACCTAGGAAGAAAAGAGCAGACAGTCTGCAGCAGCCTCGAGATAACTGGGAGGAAAACGAAACTGAAGTCGCGAGATGCAAATACTCATGACTGGAGAGCGCTTGTGTGACCATAGTTACCTCAAGAATTTGCTGCTTCAGTCTTTGATACATGAAACATGGTTAGGGGGTGGGAGGAGGTGAATCGCCACAGTTTTACAAGATTCCTTCTGGTTTGAACTGTTAGGACCCAATGTTGAGAGCCCAACAGCACTGATCTGAGCCAAGAATAGCATAAAATACAAGCACTGTATTAACTCCCCGAGCCAGCTCTATCAACTCCTCCTGACCTGCACCTCCTTTACTACCCTAGACTGGAGCTTGCCCCCCATAGTGATTCCAATATTGAATAGCGCCCTCCTCTTAGCACTGACAGTTCAACCCTACCAGCAGTCCCATTCCCCCCCATCTACTCTTCCAGGCTTGAAGACCCAAGTCATCTTTGTAGCATATATACCAACACTCAATAAAATGATACAGAGCACAGCATGATTCAGAATGGCAGCACCTTACCATACTGTGGTCTGCCTGGTCTGTGCAGGTCACGTGACTTATATTCACTGCTGCTGGTAGCTGAGGATTCTCTTCAAATGTGATCTGGACAGAACTCTAGGATAAGAGAAGCTAGTTAGCCCCCAAACAAACTCAGTGTATCTAAAAGACATGTCAAAGAATGCATAGTGAGTGCAGAGCAGCATCCATAGAAGAGGGCAAGTGGGCGACAGTAGAACAAATAAGAGGAAAGCCTTCCTTTCATGGCGTGGAGTTGGACTGTGGAATTCCCAGCCTGAGAGGGACTTGGGAGATTAAAATAAAGGCCGGAGGGCTCCATTATAATAACTGTAGCTATGCCAGTGTCATGCCAAGGAGTACAAGTTGACCATTGGCAGCTCAGATAGAAATCACACTCTTCCACATACGCAGCATAGGGAGAGGAAATCTTCCTTACCAATGCTTCCTAGCTCAGAGGTTTGGTTTATGAACAGCTCCTAATGCATTCAGCACAAGAGGATTACCAAAAGGACCATATGGGTATCACTTAGGAAGTATCCATTACATACAGATCTTAGTTGGGATGGTAACTATAGCAACCCATAATATATGAACCAAAGCATCTATGCTGCATCTTCAAAAACATTATTTCAGAACAGAGTCTGGCAACCCAGTCTCAGCAACAGAGTTACCTCACATAGTTCTCCTTGGGGCCAGAGACGCTTCAGAATCCTAAAATGTCTCACATGGCAAAGTGGCTTTCAAGAAATAGCATCAACAAGAGCATATGCTCAGTTCTTTGGTGGTGCCCCATTAGCTCACTAAAGGCAGCAGCAAAGATTTTTGGGGGAGGGGACAGAGAAACAGGAAATAGACAGGAGCTGCATTCACCCCAGCAACCTTTCGGTCAAAGAATAAACAGTTTTCAAGGGGCAGAAGGCAGTGAGAATGAGACTCCCCAAGCACACAAATCATGTGAAAGAAACGTGGATCAAAGGAAGAAAGACTGCAATGGCAGAGATGATAATGTCAGATCACGTGGGGCTTCGTGGCTGATGTCAAACTGCCTTAATTTGTTTTGGGGTACAAATGATTTCAAGCTGAGTTTCTTTCTATCCCACATCACTTCTAGTTTAGCTGAATACAATGAAAGGCCATGATAAAGGTTTTAGTTCATGAACCCAGTTCATTTAACATAGAAGATACTCCAACCGCAAGGAAAAACTCTGCGAAATATGGAAGAATAGACAAGGGTGAGGGGGGAAAAGGGCAGCTCGGCTTCGTCCTTCCCCAGCATCACTCACAGAGCTTTTGCTTCTAGGTGGCAGTATGTGAGTACCTTCCCCCCCCACCCCCAAAAAACCCCAAACCTGCCACCTGTTTGTGGGAAGCATCCAGCCATACAAGCTAGACATGTATCTGTATTTTGCAGTATGCCATCAAGATGTCTGCCATCTCACTACCTTTAATGAATATGGAATTCACCATCCTTAAGTTCTGCTTCCCCTCTCCCCAAAGAATCAACATCACACTATTTCAGCTCCTCAAGCTACAGCACCCCTAATTAGCTGACTGCATTTGTTTTTGCCACTCAGAAAGATCTCACTTTGATTTCCATCCACTGCTCATAGATCTGGGGGTCAGGGAGAGAGGTGAGCTGCTCTGTGGTTTTCAACTGATCCCCTTCTAGGTCTGCAAAGGTGACTACAGTTGAGGAGAGGACAAACAGAAAGCAAGATGCCTCAAGCTGCCCTTCTATTTCACAGCACAGCAGATAAAACATGGGGCATTACAGGAGCACACCAGGTTCAGAGGCCAGCATCCTAGAAGGGGAATGAATCACTGAGTAGAGTACAAGAACCATGCTGCAGCAGTTCCTGCAGCTTCAGGGGGGAAAAAGTGATTCTAGGTGCAAGCTAACTAGTCATGATGGAATCCTCAGACTCAGCAGAATCTCACCAGTTATACAGGTACCTAAGCATGAGCAATGCTCCCTGAGATCCCATCTGTAGACCATGTGCCACAACAGTCCTAGGATCTCACGCAGGATCACCCCCAACTAAATCATCCCAGCCAGGGCTTTGTCAAGCTGAGACTTAAAAACTTCTAGGGATGGAGAGTCCACCACCTCCTTAGGGAACTCATTCCAGTGCTTTACCACCCTCCTAGGGAAATAGTTTTTCCTAATATCCAACCTAGACCTCCCCTATTGTAACATGAAACCATTGCTCCTTGTTCGGCCATCCGTTACTACTGAGAACAGCCTCTCTCCATCCTCTTTGGAACCTCCCTTCAGGAAGCTGAAGGCTGCTATCAAATTCCCCCCCCCCCCTTCTCTTCTGCAGACTAAATAAGCCCAAATCCCTCAGCCTTTCCCTGTAGGTCATGTGCTCCAGACTTCTAATCATTTTGGTTGCCCTCCACTGGACTCTCTCCAGTGCATCCACATCCTTTCTATAGTGGGGGGGCCCAGAACTGGATGCAATACTCCAGATGTGGCCTCACCAGTACAGAATAAAGGGGAATAATAGCCTCTCTAGTTCTTCTGGAAATGCTGCTTCTAATGCACCCTAATATGCCATTGATCTTCTTGGCTACCAGGGCACACTGTTGACTCATAACCAGCTTCCCATCCACTGTAATCCCAAGGTACTTTTCTGCTGAACTGCTATTTAGCCAATCAGTCCCCAGCCTGTAACAGTGCTTGGGATTCTTCCGTCCCAAGTGCAGGACTCTGCACTTGTCCTTGTTGAACCTCAATCAGATTTCTTTTAGCCCAATCCTCCAATTTGTCTAGGTCGCTCTGGACCCTCTCCCTGCCCTCCAACATATCTACCTCTCCCCCAGCTTAGTGTCAGCTGCAAACTAACTGAGGGTGCAATCAATCCATCCCCTCATCCAGGCCATTAATAAAGATGTTGAACAAAACCAGCCCTAGAACTGATCCTTGGGGCAGTCTGCTTGACACTGACCGCCAACCAGACATTGAGCCATTGATCAGTACCTGTTAGGCCCGACAATCTAGCCAGCTACCTATCCACCTTACAGTCCATTTATCCAATCCATACTTCCTTAATTTCCTGGCAAAAATATTGTGGGAGACTGTATCAAAAGCTTTGCTAAAATTAAAGTATAACAGTCTGTGTTTGGGGAAAACCTACGCTGCTATTTTTCTAAGTGCCCATGAGCAGGAGTCTTGTAGTGTAGTCTGGAAAGAGAGCTAGTAGGAAGCAAATAATTCACTAATTGTGTCGTTGATGGAAATTCTATCAACTACATGATTAGTTGATAAGGGAGGAAGTGTTCATTCCCAGCCACCCCCGTTGTGGCTCTGCAGTTTAAATGTAGTAAGAGCTGGGCAGGCAGTAAGGAGGGGGAAATGCAAGTAGCTGAACAGTCTACTAGGTTTGTCAACAACTTGACTACTCGCTTACAGCCCTAACACAGACATTAGAAGAAGAAGGCTGCCTCCCTGCTGATCCCCCTCAGAGCCAAGGCACTAACTGGAGAAGCAGACCTGCAAGTTGAAAGCCACAGGAGACATGGGTCTCCTGCCCCAAGCAGGGAGCAGCTTGACAAAGTCCCCAACCCAAGAGGAAGGGCTGGGAAGTAGGGATGTAAAAGAACTTTTAAAAAGTTAACCAATTGAACGTTACATTTAACTGGGATCCCAAGAGCTGCTTGGGCTGGGCTAGATCTGCTGCACCCTAACCCAGTTAACTGGTTAACCTTTTACATCCGTACTGGGAAGACCCATATACCTAAAGCAAAGAGGGAAGTCACTTTTAGGCATATTTCTACAGGTATCTTACAAGCATAAAACCAGTGCTGAAGACATCAAACTATATATTTCCCCTGATGAAAGACTGTACCTTCTCCTTCCCCCTTTGGTTATACCATATGACAGGCTGCACAATCACATCAAGAACCCACAACACAGCAACTGAATAGATATCCACACTAGGCACTTGCACCCTTTGTGATGCAGTGTCCAAATCCCCAGCAAGGCAGTTAATGAGCAGGAGCACACTGCTTTTAATTAAGGCTGTTAAACTTTACAAAATGCATTTAATCATCTCTGCTGGAGCACTGCTGGGTTCAATATATTTTTAACATTCCTTACCTAGTAACACTTCCGATTATTAAAACAAAGAATGTTTAGTCATGCTGCTTGTTCAGTTTTTGTGTCTCTTGCAGCTTGGACAAGGCAAACAAGAGTCCTTGCCAGTGGTTGTGCACTGTTTAGTGTAGTTATGCAAGGTTTAGTTTGACCGACCAACCCCCCCCCCCAAAAAAAAACCCCAAACAAACAAACAAAACAAAAAAAACCCACCACAACAGGAAATATTTACTCAACAAACTTTCAGTGGAGTTTTTTTTTTAAATCTCATTAAAATGTTTCTATTCAACTTAGCATTTGTGAAAGACTTCATAACCCTAAATTCTGATGGCAATGTCAACAACATCTTGTGTGGTTATACTGAAAGATACCTATATGGGCTGAACTTTGATCATATTCCTTATTTTACAGCATTGCTTTCTTTTTTATTCCATTCTGCATCTTGGCCAGGTTAAACCCTACTTCAGCTACATAAACTGTAGAAGGTAGGCAGTACTGAGCTTGGTAGCCTTATTCAGCTAACCCAGGGGTGGGCAATAATTTTTGCCCAGGGGCCACTTCAAAATGTTTTGAAGTAGCCCCGTGCCACCCCAGAAGGGGCAGGGCCTAAATGGGAATAGGTGGGGCTACCCCACTCCCAGACCATGATTGGTCTGGGGGCGGGGAGCCCCTTTGCCCCCCCTTCCCACTAGGCACCCATGCCCTGGAAGAGGCTTGGCATGCTCCTCCCACCCCCAGGCCAATCAGGGCCTAGGGGAGGGGGAGCGCGGGAAGCCTCCTCACAGGGCTGGGGCAGGGTGAAGGAAGCTTCATGCAATTCCCCTGCCCCCAGGCCTTGATTGGCCTGGGGAGCGTGCAAAGCCTCCTCCACTCTCTCCCCTGCCCAGAGATCAGCACTTTGAAGTGCCACATGCTCCTGGCAGGGCGGAAGGCAGCTTTGTGCACTCCCCTGCCCCTAATTGGCCTGGGGGTGGAGGAGCAGCAGGGCCTCCACGAGCAGGATCGACCGGGCTAGATCCGGCCAACAGAGGCCCTTTTGCCCACCCCTGAGCTAACCCCTACTGTCTGGGTAACAAAGTCATTGTAATTGCTTCCTGTAACATTTCCTTCATAAAAAGAGATGCCACATTTGAGTAGCCTTGATATACTGTATACATAAATAACATGTTCAGACATACACACAGTTTATAGTCAGCCTATCAAAAGATTGTCTTTTTGGGAACACTGAATTTCTGTGTTTCACTTTGTATCTTAACCCCCCCCCCCCCCACAGTAATATATTACTGTAATTTTCTATGAAAATGAGAGATGACAACATGCAAGTGTTTCTTCCTGTGCCATGCAGGATTTGCTACACTGAATGTTACTAACTTGCCTTCCCCAAGATCTGTTCTGTATGTGTCAGCAGGTTAATCACCAGAGAACTATACTGAGGCAAGTGAATTAATACTAGAATGAGAGGCAAGTTACTTGCTTTATGCTATGAAAGATAATTATGGAAACACGTGAGTTTAGGCCTTAAGCCTCCACGAACGAGGCTACACTTCCACAACGCATAGTTATGTGCTATCATTTAAAATGCAATCAGCAACAACATGGGACTTTCTACTTGCATAACACAACATTCCTTCCATCCCCCAAAATACACAAATTTTATTTCCATCTTCTCCTGTCACTGAGGCAGCGAAATCCTAAATGTGACAGAGATAAATTTGTCAATCTCCTTTTTTGTTGTGAATGTGACTGCAAACTAGCAGTCAGGGACTTTTATCTCAGCCTTTTAGAAACCTGCAGCAATCTCTTAATGCTCAAAAAAGCTGATGGCATTCAAATCCACATACAGAAAGGTAGGAAAGTCTAAGAACCTTTCTACTACAGATGGCAACCTCAATTACTGGACGCACTGTATTCTCTTTGGGTGCAAGAAGGAAATTTTCACCTGGAAGGCATTGTGGGATGTTACATTTATTTCCCCAAGGAATCAGTGAGAAAAATTTTCTTTTACCTAGAACAGGGGTCGGGAACCTCAGGCCCCCTTGCCTGAATCTGGCCCCTAATATTCAGGGACACCCCTCCCCCGCAGCATTGGGGAGCTCATGCTGCTGCTCCAGCCCACTCGCTGCCTTGTCATGGAGCTGAAGCACACATAATCTGCTAGCCTAGGCTCCACTAGGCTCTGGTGTGTGAGGGGAATGTGTAGACTCTCTTTCCTTCTCAGCCAGGGGCCATGACTTTTTGTTTTAGGTTTTTTTTGCTTCTCACTTGTGTGCAGCCCCCAACTGATTTTTCTGTGGGTCAGCAGCCCCCAACCCAAAAAGGTTCCCCATGCCTGACTTAGAACATAAGAACAGCCATACTGGATCAGACCAAAGGTCCATCTAGCCCAGTGACTTATCTGCTGACAGTAGCTCCAGAGGGAATAAACAGAACAGGTAATCACCAAATGATCCATCTCCTGTTGCCCATTCCCAGCTTCTAACAAAAGAGTCAGGGCTAGAAAAATTAGCTTTACAAAACTTACTGTTAAATGGGAATCCTGTTTTTTTTAGCACAAAAATAGTTTGTTTATATTCAAGCATTCTTAAGTCTTGCAATGTTTACAAGTGCGTCACTATAGTATTAGGCTAGTGCACAAAACCCAGAAAACTAATGTTTCTACTCTATTATTGTTCCAGCTGAGCAAACATATGCTCAGTTTTAGTCATTATGAGCATTAGTACAAACATATGTACATTATTTTAGCCTGACTTGTCCTGCTACATTTAACAAATTACATATGATAGTACAAAAAAAAAATGCATGCACACAAGTAGTCAGATGCCCCACAAGGAGCAGACCTGGCACAACATGGGGATAATCAGAAAGGTCTTTCCTGTCTCTAATTTCCTTTACAGTGATGGTGGGGGCTTTACTTTCCATTTCTGGCTTCAGTGCATTTAAATTCTCCATATTAACACTGCATGATTAAGGAGAAGCCAAGACCCCAACTCTCAATGCCCCAATTTACCACTACAGGAGGCCATAAGAATGATAGAATACTAGGAATGGAAGGGACCTTGAAAGGCCATTGAGTCCAGTCCCCTGCCCTCATGGCAGGACCAAATACGGTCTAGACCATAAATTAGACATTTATTTAACCTACTCTTAAATATCTCCAGAGATGGAGGTTCCACAACCTCCCTGGGCAATTTATTCCAGTGTTTGACTACCCTGACAGTTAGGAACTTTTTCCTAACGTCCAACCTAAACCTCCCTTGCTGCAGTTTAAGCCCATTGCTTCTTGTTCTATCCTCAGAGGCCAAGATGAACAAGTTCTCTCCCTCCTCCTCATGACACCCTTTTAGATACCTGAAAACTGCTATCATGTCCCCCCTCAATCTTCTTTTCTAAACTAAACAAACCCAATTCTTTCAGCCTTCCTTCATAGGTCATGTTCTCTAGACCTTTAATCATTTTTGTTGCTCTTCTCTGGACCCTCTCCAATTTCTTCATAACTTTCTTGAAATGCGGTGCCCAGAACTGGACACAATACTCCAACTGAGGTCTAACTAGCGCAGAGTAGAGTGGAAGAATGACTTCTCGTGTCTTGCTCACAACACACCTGTTAATGCATCCCAGAATCATGTTTGCTTTTTTTGCCACAGCATCACACTGCTGACTCATATTCAGCTTGTGATCCACTATAACCCCTAGATCCCTTTCTGCCATACTCCTTTCTAGACAGTCGCTTCCCATTCTGTATGTGTGAAACTGATTGTTCCTTCCTAAGTGGAGCACTTTGCATTTGTCTTTCTTAAACTTCATCCTGTTTACCTCAGACCATTTCTCCAATTTGTCTAGATCATTTTGAATTATGACCCTATCCTTCAGATTAGTCGCAACCCCTCCCAGCTTGGTATCATCCGCAAACTTAATAAGCGCACTTTCTATACCAATGTCTAAATTGTTGATGAAGATATTAAACAGAGCCGGTCCCAAAACAGACCCCTGCGGAACCCCACTTGTTCTACCTTTCCAGCAGGATTGTGAACCATTAATAACTACTCTATTTTCTTTCTTTTATTAGTTTTAAACTTGCGACGCATTCTGACAGTGGCCAATGCCAGGTGCCCCAGAGGAAGTGAACAGAACAGGGAATCATCAAGTAATGCCTCCCCCACGGCCCATTCCCAGCTTCTGGCAAAGGTCCACCCCCTCTGTTCATTCAAAGACTATCTGGCAGAAGTCAGGGGCATACCCAGCATATTCTGTTCTCTGGAGCACTTTAGCGTTAACCTGAGAAGGGAGGAAAGCCTCTCCCTTTCATTGCACTTGCAACCTGGTAGCCAACCCTGTTTTGCTCTCTAGGCTGCTGGAGGAGGAAAATCATGGGGTTTAACTATCAGAGGCTATTCAAGTGACATTTCCGTGAGGGGCCCAAAAACCCAGCCCTCTGAACACTGCCACCCTAATCGCGTTGGACTAACTCCCGCATGCCCAGCCCCAGCCCAGCGCGCCCTACCTCTTACCCCGTGCCTGCAGGCCTGCTCGTTGAGGGCTCGCACCCAAGCTCGCTGCCAGTTCTCCCGGAAGGATCTGAAGGCAAAGAGTGAAGCAAGAAGGCCCCTGGCCCCCGCTACCTCCTGCTCCGGGGCCCCGTCCGGGGCCAGCCGCAGCCTCAGTAAGGATTTCCAGACACCTGCTTCCTTTAGAGCCCCTCTCGGGCTCTCCGGCTTCCCCCGGCCGCTCCACACGGCCCGGGAATACTGCAGCAGCCAGGCCGAGACGGTGAGCAGGGAGGCAGCGAAGAGCAGAACCAAAGCCGCCCAGCCCAGCTCCTGCTCCATGGCGCTCTGCTCAGCAACTTCGGGAAGGATTTCACGGGAGTCCGGGGGGCATGATCGGGGGAGGGGAGCCGCCCAGAGCCTCAGCCCGAGCTTCGGCGGCTACTCCCGGGAGAGACACTGATTTCCCGGCGGAGGGAAGGACACTCCCGAGGGTTGCGGCTCCCGGTCTTTCCCCAGCTGCTCCGCTCGCTACATTGTATCTGCCCCGGGGCCAGCGCGCTGAGCCCAGGCAGCGAGGCTCCGTCGCTTCCCGGCTCTGAGCTGGCCCAGGCGGAACCGAGCTTGTACCGGGGATAACCGGCCTGCGTGCGCAGAGCTAAGCCTGACAAGAGAGCCGGGGCGCCCCGCCTCCTGCAAGGAGCCGCTCCGCCTCCTCTAGAGGCAAAGAGGGAGCCTCGCCTGTGCGCTCCCACCCTGAGCCCACAGCGCCCCAAGCCGGCGGAGTACAGAGCGGGGGAACGGCTCGAGATCATACGGGGGAGGCCGCGAGAGTAAGAGAAATAACTTGAAAGGGATAGAGTCGCTCCCATACAACACTTCTATAACGTACGAGTCTTCCAAGACATTTACTGCAGATGTAACATGCTATTGCGATGTGAATGGAGAATTGTGATTTGGAGACTTTTTGCTGTCAGAAGATATCTGAGGGTAGATAGGCAGGACCAGTATAAATATAGCACCACTGAAGTGCAACCACCTCTACTGGACATCATTCATCTAAGGTGCAAGCAGTTGAGGAGGAGAAACAGGGATGCTATATTTTCTTAACCAAAATTAGGGACACGCTAGCCACGCCCCCAGCCACAAGAAGACCTACTGTAGAGGTGGTACTCCCAGGGTAAAGATGGACACTTGGCCAGAAGTAAAGGGTGTTGCCTGACCCCTCTAAGAACGCCTCCCACCATGATCCTACCAATAGGGGTGGGTTTGGCCCCCACAGGATCCCCCATGCAACTATCCTGCAATTGCATTAACCAGTGCTTTTTTTGTAAGAAAAAAGGTGATGGTACTCTGGGGAAGACTTGTTAAGCAAAAAAAGGAAAACTTGTTGAGCCAAATTAAAAAAAAACCATGCTGGTGTCCGAAATTCGGTCACTGCCCCTTTAAGAGCCACAGCGCCTTGCTGGGAGCCGAAACAAAAAATGCCACGTGTCCCACACAGGCTTCTGTCAGGAGCCAAGCCACCCCAGGAAAACAGGTGCCAGTACGTGCAGGGGAAATCCCATTTCCTTTCTGTGGGCTGGGAAAATAGGTGACAGTACCATCACAAAAAAAGCACTGATATTAATCCAAGTGGCGTTGGATTAGCTTAGGGAAAGAGGCTGGGAAGTGTTCCCTCTAAGATTTTCCTCCCATGAGCGGAGTGAATTTTGTCTTGAGTACATGTGCGCTTGTTTGGACATGTGCCACTGTAGCACCCGAGTTATTAATAAATATCTTATAAACTTTTTCCCTCTGCTGTCATGTCTCCTCCCCTTGCCCCATCTGCTCCCCTAATGCCTGCTGCCCCCCACCCTCACCCTCCTCTGCTGTCCTGACTCTTGCCCTTCTCACTCCTCCTGGGACTTGCCCCCTCCCCTGCACCAACCCTTCTCTTCTCCCTGTGCCCACTCCTCCTCTAGCCCCACTCTGATCATCTGTAGCTACCCCTCC
>JANRFK010000961.1:18213537-18241101 GCA_030068395.1 Apalone spinifera | reverse complement strand
CCCCCCCCCCCCTTCCTGTTTACTGGAGAATAGGTGTTAGACCAAAGCAGATAAAAATCAAAGTCAGCAGATAGATTGCTAAGGCAGGAAGGGTACATATATATCGATGAACCTCTTGCCAAAAAAACCCAAAACCAACCAAAAACTCCAAAAAACAGGTATCCTAACAATATTTCTGAGGTAGCAATATTGCACTGATGAAGTGGGTTTTACCCATGAAAGCGTAAGCCCTAATAAATCTGGAAAAACTTAAACCACTACAAATACACCCGCTTACTTTCACCTCTGGCTTGGGGTCAATCCGTGTGACCCTGCACCTTAAGGCTTAGAACGCCTTTGTGTTACATCACCAGGTCACTGTCCCTGGATGGGCTCCAATCAGAAGAAGGTGACACATACTTAAAAACGAGGACAAGGCCACATAAGACAGCAAGTGACGCTTGCGGGAGCCAGCTTTGTTGTGGGTAATGGGCGTTCGGGCAGCTGGTAGCGTGCGCTTTAAATTAACCCCGAATGTGGCACTGAACTCGGACAGCTGTTCTCACTCTAAACCCAAACCCAGTTGAGGGACTGATGAACTAACCCCCAAAACAGCGTGGGGACGCCACTGCTGGAGTCAGAACCCGGAAGTAGCATTTTTATTAGTTCCCTTGCCAGTGTCAAAGATGGCGGATGGGTGCTCGGCGACAGCGCGCAGCGAAAGGGCCGGGGTTGGTGTCACGTTATATAGAGTCCGACTGGAAACATCTTCAGGGAAGTGAAGCTCCTGAAAGAATAAAGCTTCCGGGTTTGTTTTTTAACTCAAGCGGACAGGGAAAGAGGCTCGGTCTTTGGATGTGATTCCATTATTGGTTTGTCTGAAAGCAAAGAGCTTGGCGATCTGAGGGAGCAGACCCACCCGCGCCCTCTTCTAGGAAGCGTCGCACTCCTGCGGCAGGGGAGACCATTGTATTTATATTTGTGTGAAAGCCATGAGAAGCAGCGGTCAAATTCAGAATCCGATTTGAACGCAGCTGATCCTGGAGTTGTGCACCCACTTTCAAACAGTGAACCGTAAACACACAGACTGTAACCAGTGAATAGACATGTACTCGCTGTTAGTACATTGACTTTAGCAACTGACTCTTGTGATCAGTTCGCTGCTGCTGCTGCTTTTTTCCACCATAAAAGTCCTCTTGTTCTTCGAGAGTGTCTCTGCGATGTGGGGTTTACCAGTGATCCCCTTGCTGATTAATTTTTGTGGCGGTCTCTTGGGATTCGTGGCTACCCTGACGCTGATCCCAGCCTTCAAGGATCATTTCATTGCTGCCAAGCTCTTCGGGATAGACTTGAACAAAACTTCTAAACAGCCCATGTGAGTAACAGCTACGATTCGTTAAATTGTATTATGTGGTAATAATCTTGGTAGTTACAAGCTTGGTTAACATTTTTAAATGACTAAAATAAAGAGCAAGCATAATCTACTGGTTACAGTATAGGGACAAGGAATTTATTTTAATGTATGATCTTCCACACATCTCTGCTTCTGTCCTTCCATTTAAGTAATTTCTGTACTTCACAGGGTTGTGGTGAGACTTGACCATAATAAAATTTAAACAATAAAATACCTTGAAATTATTTGCTGGATGTTGCCAGAGCAATCCAGATATTATTTATTCAGTGATATTTGGGTCCTTCTGTTTTCTGGTAACAACATCAGAAGTAGGTCCTGCTTTGTAAAGGGTACTTCTCTCAAATCTAGCAAATAGTTTCATACCACTATGTGAAATCCTCCTTTTTATATTCAGAAGCCAGAGTGTTTATCTTACGTTTCTATGTTGATGTCTTCCCTTTAAGTGTTCTATGAACATAAACCAATATAGGCACCACATTGGGCTTGTGTACTCTTAAACAACTACAGCTGTAGTTACAGGGCTCCAGTGAAGATGCTGCTTATGCCAATGAGCTTATGTTCTTGCTCTGGCCCTCTGATCTTCCTGTGTGTATAATCTTATATGTTTTACTGTCACAAGCTGCTTGGCTAAGCATCAGTGAGGAGGACACTGGCATTTGCCAAGAGAATTTATTTTCTAATCTTTAGGCTAAAAATTTGTTGTGAGGTTTAACAGCTGTGCTGCTGTTGGATATCAGGACTCTTGGATTCAAAACATTGCCCTGTGTTGTAACATTCCAATGGAACAGCAATGAGAATGCTGCAGCAGCAATATTGCTGCTGTACAGGACTAGCAATGGGCATAATTTTTTTTTCTTTTTAAATCCCTCTCCCCTTTCTGTGTTTCAGTCCTGAATCCCAAGGTGTGATCAGTGGGGCTGTGTTCTTGATCATCCTTTTCTGCTTTATTCCTGTGCCATTTCTGAGTTGTTTTGTAGAGGAGCAGTGCAAGGCATTTCCACATCATGAGGTGAGTGCCCCCCCTCCCGATGCTCTTTAAAGTTTGTATAGCTCTTCTCCCATAGGGTGAGAGCCTGCAAGCCTCAATGAGGATAGCTTGTGTATAGTTAAGACTTGGGGTGAAATATTCATTTTGTTGGGGGTCTTCAAATGCATCCTCTCTCAAAGCCAAATGTGATTTCCTGTGGTAGGAGGACTGGTGGCTGTGTAATAACCATGGTCCTATCATCTCTCTTTCTTGTAGTTTGTGGAGTTCATTGGCTCCCTTCTTGCCATCTGCTGCATGATTTTCCTGGGCTTTGCAGATGATGTTCTGAACCTGCGCTGGCGACACAAGCTGCTACTGCCTACCATGGCCTCCCTTCCTCTGCTTATGGTCTACTTCACTAACTTTGGGAACACTACTATTGTGGTGCCCAAGCCCTTCCGGGTGTTGTTGGGGATGCACTTGGATCTGGGTGAGTGATGTAGCATAAGAAGATCATCAGCTTAAAACTAGCTACAAGAGTAAAAAGGTGATCCAAAGCCACAGTTCTGGAGGGTAGCAAGTCACAATTTGTGCACAGTTGTGGGTTTCCTCCCAACGCAGATTTGTGATATAGATTGTGGTACCAGAGTACTGAGTTGGATAGCCTTCTCAAGTTACTAGTTCAACAATTTATCATTTTCTCAGCTTTGTCCAGAGAAGCACTCCACACTTTTACAGCATCAGGCTCTAAGCTCATGGAGAACCCAGTGCTTTTTGTGTTTTAATGTGGA
Source organism: Apalone spinifera (assembly GCA_030068395.1). NCBI lineage: Eukaryota > Metazoa > Chordata > Testudines > Trionychidae > Apalone > Apalone spinifera. The sequence goes on along the minus strand of JANRFK010000961.1, from coordinate 18,237,950 downwards.
TCACAAATTGACCAAAGCACAGAACTAGAAATCTGTAGACCAGGATTCTATTCCCAACTCTGCCATTGACTTGTTTCTGTGACCTCTACCCCTTGCTTCTGTTTCCACATCTGTGTTTGGTACATGTGTGTATATAATACCAATTTCTTGTGAATGGGAGATGTTTATTATTAAACTATTATGAAATGTGCTGGAATCATTAAGGCAAAGTAAAACTTGAAAGTGAAGGCCCTTTGCTCTGTCTAATCTGCAGGAATCCTGTACTATGTGTACATGGGCATGCTAGCAGTGTTTTGCACCAATGCCATCAACATTCTTGCTGGAATTAATGGGCTTGAGGCAGGACAGGCTCTTGTGATAGCTGCTTCCATCATCACATTCAATGTTGTTGAATTAAATGGTAAGGAAATGCAAGTATCTTTTTGGGACTCTGATTTAATACAAATATCCAAGGGAACTAGGTGCCTATACTTGAAATGTTTGAAAAAGTCTAGAAAGATTAGCAGAACTTCAGATGAGGACAATGCTTATATACCAAATGGAGCCATGATACCTATTTTCTGGTACAGTATATTAGGAAAGACTTCAGGAGGGTTACAGCAAGATACCTTCTAGACAGGCACTGTATGCAAACCTAAAAATAGACAGATCCGCACCCTGAGACTAGGACATACTTTTGGTTCACTGTGGTTGATGCTGATTTGTCAGTAATTTTGTTCTCTCTTGCCTACAGGAGACTATAGAGATGATCACATTTTTTCTCTCTACTTCATGATTCCTTTTTTCTTTACTACTCTGGGACTGCTTTACCACAACTGGTAAGAGACTGCATGAAATAAATAAGCGTTCAGAGCATCATAAGGCTTTCTCCCCTACACTTAGGAGACAAATGAAACATTCATATGCTCTTCAATAGAACAATGGAGGGTCGGTCAAAGTATTTTGCGTTCTGGCTGGAGCACTGGTTCAGTAGAAGCTTTTGACTGCACTAGAGAACTACATTCCAGGTTCTGTGATTTGATCACAAGACAATCTGTCCTCCCACCCCCTACTCCAGGGTTACTCAACTTTGGAAGCCCCAGGGGCCACAATGATACTCACAGCACACACCAAGGGCCACAACTTAAGTGTGGTTGCATATACATGCAAATATATGCAAACAGCTTCTTTCACACAATGCCCCGGCGCTCCTGGCACCTCCTCCTGGGGGGCTAGAAACACTGATACCCTGTAACCATCTGTTCCAGCCATCCCATCTGCTTGCATCTTTCAGTGCTTACCCCGCCTGGGTGATGCTTCACCATTGTGGAGCATGATCCCAGTGGATGCCATGTTCAAAGGATCCCACCCATGGGCTGTGTGTAGAGTCCCGTGTAAACCCAAACTGCACCGTGGGCCGCAAACAAACAGGCTGTGGGCTGCATGCAGACCATGGGCCGCATGTTGAGTAGTCCTGCCTTACTCACTAATAACCTCTCCAACAAATATCTTGGTTTCTAGATTTAAAAGCTTGAAGTAAGATCCCTAGACTTGATCTTCAACACTAATACTATGTCTCATCCCCATTTTTTCTGTGGGTTGCAGGTATCCATCCAGTGTGTTTGTAGGAGACACCTTCTGCTATTTTGCTGGTATGACATTTGCTGTGGTGGGGATCCTGGGACACTTCAGTAAGACAATGCTGCTCTTTTTCATTCCACAAGTGCTCAACTTCCTCTACTCATTGCCTCAGCTCTTCCACATCATTCCTTGTCCCCGTCACCGGCTACCCAGGTAACAAGCGTGTAAGTGACTATGAGATGCAATGTAGTTGGAACAAAGAGATGCTTTTAGCTTTGACTTTAGGCCTTAAACGGGTGTGGATATGTCTGCAGTTTCCCTAAAGGATAAAATACATGCCTCATCTGCTGTGACAGGAAGAATGAAAAATGACACATTCACCTCAGGCATCTTCTAGGGAAAAGGGCTTTACTAGGACAATGTGGAAATTTCACATTGTAACAACTGCCCTCTTGCCGAAGGATGGGAGGAAACTGTGGACCTAGAAATATTGCGGTTGCCATGATTTTACGGTTCTGGTGTTTCTCCATAACATTTAAACTTACCAAAAAACCTTTCCTGTTGCAAACAGCTGGGTGTAAAAGAGAGGAGCTGCTGCCCTGTAAATTGAGCCCAACAGAAAACTGTCTCCTGACAAACAGCAATAATAATGTCCTGGGAACTGGCATCGTACTAGAGCAGGCCTGGGCAAAATATGGCCTGCGGAGACAGTGGGGAGCCCGGGCAGGCTCCCCTGCTTGCCCATCAGCCCTGTACGCCACTCAAACACAGCTGTGGGGTGCTTTCTCTTTGAGTCCAGATGGGAGGGGGGAAGATTCAGCCGCTGCTCCCACTCCCAGCACAATCCCATTGGCCAGTTTCTGAACAGACACTGGCCCATGGGAGCTGCTTGTTTGAATTACAGGCAGTCACAAAGGACAACCCTCCTGCTCACTCACTCAAGCACATGGCCGAGCAGGTAGAAACATTTTAAGCTCTGCAAGTCTTTAGCTCTGCAGGCAGGCTGGTATGTCATCTGGGGAGAACCTGCCTCTGGCACCTCAGCCTCTCCCTTCCCCAACCACTCCTGCCCCGCTACTCCACATGCACCCATACTCCCTCCCAGATCTGGCACCCTAATCTCCTGCCTGAGATCACAGTCCCCTCCTATCCTAGGTCACAACTACCTGATTCACCCAAACTCCCTCCCAGACTCCATTCTTCCTCCTGCACCCCAATCCTTTACCCCAAGCTCCCTTCTGCACCCAACCTCCTTCCCAGACCCCACTTCTCCTCCATTAATACCATAGAAGAGTGCGGCTCTTGACTGCTTTCCAAAATCTTGGGAGCGGCCCCCCCATCACAAATTATTGCATACCCTGAACTAGAAAGAAAGTGTGAACTGCAGAGTCCTGATGGTAAGAGCCCTAAAAATCTACAGATATCCGCTTTATATATGTGTGTGGGTATCCATATCTGTGGATGTGGAGGCAAATATCTGTAGCTCATTTTTATGGATACAGATGCAGATACAAATTTTATATCCACACGGGTCTAATGATTGGACCTTTTAGCATGATGAAAGCTTAATGCAGACTAGGGATGTAAAGGAGAAGTCAAGTATACAATTAACAGATAAGCCTAGGCTTATTGGTAATCTTCTTTACTATTTGCATTTCTGTCTGCCCCCCTCTGCTTGCTGTCTTGTATCAGGGGGTGAGGAGGGAAGCAGGAGCCAGTGCTGGGAGGGAGCTGGCTTAAAAGCTGGTTTTCCCCCCAGCACTGGCTATGCAGTGCTGCCCCCCTTCCCATTGCTGCCTTTATTAGACATACCAGTGTGGGGTGAAGAGGGCAGGGGAGGCTGCTGTGAAGTAGAGTCTGCTCGTTGCAGGCCCAGGTTCTGAGCTCCCTGCGCCTCTGTCTGCGGCAAGCCTGGGCCCACTGTGGACAGGGGCTGCTGCTGGGCCAGCTTCTTTTCAGGGCCAACCCAGGCTGCCGTGGACAGAAGCTGCTTCATGTATGCCTTTCTTCCCCCTCCTCCCACCCTCCAGCAGCCTCTGAGTGCGGGGAGCTTGGACCCTTGCAGACAGGGGCTGCTGCCACTCCGTGGCTCCCCTTGTGGACTGGTTCCTGCCTGGCACCCCATGCTGCTGCCTTTTATACAGAGGTAGCAGTGCAGAATATTAGGGTGCTCCCCAGGAGTGCACCCCAATAATCTTGCTCAGTCTTATTCCCACCCACCCCTTTGTAAGTAGACATGGAAATATTTTAAATTAACTCCTGTGTTACTTACAGAGGTTGGTCATTTGCAGAAGTACCATGATGTAGTTTGTTTGACAAAGGGACCTTGTCTTCATATCACTTGATAAAGTATTTAGCAGAGCAAACTGGCCCCGCCCCTGTGGACTATAGAATAGTTGAATAACCAATAGAAATTAATGCAGTTAGATACTGGTTAATTCAACAGTTGAGTAACATCCCTAATGCAGACCAAGTTTATGTGTGTGATGTAAAATCAGCCATACTGAGAGATCTAGTCACAGTGCAGCTGTCCCTAATATGCTTGGGTGATGGTTTGTAGATGGAGTTAGAACAACTAACAAATAATGTTATAGCCCTGTAAAGAGCAGAGTTGAAACACTGTTCCTTAGTAGTATTATAAAACACAAGGAAGAATGAAGTGTTTGTGCCATCTATAAGGTTCTGTTATCAGTTCTATGCTACACGAACTGTCAATTTTCTATGTGTGGGGATTTCTATTTTGCCTTTAAATTGCCACAACATTCTGCAACCCAACTAACTGCCTTCACACTACCCACAAAACATTCTTCTTCCCCCTGCCTTATTTGAGTGGCTACACATCTGAGACTCCTATGGGACTACTATGGCTATGTCAACTCTACTGGCTTCTTGCGCAAGAACAGCTGTTCTTGTGCAAAAACTTGTGGAGCATCTACACTGCACACACGTTCTTGCACAAGTAAATTTACAGTAAAGTGTCGGAACAGAGGGCTACTTGTGCAAGACTTATTCCTCTCCAGACGAGGAATAAGCCCTCTTGTGCAAGAGCAGCGTGGACGCGCTCTTGCATAAGAATTTTTGTGCAAGAACTCTTGCACAAAACAGTTCTTGCGCAAGAAGCTTGCAGTGTAGACGTAGTCTACATGTATAGGATTACTCCAGATGTCTGCACCAAGCACTTTTTAAACCCCACCTCTTTTATAGAGGGATTTAGCCTCTTTGGTGCAACTGGACTAATATTTCAATGTTCTTTTCAGGCTCAATCCTGGTACAGGGAAGCTGGAGATGAGCTACTCCAAATTCAAAACCAAAAGTCTTTCAGCACTGGGAAAGTCTATTCTAAAGGTAACTTGAGAGAGAAGTAAAAATTGTCTTCTATTATCAACTACACACTGTGCCGGGGCACACAGTACCTAGAGGGAACCACCAGCCGTTTTGAACAGTGAATGATTTTGTGCACTCCTCGGTCCCAATTGGCCTGGGAATGGGGGTATGCATGAAATCTCCTCCCCCACTAGAGACAGATGGCACCTAGAGGGATCCGCCCCTTTTTGCCCAAGGCTTCCACCCCTCCTAAGGGGCCAGAGCCAGTCTGCAACCATGAATTAAAATTTGTGAAGTGGCGCCCCCATCCAAAGGGGTTATTGTCCACCCCTGCTCTAAGTAGTAAACACGTAATGTATCTAATTAAAGAGCGATTAACATACTTCTCTTCCCCAGGTATCAGAAACCTTTCATATAGTGGATGTGAGACAGAAATTAGACGAAGATGAAGAATACACAGAGTGCAATAACATGACGCTCATTAACTTTGTTATAAAGCTTATTGGACCAACCTCAGAGCAAACCCTCACTGTCCTGCTGCTTCTTATCCAGGTCAGGCAAATGCTCCGTCAGAGAGGAGGGCCTACTCTACTGTGGATGTGGGTCCACACTAAAATTCCCAGGCATGGGGAACATTTTGATTTCACCCCTGTACTTATCTTTACTTCTTTCCTTCCACCATACCAAGTAGCCTGTTAAAGCGGGGGCTGTCTCTCACTTGCCTGGGTTAGCTATGGCTCTGCAATACAGAACCATACTGCTCCTCGGAGAGAATAATCTTGCCCAGTCTTCTCATTCCCACGCACCCCTTTGTAAGTAGGCATGGAAATATTCAAATTAACTTCTGTGTTACTTACAGAGGTTGGTCATATGCAGAAGTACCATGATGTAGTTTGTTTGACAAAGGGATCTTGTCTTTATACCACTCGGTAAAGCATTTAGCACAAATGGATTCCAATGATCTTCCTTATTTTTTTCTCTGTAGGTAGTGGGCAGCACCATTGCCTTTTTGATCCGGTACCAACTAGTACGCTTGTTCTATGATGTTTGACTGCGCTGCCAGTGGTAAGGGAAACTCCAGCACTTCCTGATCTACCTTTTACTTTTTTGGTTCCCTTCCACGTGGCGGCAGGAATTTCGCTCTATCTCCGAGACCCCCTTCCCACATGCGAGTAAAGACTCTTACACTGGCCTCTCTCAGCTGAATTTTTTTCTGTGATGGGGGTTGGGCAGAGGCCATTGGTAGGATGTGGGTGTTAATGTTACCTGAGTGTTGTGGACCTGCAGAGTCATTAATCAGCACAAACCAAGGACCAGATGCCAATAGGACTTGAAGTTTCTTACCTGTGGGCAGGGGAAGAGGGCTCCATGTGTATTTGTTCTGTCACTCAAACAATTGACCAAGGGGGGAGAGCATCCTACTCACAGTTTACAGAATTGTGGTCAGCCCCCGGCGGGGCGGGGCAGGGCAGGGCAGAATGGATTTACCCTGGATGCGAGCACAGTGGCAGCCACTACCAAGGGCCTGTTCGCGGGGTGGAGCCCTCAGCACCGGCCCTTCCACCCCAGCCCAGAGAGGCAGTGAGAATGAGGCTGCTCGTTTCCTGATTAGGCTTTGGGCTCCGTTTGAATTTGGCGCCCTGCCTTCTGATTGGCCTGTTGGGGCAGCCAATAAATGCATAACGTTTGGCCAGCTCCTGAGTCTAACCAATCCGTGAGAGAATCTGAATGACCAGCCAATGGCAGAACGGAGCGTCATCGCGCAGAGGCGATAAAAGAAAGCGCGGGGGGCCCGTCTTGCAGCAGTTGGCTTTGCCAGGCAGTGGTACGTATCGGTCCTTGCTGACGTGGGAGGTGGTCGCCGAGCCGCGTGCGTCGTTTTCTTGTCACCCTCTGTTCTCGCGCCATGTCCGGCCGTGGCAAGAGCGGCGGCAAGGCCCGGGCCAAGGCCAAGTCCCGCTCGTCACGCGCCGGCCTGCAGTTCCCCGTGGGGCGCGTGCACCGGCTGCTGCGGCGCGGGCACTACGCCGAGCGCGTGGGCGCGGGCGCGCCAGTCTACCTGGCCGCCGTGCTCGAGTACCTGACGGCTGAGATCCTGGAGCTGGCGGGCAACGCGGCGCGCGACAACAAGAAGACGCGCATCATCCCGCGGCACCTGCAGCTGGCCGTGCGCAACGACGAGGAGCTCAACAAGTTGCTGGGGGGCGTCACCATCGCGCAGGGCGGCGTCCTGCCCAACATCCAGGCCGTGCTGCTGCCCAAGAAGGCGGGCGGCGGGGCCGGGCCCGGCTCGGCCAAGGGCGGCAAGAAGGGCGGCAGCCAGCAGTCGCAGGAGTATTAGCCGCGCCACCCGCACACCCCAAAGGCCCTTTTCAGGGCCGCCCCAGTCTCACGCGAAAGAGCTGCGGATCCGGGGCGGCGCAGGGGGGAATTGGGCGGGCCTGGAGGCGGAAAATTTGGGTGGGTTCCTTGGGGGAGATCCCACAGGTGCGCCTTAGTAGGCGGGTATGTCTGTGGCCACGGCCGTGCTCTCTAGTTGCCGCTCAGGCGCAAAGCCCTGGTTGCAGACTGGCCTGAAGAGGGGAAACGAGGCGAAGTCCCTGTGATCTGCCCGTTGTCAGCCCCAGGTGCTTCAATATCTGGGAACTGAGCTGTAACATTGCTCGGAGGGACAACTGGTGTCCACGTGCACAGGTTGGGGCAGTGGCCCGAGCGTTGCTTGCGGGAGATGCTGGAGCCCATTCTGTTACAGTGCTGCCAGAGAACTGCAAACCGCTGGCACCAGGAAGCAGGTGTGGCACAGACTTGGGGGGTCCCAAGAATCACCGAGCTAAGGCTCTAGCCTTTTAATTTTAAGGCTGAGAACATCTTGTATGGGGTCAAGCACAACCATCTTAAGTATTGTAAACTAAGGAGCCCGTGGACTCCACAGTGTGAGACTTTCACTTAGCAGTGATTACACTAGTGTGTTGGTGTACTGTAAAATTCCCTGAAATGTTACTATTTACTAGTTTGATGCTGCAGTGAAACCAACTTTGAGCTGGTGCAAGATAGCAGCTCAGCCCATCTACAGAATCAAACCAGAGACAATTTGAATTAGTACAAAGTTTGTTAGTAAAACATCCATTTTCTTTCTACCATGCCCTTTAATTTGGATACTTCTAAATCTGCTGTAGTAACCTTTCAGTGCTTGTACATCCCTGAAAATGTAGAGTGTGTGTAATAAAATGCCAGCAAGGAAAAAACAAATCTTAATAATTGGTTGTGTACAGCACTGAAAAGAGCACGACTCAAAACTTACATTTTCCTACTTTGTGCGTTGAATTTGAAGGATGGAGTTCAATTATATTTTCTCACATTTGAAAAACTTAATTTTACCTCGAAAATTAAATTAAGTTCTCACAGTTTGGACAGCTGTCAGGCACAATCCCTGCTAGTTGGAGGATTTGAGGGGCATATTTCATGCACATAAAAGAAATTACATGGCCCTGGAAGCAGTTCCACATGAAAGTAAAATAGAGTTAGTAGGTGTTAGAGACATTTAAACAGTTGAATTTACAAAACATCATCTCTGCATTTCACAATTTGAAAGGCCTCTACAATACATTCATACTGGCTTATAAAATGAAGGGGATGAATCACTGGTTGAAATGCATATTCAACCACTATGGAGTTTGCTGCTAAGCTTGGCAGGAAATTAAGTTGATCAAAGAAAATTCATGCTAGGTTGCAGTTGTAGACACTATTGCTCTGGTTAATTTGGTCTGACAATTTTAAATGAATGCAATTAGTGTTGATTTATAGCAGCAAGTAAACATTTGTCTAAGCATCATCCATTATAGATTCCTTATGACTGGAAATGTTTTTGGTTAAAAATTTAGTGAAGATGGCTAAGGCCCAACTTAACACCTCCTGTATTCACTTTTACCAGTAATTGAAAGACTCAAGAAAATGAGGTAACAGGCACCTTCTGTGCTGCCACACTTATTACTTCTTGACCACACGATATACGGAGTACTGTGTCAGAGGAGGGGGAGAGTCTCCAGGACTTAAACTCAGATCCACAGATAAATGACTTTCAGCAAGTAGAACAGAAGGTTTATTGGTTTTCAAAGATATAGCATAGAATTGATGTTAACACAGGGACTAAGAGCAGGCAGTATTATTTCTCTTGGGAAGTCATTGGCCCAGGCACTCCCACCCCCCCCCCCAGCTCTAAGCCCCTTCTGTCATCCTGACTCAAGCCCGAGGCCCTACACCCCAGCCTGGTGTCAGTCCTGCCTCCCTCCCCAGCAGCAGTTATCTAGGGCTCTAGAGGTGATCCTGGCAATTACAGACCGGTAAGTCTAACATGGGTACTGTGCAAATTAGTCAAAACAATAGTTAAGAATAAAATTGTCAGGCACGTAGAAGAACATAATTTGGGCAAAAGTCAACATGGTTTCTGTAAAGGGAAATCATGTCTTACTAATCTATTTAGGCTACATCTACATTGGCAAGATTTTGTGCAAATACTTTTAATGCAAGAGTTTTTGCGTTAAAGTATTTGCGCATGAGAGCATCTACGCTGGCATGTGCTTTTGCGCAAAAGCATCTGTACCACTGTAGATGCTCTCTTGCGCAAGAAAGCTCTGATGGCCATTTTAACTATTGGGCTTTCTTGCGCAAGAAATTCATGTTGTTGTCTCCACTGGCCTCTTGCGCAAGAACAGTTGTGCAAGAGGGCTTATTCCTGAGCAGGAGCATCATAGTTCTTGCGCAAGAAGCACTGATTTCACACATTAGAACGTCAGTGTTCTTGAGCAAGAACTCCCCGCCAGTGTAGACAGGCAGCATGTTTTTGTGCAAAAATCAGGCGCTTTTGCACAAAATCATGCCACTGTAGACGCAGCCTTAGAGTTCTTTGAAGGGGTTAACAAACGTGGACAAGGGGGAATCCAGTAGATTTAGTATACTTAGATTTTCAGAAAGCCTTTGACAAAATCCCTCACCAAAAGCTCTTGTGTAAATTACACTGTCATGGGATAAGAGGGAAGGTCCTTTCATGGATTGAGAATTGGTTAAAAGACAGGAAACAAAGGGCAGGAATAAATAGTACATTTTCAGAACAGAGAGGGGTAACTAGTGGTGTCCCCCAAGGGTCAGTCCTGGGACCAATCTTATTCAACTTATTCATAAATGATCTAGAGAAAGGGGCAAGCAGTGAGGTAGTAAAAGTTTGCAGATGATACAAAACTCTTTAAGATAGTCCAGAGAAGCAGACTGAAGAACTTCAAAAAGATCTCACACAACTGAGTGATTGAGCAACAAAATGGCAAATGAAGTTTAATGTGGATAAGTGTAAAGTAATGCACATTGGAAAAAAATAACCCCAACTATACATATAATATGATGGGGGCTAATTTGGCTATGACAAATCAGGAAAGATCTTGGAGTTATCCTGGATAGTTCTCTGAAAATGTCCACCGGGTGCTGTCGCAGTTAAAAAGGCAAATAGAATATTAGGAATTATTAAGAAAGGGATAGAAAATAAGACAGAATATCTTACTGCCCCCGTACAAAGCTTTGGTATGCCCACATCTTGAGTACTGTGCACAGATGTGGTCTCCTCACCTCAAAAAAGATATCTTGGCCTTGGAAAGGGTTCAGAAAAGGGCAACTAAAACGATCAGGGGTTTGGAACAGGTCCCCTATGAGGGGAGGCTAAAGCGACTGGGACTTTTCAGTTTGGAAAAGAGGAAACTGAGGGGGGATATGATAGAGGTATATAAAATCATGAGTGGTGTGGAGAGGGTTCCCATAATATAGGGACTAAAGGACACCAAATTACATTAATGGATAGCAGGTTTAAAACTAATAAAAGAAAGTTCTTCACACAGTGCATAGTCAACCTGTGGAACTCCTTGCCAGAGGATGCTGTGAAGGCTAGAACTATAACAGAGTTTAAAGAGAAGCTAGATAATTTCATGGAGGTTAGGTCCATAAAAGGCTATTAGCCAGGGGGTAGGAATGGTTTGTCAGAGGCTGGAGATACATGGCACGAGACAAATCGCTTGATCATTGTCTTCTGCCTACCCCCTCCGGGACACCTGGTGCTGGCCACTGTCGGCAGACAGGCTACTGGGCTAGATTGGTCTGACCCAGTACGGCCGTTCTTATGTCTGGCTCTCAGATGTGAGGCCGAATACACTGCTACAGAGAGTCATCCTCCAGACAGCGGTTCAGTGCCCCGCACAATAGGAATCACACTCAGCAGAATACAGTAAAGAGTGAGTGTAACGAGAGTGAACGCAGGACTACAACAGTGGACAACACCCCCACTGTCACATCTCTCCCCCCTTCAAGACCAAACTGAGCAGGGTCAGCCAGCCAGTGGAAGTTCTGATGCCCCACTCTGGAATAATACATCAGCTATGATATTAGCACTCCCCTTAACATGGACTACCTCTAGAGTTTAGCATTGACACCCTCCCCCCCAAAATCTGGTACAGCCAGATCGGGGGAATGGTCCGTGTACACTGTGAAATGCTGTCCAAATAGATATGGCTGCAGCTTTTGAAGGGCCCACACCATAGCCAGGCATTCCTTCTCTGTGGCTGCATAGCTCCACTTCCAGGGCAGCAGTTTCCTGCTCAGGTACACGGTGGGGGGGGTGTCGCTCCCCCTTTTCATCCACCTACATCAGCACCATCCCCAGCCAGGTGTCTGAGACATCAACACACACCATAAAGGGCTTGTCAAAGCCTGCATTTTCCAGCACTGGGGCTTTGACCAGGGTAGCCCTTCAGCACACAGAGATCCCTCTGGCACTGCTTAGTCCAGACCACCTTGTCTGGCCTCCCCTTCTTACACAGTTCCATGATCGGGGTGACAATGGATCTAAAGTGGGGCACAAACCTCTGGTAGTACTCCGCCATCCCAACGAAAGCCTGGACCTGCTTCTTGGTCTGAGGAACCAGCCAATCGCTGATGGCCTCCACCTTGGCTGTATTCAAAAGAGCTTGTTTAGCGGGGTAAACAAGTTGCTGAAACACCAACCAAAGAGAACTTGTAGGAGAAATTGCAAATAGGACTATCCTCTGAACAAAAACTAACTACTCAAATGACAAAGTTTAATATTTTAAATTTTGTTTTCAGATCCACAAGAAAAATGGGATTTCAGTAAATTAAGAGATCACCCTTTCAGAAAGGATGACTACAGCAGCTGAATCCATTTTTGCTGTCAAATTTCTGACCTGTAGAAATCATACCAACTGCAAGTGGTGATGGAGGTGCAAATGATGTGTTTATCGGGCATCATTGAGTTGCCTTGCAACACTGAGGATATGCTTAGCACCCTTACTCAGCAGTAAGCTAGCTAGTTCAACACCCAGAGTTTCTGCAGCCTCTTGAGCATGAGGAGGAATATTCTTGGCTGTTATGCCAACATACTGTGCATCATCACTGGGTCCCTCTTCATTCTAAAAATAAAAAAGATCACATGAAACAGCAAGGAAAAGTGGGTGTTGGAGTATGTTGCCATATATATTCTTATCAGAGAACAATGTAAAGATGACAAAAGACTAAGGACTGGACTGAAAAAAATAAAGGAAAATAGTAAAAAGGCATGGGGATTTTTTCATTTGACTTAAAAAGGTTAAAACAAACTGAAAGTAAGAGGCATTTATTTACCTGCTGAGAGGAGTTAATACTAGTCTGCATCGTGTCCTTCAGGCTATCTGATCCATCCAAGCTGTAGACCGCTCCTGTCAAATACAACTGGGCAAAACACACAAAGGTACGTGGCATCTCTGACCAACTCAAGCATCTTTGTAAACATTCACATTTCTTATCAGTTATTCTGCAATTGACTCTCGTGCTGTTGGACAAACTGCTGCATTTCTAGCTCAGTTTAAGCCTATTTCTGTTTTGAGGCATACTGAGATTCTATGATTAAAGGGGCTAATCATGTCACATCCTTAATCATCCATATACTTAAGAAAGATCCAAAGCACAAGCATGTATGTAACTGTCACCATTCCAAAAAAGGCTGCTGTACTGTCATAGCAAGTTTGCAAGAAAGTTGCCTCCACAATCCTTCTTTTCCAAGGAGTAGGAGACAGGTACCATTTATTTAAAATGATGGTTTCCTTCATGACAGCACACACTTTTAGTCTGGCTCCCTTTTTGTATCAAAAAAATAGGCTTTCTAGGCCCCACAAAACTGATGTAACTACAGAGAGAATGAGAATCACCATACATAATTGAGAGGGTGAACTATTATAGCCTCCCAACACAAAGATTTTTTTAGCTCTATACCTTTGTTGACCGTGGTAGTTTGGACAGGGTTTTAAACAATGTTGTTCTGGTGGATTCAGTATGGAGATAACAAGGTTATCCTCAGCTGCAAAGTATGCTTGCTGGAACTATTTTTAGGTAGCAGGGGAAAAGTGTGTGCTGGGAAAATGCTCAGTGATGCTTACACATAAAATACATTTAAGTTTTGCTCACCTGGGAGTCTTTCAGCATGGTATTGACTGCTACAGGAACACTACATCCACCCTCCTGAAACAAAAGCACAGCAAACAGCTAAAGTTCATGTCAAGGTTTCTATGTGATCCACCATGACAGGACCCTTTGAAAATCCTGAATGACAGACACAGGTGTCATTCAGCCATGTACAAGTTATGAGTGCAGGGACATACACATTAGTCTGTAGCTGGCAGTTACGATAATGAAAACTAGCAGGTTTCTGATCTCATGGTTTCGATTTAACTATACAATGTGAGCATTTATTGTCTCCCACAGGAAGGTAGCAGACAAAAAAGTGATGGTCCCAAACCTACCAGGTGTCTCATAAAGGCTCTCTCAGCAATGCAACATAGCACTGTTTCCCCATCGTTCAGGGCAGATACCATATCCAGTATCTCTTGGTCTCTAGCTCGGACCTCTACTGCTAAGGCACCCTGAAAGAAAAGAGAAATATTTTCCTCAGTCTGCACTGACAGTCCCAAACCCCTAAACCTCATGACTCAGAAGCATTTCCAAAGCCACTATTGTGTTCTATCCTCTACACACACTGGCAAATCCCACTGAAATAACACAGCGACAAGATGCGAGCGGAAAGAAAAAGTTTTACATTACTCAAGTGAGCTTCAGACTGATTGTTTTATATATAGATGCTGACACCTACTTGCCTTAGTATGTTCTTGAAAGGCCACTTTTTGAGAACAGAATGGTCACATACAACACTAATGAGGTGCTACCCTTCAAACAAGAACTGCCGTGCACTTCCCAAATGCAGCATGCACAGAGAACAGCATCCAGAGGAGGTGCAGAGTATCAGAGCATGAAAACTCAGTTGAAATGTTTGGTTGTTACTAGAGATGTAACATTTAACCAGTTAATAGGATCCCATGGTGCCAGAGGGGCTACTCCAGCCTGCAGGTTAATCAGCAAGCATGTCGGTAAGGGTGATGTGATCAGTTTACCCAGTAACTTAGTAACCTAGTAGTTACACAGCAATTGGCTACTCAGCTGGCTTTTCATAACATACCTGTCCAACAGCATAAAGGCAATCTTCAGGGTTTAGGATCTAGAGAAAAAGCAAAGGATAATACACCGCAGTGCTAAACTCAAGATTTTGTAATTTTATTTAAAACTGACCAACAAGCAGCAATTTAGGATGGGATTGAAATGATTTCCATTAAGTAGTTATAGCAAGGAACTTGTAAGTAACAACTCCTGGGTTCTATTCCCAACTCTGCCATTGTATGTACTACCTGGAGATGGTCGTGCCTCAGTATTCCCCATCTATAAAATGGGTATAATGTACTTATTTATTTGCAGTTACAATATTTTATCAGAATTCAGAAGTTTCTAAAGTGTCTGTCTGTGGAGGATTTGGACACTAAAAATGTCTCTGAAGTTTCCAGATGAAGAGTACTGAATGGAAAGGAAATCCAGTAAGCCAAACCCTTGCCCCACTGCAGCCTAATTTCAAGATAATGTTTATAAGGCTCGGATCAGCTGTCACACTCATCCATGGCAGGGCAGCTAAGGGGCCTGAAAAGGAATGTGTTAAGGGTCTGTACGTTGATAGAATTTCCCACATTTCTCCTTACCTGACCAATACGATTCTCCCAGCCCATCCTCCTCAGTCCAGCAGCAGCCAGAATTATGGCACTGAAATCCTCCTTTTCATCCAGTTTTTTCAACCGGGTGTTTAAATTTCCTCTCTACATAAAGGGTTAAGTAAGAATCACAGAAATAAGTTGGAACTCAATCACCACATTGGGACACTGCTTGCAGATCTTAGCTTAGTCACTAGAGGCTGCTACTGCTGCACTCACCCACAGGCTCTCGCTCCTGCAGCGCTCTGAAGGGTAGCCACCTGTACCCTTAAAAACAAAGACTCCCACAGCACCTTAAAGACTTAAGGCATGTCTACACAGCAGAGTTGTGTCAGAATAACGGACATCATTTCAAAAGAACATAGTGCACGTCTACACAGCAAGCTATTATTTCCAATTAATGCTGAGCTGGAGGACTTTTTACTCTGTCTCCTGTCGCCTTCATTTCACGAAGAGTAAGGGAAGTCAGAGGGAGCGTGCTCTTCCTTTGGCTTCCTGCCGTGTACAGAGTGCCAAAAGCCGAATGAATCTATTTCGACGTCAGCTACGCAATTCATGTAGCTGAAGCTGAATATCTTAATTTGATTTTTGCCCTGCAGGGTAGATGTGCCCTAACAGATTTATTTGGGCATAAGCAGTGCCCTGATGAAGTAAATTTTTGCCTATGAAACTTGTGCCCTAACAAATATTAATCTTTAAGGTGCTCCTGCAGCTAGTCGGCCTACTCCCTTTTCTGCTTGGGCCTTTCCCTCTTACTTTTGTCCCACCAGCAGCACTTTCGCCATCTACTGCCCACAGGGGATAGGGTATGTAGTGTCATACACCAGCATGTCAGGCTTCTGGATCACACACAGACCGACTCTAGAGCTTCCTTCTGAGAGATACACACCAGATGTGTATTCCAAAAGATCCTTCAAAACACTGCCAGGTATGGTTGGATTAGCTTGAACAAGAGGGCAACCTACTACTGGCTGAGTAGTATAACACAGTGTTCCAAAGACGCAGTGAAGCTCTATGGAAGAGAGAAAAGGAGAAGATTCCCCCAGAGAATGAAAGGAAAGAGACAACTTCAATGAGTGAAAACTCAAAGAGATGGGGCATAGACCCACCACCAACCAGTAGATTGGGATCTAAAAGTAGATCTTGGAGCCTCTGACAGGTGATCCCAACTGGCTTGACCATGAAGCTATCAAGCTCTGGCATTTCAGTCACCCCTCCACCCACTGTCACGCTGCTCCTGCCCTCTGCCGTGGAGTTGCCCCCCCAGGAGCCTCCTGCTTGCTGTGCCAGGGGGAAGAGGAGGCAGGCAAAGAGGGGGCGCTGATGTCAGTGTCCTCCACCCCCCCCCACTTCTGTACCCCATCTCCACACAGGGAGAAAGGGATGGAGGGAGCATGGCAATGCAAATCTCTGTCTCACACACAGTGTGTGTGTGTGTGTGTGTGTGTGTGTGTGTGTGTGTGTGTGTGTGTGTGTGTGTGTGTGTGTGTGTGTGTGTGTGTGTGTGTGTGTGTGTGTGTGTGTGTGTGTGTGTGTGTGTGTGTGTGTGTGTGTGTGTGTGTGTGTGTGTGTGTGTGTGTGTGAGATTCTCACAAACACACACTGTTCTGTACTCTCATCTTCCAACCCACCACATACGTGGGGGGTTGTTGTTACTTCTGTTACTACTCACAAAGTGGGTTAGTTTTGTTTTTTGACTGTTCTGTGCATTTCATAATTTTCATCTCTCTCAGTTCTAAAATGCCTAACCTGTCGTGGCTGGAGTAATTATCCCTGTGGTAATTGCTGCTCCTGGAAGTGGCTGGCATGTCCCTGCAGCCCCTGAGAAAGGCAGAGCTGGGGGTCTCCACATGCTGTCCTGGCATGCAGACCATTCCTGCAACTCCCACTGATCAGTAATGGGGAACCGTGACCAACAGAAGCTGTGGGCTCAATGCCAGTAGATGAGGGGCAGCACATGGTGCCATCGCTGCACATGCAAGCTGCTTTCAGGAGTGGCGTAGGGGCCAGGGCAGGAGTGAGCCTGCCTTAACCCCTCTACCCAGAAGCCATCTCAGTTTGTGCCCAGCCAGAGCCTGCTTCCTGAACCCGTCCCAGCCCTGAACCCCCTCCTGCACCCAACCTCCTACCCCAGACGCGAGTCCTCCTGTACCCAAATTCCTTCCCAGAGCTTGCACCCTGAAACCCCTCCTGGACTCCAATCCCCCACCTTGGGCTAAGCCCAGAGCCCCTCCCACACTCCGAACCCTTTGGGCCAAGACTAGAGCCTGCACCCCAAGCCCCTACCCCAGCCTGGTGAAACTGAATGAGGTTCGGCGAGGAAGGTTGATGGACTAAGCAAGGTGAGGCATCAAAGATGGGGTTGAGCAGGGGCGGGGCCTCAGAGGGGGCAGGAAGGAAATGGGGCAAAGGTATTTGTGTTTGAGGTACATCTTATATTGCACTTAAATAGAAAAAGTGATCTTGTGGTTTAAAAGGTTGGGGACCACTCAGACTCAATGGGCACATCTAAAACTATGTCTTTTTTTGAAAAAGAGTGTTTTTTTTCGAAAAAGGGTTTTTTCCCCCGAAACCTCCCCCCTCGCCCCCACATCCAGACTACTTTCACTTTCGAAAGATCCTCTTTCGAAAGTGAGATTGGAAGATATGCAAATTCCATGGGAATTTGCATATCTTCTTTCAAAAATTCTATATAGTCTAGACATAGCGTATGGGTTCAGAGAAAAGCCACTCTAACAAGCTTTTCAAGCCATTTGAGACTCTCCCATCACTGGGGCTTTGTCTATACTATGAACTTTTTGCAAAAGAGGCAATGCAAATGAAGCGCTCATTAGCATTTTCTCGTGCTTCATTTGCATAGTCTCTTCTGATCCTTTTTGCGCAAGAGGTTTTTGCGCAAAAACAAGCAGTGTGGACGTGTCAGTTTTGTGCAAAAAAATCCCTTTTTGCGCAAGATCCTTATGCCTCTATTTTAGGCATATAAATAGAAGCATAATGATTTTGCGCAAAAAGGGTTTTTTTGCACAAAATGGACATGTTCACGCTGCTTGTTTTTGTGCAAAAACCTCTTGTGCAAAAAGGATCGGAAAAGACTATAAAAATGAAGAGCAAGAAAATGCTAATGAGCAGGGCTGGACAAATCAGTATATCTACTCGCCCGTGGTGACCAGATTTCAGCTGGTTGCCCCGTTCACCAGTGCTGCGCGCATGCACAGTGCCGGTCTGGTGCATGCGCAGTGTGGGGCTAGCGAGTAGATCTCACCGTGGTTTGTTAAGCCCTGCTAATGAGCACTTCATTTGCATTGCCTCTTCTGCAAAAAAACGTAGTGTAGACATATGGGAGAATAAATATAAGAAGAAAAGCCAAAAAGGAATTTGAAGAACAGCTAGCCAAAAACTCAAAAAGTGATATTAAAATGTTTTTTAAGTAACATCAGAAGCAGGAAGCCAGTTAAACAACCAGGGGGCCCTTGGATGATCGAGATGCTAAAGGAACCCTCAAAGATGAAGAAGTCATAGTGGAGAAGCTAAATGAATTCTTTGCTTCAGTCTTCATGGCTGACGATATTGGGGACATTCCCAAACCTGAGTCATTCTTTTTAGGTGACAAGGGGTCTGTAGCATCTTATAGACTAACAGATATATTGGAGCATAAGCTTTCGTGAACAAAGACCCCCTTCGTCAGATGCATCTTTTTAGGTGACAAATCTGAGGAATTGTCCCAGATTGAGATGTCAGAGGAGATATTAGAACAAATTGATAAACTTACCAGTAACAAGTCACTGAGACCAGATGGCATTCACCCAAGAGTTCTGAAACAACTCAAATGGGAAATTGCAGAACTATTAACTGTGGTTTGTATCCTATCCTTTAAATCAGCTTCCGTACCTAATGATCAGAAGATAGCTAACATGATGCCAATATTTTAAAAGGGCTTTAAAGGTGATCGTGGCAATTATAGACTGGTAAGTCTAATGTCAGTACCGGGCAAATTAGTTGAAACTATCGTGAAGAATAAAATTGTCAGACACATGGATGAACAGGGCTTGACAAATAATGTAATCTACTCGCCCGTAGCGAGTAGATTACAACCCAGAAGAGCCGGCGCAGAGTGATCTGTGCATGCGCAGAATGCAGAACCGCACGGCTGGTGAGCAGGGCTCACCACCGCTTGATGAGCCCTGTGGATGAATATAACATGGTTTCTGTAAAGGGAAATCATGCTTTACTAATCTGCTAGAGTTCTTGAAGGGGGTCAACAAACATGTGGACGAGGGGGATCCAGTAGATATAGTATATTTAGATTTCCAGAAAGCCTTTGACAAGGTCCCTCACCAAAGGCTCTTAAGTAAGTTGTCATGGTATAAGAGGGAAGGTCCTTTTGTGGATTGATAACTGATTAAAAGACAGGAAACAAAGGGTAGGAATAAATGGTAAGTTTTCAGAGTGGAGAGAGATAACTAGTTGGGTCGCCCAATGGTCTGTCCTGGGACCCATCCTATTCAATTTATTTATAAATGATCTACAGAAAGGGGTAAACAGTGAGGTGGCAAAATTTGCAGATAACACCAAACTGCTCAAGACAGTTAAGACCAAAGCAGACTGTGAAGAACATCAACAAGATTTCACCAAACTAAGTGACTGGGCAACAAAATGGCAAATGACATTTAATGTGGATAAATATAAAGTAATGCATGTTGGAAAACATAATCCCAACTATATAAACAATATGTTGCAGACTAATTTGGCAACAACTACTCAAGAGAGAGATCTTGGAATCATTGTGGATAGTCCTCTGAAAACATCTACTCTGTGTGCAGCGGCAGTCAAAAAAGCAAATAGGATGTTAGAAATCATTAAAGAAGGGATACAGAATAAGACGGAGAATATCTTATTGCCCTTATATAAATCCATGGTACACCCACATCTTGAACACTGCGTACAGATGTGGTCTCTGCATCTCAAAAAAGATATATTGGCACAGGAAAAGGTTAAGAGAAGGGCAACAAAAATGATTAGGGGCTTGGAACGGGTCCCATATGAAGAGAGATTAAAAAGACTTTTCAGCTTAGAAAAGAGGAGACTAAGGGGGGGGGGGGGGAAGAGATATGATAAAGGTCTATAACATCATGACTGCTATGGAAAAAGTGAATAAGCAAAAGTTATTTACTTATTCCCACAATATAAGAACTAGGCGTCACCACATGAAATTAATAGGCAGCAAGTTTAAAACGAAAGGAAATTTTTCCTCACTCAGCGTAGTCAACCTGTGGAACTCCTTGCCAAAGGATGTGGTGAAGGCTA
Organism: Apalone spinifera; assembly: GCA_030068395.1. Taxonomy (NCBI): domain Eukaryota; kingdom Metazoa; phylum Chordata; order Testudines; family Trionychidae; genus Apalone; species Apalone spinifera. The sequence continues at coordinate 18,217,650 of JANRFK010000961.1, read as the reverse complement.
GGAATTTAACAGGGTTAAAAAAAGACCTAAATAGATTCATGGAGGTTAGGTCCATCAATGGCTAACAGCCAGGATGAGTAGGAATGGTGTCCCTAGCCTCTGTTTCTCTGGAGGTGGGTGACAGGGGAGGGATCACGTGAGGATTACCTGTTGTGTTCCCTTCCTCTGGTGTATCTGGTATTGGCCACTGTCAGCAGACAGGATACTGGGCTAGATGGTCCTTTGGTCTGACCCAATATGGCCGTTCTTATGGTGTACAATGAGGAGTAATGGTAGTTCGAATTAGGAGCTTTAATTCAAACTACCTAGTCCATGCCGCGTGTAGCTGTGGGCAGGGAGTTAGAACTACGGGGCATTTAAAAATGGTGGCGCCCAGGAACATGCAAATAAAGCCTGGGATATTTAAATCCCGGGCTTCATTTGCAAGTTCGAATGCCTACATTAGCCACCCTAGTTCGAATTAAGGTGGCAGTGTAGACATACCCTTACAGTTTTGAAATTTGGGTCAAAGCATCACCAGATAGTGGTACTACACCATGATGTAACAAAATGGGACAGGGAAGGCAGGAGCCAAAGGAGAGCAAGCCTCTAAGAAAAACCTGAAAATAGTACCATTCACCAGAACAGGTCAATAGCCCTTGTAGGACCCAGCGGTCTCCAGACACTTGGCTAATTGAGCTGAGGAACTATCTAGAAAACTTGTTCACACAGTGGCAACCATTACTGTAAGCAAAAAACAGAATTTTGCTGTGAATTGTGAAGTAATCATTTAGACACTGCTTCTTTGTGGCTGGGATTGTGGACATCTCTCATGTAGCACTGAGCAGGTCAGCAACCAAAATAATAATTGTGCATAATTTGAAAAATAAGCTAGGAGGATAGAGACTGGTACAATGGAGTCTTTCGCTGGTATGTCTGAATCCCAACAAAGCCATTAGCGACGGAACTGGAATGAGTTGTGAGTCTTATGCCAGTTCCTCCCATGAAGTGTATCTGTGTCTCAGAAGTTAAACTAATATTGGGCCCTTTCTCAACAACAAACACAAAGACTGGCTAAGGCCAGGGAGAGTAAATTCTTTCACAGTAGTTTAGGGAGGCAGCATGATCTGTAAGTCTGAGCATAGGACTGGAATTCAGGAAGCCTAAGTGCTACAGAAAAGCTAAGTGTTATTTATTGAGCTACCACTCCCACACACTGCCAGGAAAGGATACAATATCCCTGAATTCCAGCTGAGGGAACCGCCTTTTCAGCTGAGCTGCTCGACGAAGTGAACTGGTTCCAACCACGCTTCAGAGGAAACAAGAAAAACAGTGAAACAAAATTAGATTAATTTCCTCACCTTTATCTAGGGCCAGATTAGGAACTTTCAGGGAAATACTTTTTTTCAATTAGTCACAATGGATTTGGGGGATGTAGCCATCATTCATATCAGCAGAAGGAAAAATTGAGAGATTTAACACGAGGCATGACTTAATCTAGATATAACCAGACAACCTGGTCTGTGAAACACAGTCCCTGTGGTAGGTTGCTAGGCCTTTGAAAAGCAGTCACTAATCCTTGTTAAGGACCCTGGAATCTTCAGTGGGCCACCATATAATACAGCATTACCCAAGCCCTATTTTCTGCCATAGTAACTGGAATAAAGAGGTTTGGAATAGGATGTAAGCGACTAGTCGGCTATCAGATAAGCAAAAGCTTTTCAGATAGTCGACTAATCCCTCGACTAGTTGCCCTGCCCCTGCTGCCTCTATCAGAGGCAGTAGGGGGAGCAGTAGCTGGTGCTGGGGGGAGCTGCCTTAAAAGTCCTTTCCCCCCCAGCACCATCTCCGCAGGAAGCAGGGGAGGCAGAGGGGTAGTGGAGACTGGGCACGAGCTGGGAATCAGCTGATTCCTGGTTTGTGCCCAGTCCCAGACGCTGCGCCCCTGCTTTCTGAATGTATTAAGAGCCTATCTACTCTTAATACATTTAAAAGGCTAAAGTGCAGCAAGAGGGACACACCATGAGCCGGGACAGCTTGTGCTGGATCACTCCTGCTGCGCTTTAGCCTTTTAAATGTATTAAGAGTCAACAGGCTCTTAATACATTTAAAAGGCAGAGCTGCAGGAGTTAACTCCTCTGCAGCTCCCCCACTTATTGACTAATCTACTAGTCAATGGAAAATCCATCGACTAGTTGATTAAACTAAATTTAACATCCCTAGTTTGGAATCCAGTCCTGGATCATGGAACATGTCTGGGTGTGCAAACTGAGGTCTGATAAACCAGGCCTGGGGACTGCGTGGGGAGAATTCTAGATATGTAAATGGAGAGCAAAGGGAGCCACCAGTTAGACCAAAGAGAGGACTACTTTGAAGGAATGTACGCTACTCCCTTTTCTTGTAAGCCCATAAATGAAATGACAAGCTACCTCTAGTTTAGCCTGTAAAGACAATTCTACATCTGTGTGAAGCAAGCCAGTTTTTGTCTCACTTCTATTTTCTCTGAGTTAATTAAGATTACTATCTTCTGGGTGATTTCACACAGACATCTCCAAAGAGAACCTTGTAAAGTTCTCATGAACTTTAAAACCATCTCCAAACATGGCGAGGGGTCCTATGGCACCTTATAGACTAACCGAAGTGTTTGGAGCATAAGCTTTCGTGGGCAAAGACCCACTTCGTCAGATGCATGCGAAGTGGGTCTTTGCCCACGAAAGCTTATGCTCCAAACACTTCGGTTAGTCTATAAGGTGCCACAGGACCCCTCGCCGCTTTTGCAGATTCAGACTAACACGGCTACCCCTCTGATACTTATCTCCAAACATGTATCTTGTAAAGTAACCTCTGGAACCTGCTGCATTCTCTCAGGGCTTGTACACACTAGTGCTTGGTGTAACTTCACTCAGGGGTACAAAAAGCCACCCCAATAAGCAATATAAGTTACTTAGAAACAGCTATGTCAGTGAGATATGCTCTTCCAACACAATTGGGGAGGTGGAGTTAGGGCGATATGAAAGCTCTCTTCCACAGCACTACAGTGACAAAGCTACATTGGTAGAGTTGTGCTGCTATAGTGGTTCTAGTGTAGACTAGCCCTTAGTCTGAATTAAGAAGCAAGAGCAGATGTTTGCTCCCAGCGAGCTGTCTTACCATCAGGGTAGAGTAGGCGAATGCATCAGAAGAAGCTGAAAGACCAAGGAGGAGAGGGAGTTGGCCGTGGTGTGGGTCACAAAAATATTGGGCCACATTCACTCATGCGCTAAGTCACTTGATTTTAATGAAAATACAACAAAGGCAAATGTCCTTTGTCAGTCAGGACAGGGAGGAGGAGTTTAGTGTGCACAGTGCTTTGAAGATATTTGGTGGAAAGAATTCATTTTGGGGGTTGTGGAGACTTTAGAAAATGTCAGATCTCAATGGATGTCTGCAGAGATGAGAAGTCAGGTCTTGCTCATTTATTCAAACAGCAGCAATTTTATCCCAGGTGATGGTGATAATTATGGTTCAGGGGATTCTTATTAAGTTTTTATTCTTTTATCATTAATTCCTACAAATGGTTCACTAACTTGAAAAAAAAAAAGACTCAGATGACACTCTCAGAACACTTCTTAATCTGTGAAAAGGGCAAGGGACAGGTGAGAGACAAGATGTTAAATGCATTAACAAAAGAAGTTCACAAATAGCGAAGAGCAGGCAGTTTTGATTTTGAGAAGTCTAAGCCTATCCCTTTTCACAACCCCATTTCTTCCCTAACAATTGTCCAGTCCATTCACCTCTTTTCAGGAAGGCTGTTGAGAGTTTTGCCATAGTTCTTGGGATGAAAAACGACAGCATCATGAGGATTTTCCCTTCTGCAAAGGAACACATTCCAGACATCATTCTATAGACTGTAACTAAATGGAAACGGGCTCACGGTCCGCAGTGGAAGTGCCTCTAACTTCCTTATCTATAGTCCAATACAGAGGGCACTCTTTTTCTTTCCCATTTCTATCTATATTATTTTAAAAAGTTTTTCCTGTGGGACGACAGAATGACGTCATCATGTCACTCTACCTCCCACAGCTCCTTCCCCCTCAGCTTCCCCGCTTCCTCCCTTCTGCTAAGCCAGAAGGGGGATCGGCAACCCATGGCTCC
>JANRFK010000961.1:18190098-18213437 GCA_030068395.1 Apalone spinifera | reverse complement strand
TGGCCAGAGGGGAGAGAGCCGGAGAAGGCCGGGGCTGTCATGCCTCAGCCTGGCCCTCCCCAGTGGCGTCTGGGGGAAGAGCCGGGACAGTCTACCCTGGAGAAGGGGATTGGCGAGCCCTGCAAGCAGGGGGCACTGCCCCCTAGTTTCCTCCTAACTAATCTAGAGCTGGGAAAAGAGCTGGTCTGAAAACTCTAGAGAATTAGTTCTCTAATCAGCCCCAGAGTAGGCAGAGTACAGGCAGCACAAAGGCAAGCTTTCCACAGGCACTACTCTGTCAATGTGTTTAATCCTGACCTGACCTCTTTAAAAAGCGAGGGGTTCAGTTTTGTAGCCCATGGTCATTTAGCTCTGAGGCAGGCAACTGGCACAGTGGCAACTTGGGCAGTACAGTTTCCCATCCCAATTGGAAAGAGATAGAAACCAACGACACTCATCATGCAGAATGCCAACAGTAAGGAAATAGTCCTTCTAAGAATTTTAAAACCCCTCAGGAAGTCAGGCCTCTCACTGCACACTTACTTGCAGATGGCTCCAATGGTGAAGCCAGGTGGGAGCGAAGTTGGCAGGTCCTTCAAGGAGTGAACTACGAGGTCAACTCTGCAAATCAGAGAAAGAAAAGTCAGAGCGCAATATGGGTGAAGGATCCCCACTGCATCTGCATGATGCCTGAAGATAGCTGAGAAATAAAGGTTCCACCCCAAACTTTAGTTTAGAAAAGGGGATTGGAAGTCAGGAACTCTGGTTCTACTCCCCATTCTACTGATTCACTGTGCAACTTCAGACAGGTCACTTCATCTCTCTGTGCCTCAGTTTCTTCCTCTGTAACACTGAGATCCACCTCCCAGGGTGCTAAGTCAAATATTGGAAGAGCTTGGTGTGGGTGCCAAAGACCCATACATGCATTGCCTGGATACCTATCAACCTTGCAGTATGTAAAGCTCAGTGGGATGAGATAGCCTAGTCAGATCTAAGTAGCTACTGTTCAGTAGGCAACAACCCAAAATTCAAGCTGCCTGCACCACCACTTCATACCACTTAGGTGGCCATCAAAAAAGGTCTTGAATCCTTAGAGTCTGAACTTGGCAGGAATCTTTCCATTGATTTCAGCAGGAGCTAGATCAGGCTCCTGGATGACAAGGACTCAAAGAAGAATCTTTCATTTTAATCCTAATTGAGACAAGTCTCTCAATCCATATGCTTCCCATATCCTACTTGGAACAGGAGATTAAAAACCAGAAATCTCTCAGTCACAATCCACATATCAATCAAGGTTTCCCACAGAAATAAGGTACCCAGAAAGAACTTAGCCCTAATGCTCCTGCTTCTCCTACACTAATAGTGAATACAATTAACAGGCAGGAGGCTGCAGAGACTGTCCAATGATAATTTTAATCGGAGGCATCTAACGAAATTCCAGAATTCAAATTGTATGTGGCCACTCAGTGATGTGCATGTAACAAATCATAATACCATTGTTCTAAAAATGCCACAGGTTGCAGGGTATCAGTTCGACCAACCCCAAGATTATTGATTAACAGGACACATTTTTCCTTCAATCACATAAGATCAACGAAAACATTCAGGGGAGTGACTGTGGATAGCACATTTCACTAGCACGTAGTTACAGACAAGCCACTAGGGTGTGAATGTTCATCCTCATTTTAGATGCAAACAGAATCTACAGCCCAGGGCAGACCTTTCCATGGCCTGCTGTAAGCAAGAGAAAGGATCAGGCTCTTACTCATTTCTTTCCAGGGCATTTTCCAGCTCCTTGGTGAAGAGGCTCTTCTCTCCAATCTAAACAGGGAGGGAGGAACAAGAAGCCTATTGCCAACCTAGTCACATACAGATTCACTCAATCCAAAGGAGGAAAAAGGAAGATGTCATGTACCTTGGAAAGAGCAGTGTCCAAGATCTTGTCTCCAGTTGTTGACATGGCAACTGTTCAAAGAGAGAGCTTTTTAAGAGCAGCATGAGAGAGATCAGGTATGTCCAGACTCTGTAGGTCCCTGTGCAATATGCAGGCAAGGGGTACATGGCTGTTGCATTCTAGTGCAGGTGTGAACACAGGCTCCATGTAACAATGTTAAGCAATAGGAGTATTTTTAGTCCTGCACTAAGCAGGAGTGAAGATAGGTCTCCTGGGAGTGTGCTGCCTTATTCCCAAGAGCACGGAGTATGAAAAGGGGAGGCCATGCGCTGGTATGTCTGAGGTCAATAGTATTAAGCAGGAACCCCATCACAACAAGACACTTTGCTTTGAGCACCGTATCTGACCTCACTCTTGCTACTAGCAAGGGGCTCACAGCTGTCATCAGTGCAGCACTGAGCACCCAATTGCTCACTATTTGGCTTATATAATTTTTTTTACCTTGCACTTACACAAATACCATTTTATGCCTGCTCAAAGTAGGAAGAAGCCTTGAACATGAACATAGGGTACAACTGCTGAGAGCTAGACCAATGCATGATTACTCTATAGACTTGACAGCACCCAGGAATTCAATGCTCAACAGTACATAGCATCGATCCTTTCCTTGCTCTGCAGACATTAGCATCTATTGCCCAGCCAGCTGATCCTAACTGGGCAGAACTGATTCAGATTCTCCATTTGAGCAAACGCCACAATCTCTCTTTCTTGGGCCATGGCCTTCTTGCATAACAGGTTATACACCAAAGCATCCAACTCCAGCTGCTCCCTACCTTTGAGAAGTGTTTGAACACCTACCGATCTCAAAATGAAAGTTGAGGTATCGCTTGCGGAGCATTTCCACTACACTGTCTGTCTGAATCCGGGCCAGCTAAAGTTAAAAACAGAAGGCAAAGTCTGAACACATGTGAGATGGCATGTATTCAGTACATCAGCTAAAGGAAGCTTTTCTGTTCTTAGACACAGTCACGTCACCCTCCAAAGCACAAGCGTTAATACAAATAGGTGTCTTAGCAAGGTGCTAAACACACACAGCCTACCCCCTGGCACAATAATCACAACACCCAACTGAAGAAAATGCCAGCATCTCTTCTTTACAGATAGAGAAACAGAAAGTTAGAATAATTTGCCCCATGGTTAAACAATGGATTGGGTAAGTGGTAGGGTCAGAATTAGAGCACTGTAAAGACAAGGGCAGACAAAACTTCTTCAATTGTGCAAAATTGTTCTTATCAGCCTCTTGTAACTTGAACAATCCAATTCACTATTTCTTCCCCCTTTTTTTTTTCTTTTCTTTTCCCCCTGCCTCTCTTCCCCCCCGCCTTTCCTTATTTATTCTTGGATCTGGACTTTCAATACTCCAGTCATCTGAAGAAGTGGGTTGTACCCACAAAAGCTCATAATACAATCTACATATTTTGTTAGTCTTTAAGGTGCTGCTAGACTATTCATTGTTTTTTAAAACTTCTTCAGTTAGAAGTAGTGGTTCAAACAGGGGATTGGAAATCAGATTTCCTGGGTTCCATTTTCAGCCCTGCCACTGACTTCCTACATTCCTTGGCCAGTCATTTCAGCTCTTTGTGCCTCAGCAACATTAAGTTTCAAGTGGCAACAGTTCTTACCCACCTAACTGGAGGGCTGTGGCCTGCTATCTGTGAAATGCCATCACTGGGTGAATAGAGCTAAAAACCAGTGGGGTGATTTCGTAATTTTTGACGTGAATCAAACTGAGCATTGTGGGCCGTGCTAGAGAATAGGTTCTGCAATGAGAGGCACCCCTTGTTATTATAACAAAGACAGACTAAATAGCCCAGTGATTCCACCGCAATGAGTTAAAGTGTCCCATATCTGCTCTGTGCTTTTTATGATTTCTAAACTTCAATATTGTTGTTGATTCTGCAGGGAGCCAGGATTTAGATGTGTCTGTGGAAACGGTATTCTATATGAGCAGAGCTATGCCAGAAAGTCATGCAGAAAGAGAACAGCTGAACAACTCAGAGCAAGGTGCTGGGTTTGGAGGCTGCAAAAGGTCCATGCGTCTGTAGATGGGAGACATTTACTTTATACTCTGGAAGGGAGAGAATACATAAAATAATCCACCACCACCACACTCAAGCCTAAGGTAAAGGATCCCTCCTTAGATTCTAGCCTTCTGAAAGGCAATGGAGTCTAGTAGTCACAGTTGAAGACGAACCAGAAAGCCTTGTTTCTAATCTTTCTGTGCTGTGATGCGCCAAGTGGCCCTAGGCAAGCCATAGGTTTCCACATGTGCTGTGAGATTCTGGGTGAAAGGCATAATCTGTAAGTGCAATGTGTTGATCATGATCATTCTTAACAATAACTGAAGATGCAGAAAAATAACCTCCCACCCTTCAATGTCCATTTGTCTCATCTTCTAGCCTCCCACATACAGAGTCATGCCTGTGCCTGACTTGCAGAATAGGCGAGATTATCTCAAAACAAAGGGCCAAGGCACATTTATCTCTCTTTGCAAACTTGCTCCTCCCAGCTGCAGCCAGATAGAAAGAAAGACCCATTTCCTATATCCTCCCAGCCCTTTGTAAAGGTCAATGCAGCCTAAGTTTTGCTTGGTTGCAGGATATAAGCACAATGGAAACCCAAATGGATTCTACTGACAAGGGAGTGCAATCACCTCCCTGTCTCTGGATCCATTCCACAGCTTGGTGCTGATGGAATGTGCCAACTGACAGCTATTGGGAGTTCGGTTTAGTCAGCATAGTTTCTCCCACAAAGCTGTAACAACGCACCTCAGCCCTGACCTGGAGGGACCCCCTTCAGGACAGCTCAGTCTCCAAGCCCGTCGAATCAAGGGCCTTCAAGGCCAACAAGCAGGGCTATTACAGTGCAACTCTGATGGCAGAACACAATTATTTCTAATTCAGAGGTCACTCTCTGGCAAACAGAAGTGCATTTATTTCCATCTAATAATACTTTGTGCTTAACAAGACCTTAAAGTGCTTTACTAATGTGAAAGAATGAAGCCTCAACACCCCAGACTTTCTGTGAACTATTTACATATTGTTCCCATTTTACAGTGAGAAAGTGGCAGCACTGATAAATAAAGAGCAACATTTTCAAGAGGGTTCACCACTTTGGGTGCCTAAACTTTAAGCAGCTGGAGCCTAATTTGCATCCACACCTCCTAGTGACTACAGTTAAGACAACTCAGCACCTCTGAAAATCAGTAGTTAGGTATACAAGTTTGGGTTCTGAAGGTAAGAAGCCACTTTTGAAGATGTAACCCTAAGAGACTTGCCATAAGTACATAGTGAGTCAGTGGTAGAGATGGGAACAGAACAAGGAAATACTGAGTGGCAATCTGTCACTCTAATCACTAGACAACACTTCCCTATTGAACAAGAATCCTGACAGATGCTGGACTTCATTTGAGTTATCTATAAGTAATTGAGGTACATATTAAAATTTGAAATTAGCCACCCAGATTTTCTACCTTTAGGAGATGCAGCTATGGGGTCTCTAGTCATAATTTTCCCCACTAAATACTTGGCAATGTGTCCATACCAGAACTGAAGCTAATGCAATAAGCAGAAACTCACCTGACTCTTCCGGGTGCCCACTCGGATAACTCTGTTTTTCAGGCCATTTTCATCCTACGAACAACATGTTTCATGTATTGAAAAATGAAAGCAAATCCCTCAATCCATAATTATGCAGGTTTTCTTTCCGATGCTCTGTCAACTCAGAGTTCATTCTACCTCCCAAGAGCATCTAAATCTGCTCCTTCAGAGACAACCACATCTTCCTAAACTGAGTTTAAATGTTTGGTATTTTGCTAACACATGAGCAGGTTTTCTATACTCATTGCAAACGCCTGTTGGGAGATATGCAGCACTTTCCAGGAGGCAGTCACTGTCTCACAGTGTTGAGCCCTAGCGCTCATGAACGCTATCAGTCACAGCACACACTACTGTGAACAGTCCCATGAACTTATGTAGCAAGTCTTTGCAGGGTTAGAGCCCATGTGTATTGTATTAAGCTCTTAGATGTTCTGCTAGTGACAAAAAGACATTAAGAACAACAATAAGTCCTTATATAGAACTATTCATTTTCAAAATGCTGTGCAAATGTTAACTAAGATCTGTAAAGTTATCGATGTCTTTAAAAATGTTCAAACTTTTAACTTAACCAACTTAGACTGATCCATTCAGTAAGCAGAAGAATTAGAGGGAACATGGTTTAAATCCCTTTTCTCTCTCACCCACTCCTTTTGATTTAAGCATTAGATTTTAACTAAGACAAACAGTAAAGAGACTCCAAGCTTGGGAACATTTTACTTGTAATTTTTTTCTAAAAATGAGAAAGTAATTGTTTTGGTTTTGCTTTTCCCTAGCTTCTTAAAACTGTAGAGAGAAGAGGAGCAGATTTTAAGCCTGGACTATTAAATTATTTGAACGGATTTGCAGTGCTGAAATATATGCATTTTATTACTAGATTTAATTACCATGAACACGCTAAGCCCTAAAGAATGCAAAGTCTGTTTTTTTACCTTAACGTTCCTCAGTGTCTTGTTCTCCATCACAACGGACTTCTCCAGCCTCAAAGCCTGTTATATGAAAGAGAAGAAGACGCTCCTTGAACTGGGAAAGAGGAGAAGAGGGAAATTACTGCCTCTGCTGCCTAGCACAGTGTGTACCAAACCATGTGCTAGAGAGACAGGCTGTTGTTTGTGACCCAGGCCCTTCTGATGTAGCATGGGCACAAAGATAAGAGGTGACAGACACACTAAAATACATGCTGCAGTAGGAGATTGGGAGGGAAAGGTCTTCACAAAGTAGGGATGGGTGTGACCAACACTTAGGAATAGAGGTTACCAGTTCTGCAGAGAAGGAAATTCAGCTGCAGGAGCTGCCTCCACAGACCTATCCAGCTTCTGTACAGGAAAAAAAAAAAGTCCTGAATCACTAGGAAGAAGGGATGGCAGAAAGAGACCTTCTCTCCAAGCCTTTTGCTGCCTGCTATATGCCCAGATTTGTATGGCAAGTAGTACACTACCCATCAAAACAGTCATAAGGTGGATATTTTCCTAAGTGGACAGTGTAATTTTCACCAAGATATTCTTTTAGGGAAAGAGGGACACAACATGTGGTTTTGTATACTGCAGAGACACCAGCTCCAATTATCACCCATCCTCAAGGCAACAGAACACAATTTCTTTGCAACTTTCATAATCTATGCCAGTGGTCTCCAACCTTTTAAAGCACAAGATCACTTTTTGAATTTAAGTGCAATCCAGAATCTACCTCAAACCAACTACCCTTGCCCCCGCTCCTTTGTGCCCCTTCTCTGAGGCCCCACCCCTGCTCACTCTGTCCCTCTCCCTTCCACCATCCTTCCTCCCTTTCACGAGGCAGGGGCAGAGGGTTGGGGCACAGGCTCTGGTCTTGGGCTAAGGGATTTGGAATGTGAGAGCCTGGGGCAGGCGACTGGGGTGCAGGAGGGGGTTCATAACTTGGGTAGGGGTTCAGAGCTGGCTCCAGCTGGGCACTGTTTATGTCAGGTGGCTCCTGGGTGGTGGTGCAGTGGGGCTAAGACACGCTCACCCCTGCTCTGGCCCTGTACCATTCCCAAAAGCAGCCAACAAACTCCCTCCATCCCAAGGCCTGCTGTGCCCCTCTCCGTTCTGTGGAGACAGATTCTCTGATAGGGGGCACCCTGACATCAGTGCCCCCTCCTCTCCCTACCCTGCTCTGCACAGCAAGCAGGGGGCTCCTGCAGGGGAAGCTCTAAGGCAAAGGGCAGGAGATGCGCAGCAATGGGGGGAGGCGCAGCTGAAGTACTGGCATTTGACAGCCTCTTGGCCAAACTAGTCAGGATAAGTAGATCCCGAACTACTGGTTGGTGACCATTGATCTATGCAGATCATTGTGAATAGTTCTCTGAAAAGCATCCACCCAGTGTGCAGTAGTTGCCAAAACAGCAAACAGAATGTTAGGAACCATATGGATGGGTAGAGATAAGAGACAATATAATGTCACTATAAATCCATGGTACACCCACATCTTGAATACTGTATGCTCTTCTGGTTGACACATTTCAAAAAAAGATCAGAACTCAAAAAAGAGTAGAGATGGGCAAAAAAGATCAGGGATTTGCAAAAGCTTTAATGGGGACAGATTAAGGTGGTTGGAATCACCATTCAACTTACAAAAAAAAATGACTAAGTTGAGATATGTCAGGGATGTTTTATAGTAGTTAGTAAGCTAATCAAGTAGTCGATGGAATTTCCATTGACTATTCGATGCATCGATAAGGGGATTTGCTGTGCCTCTGCTTTTTAAATGTAGCAAGAGCCACCAGACTCTTATTACATTTAAAAGGAAGAGCCATAGCTGTCTGGAACTGGGCGCACGCGGGGGACAGCTGAGTCCTGGCTTGCGCCCGGTCCCAGACCACCATCGCTCTGCCTCTCCTACCCCCCTCTCAGAGACTAAGCTGGGGGAAACTGGCTTTTAAGCTGGCCTCCTCTCCTCACCCCCTCCCCCCCCCCCCCCCCCCCCCCCCCCCCCCGCAAGCCCAGCACTGGCTCCTGCTCCCCCAACTTGCTGCCTCTGATACAGAGGAAGCAAGGGGGGGAGGAGGAGGAGAAGAGCAACCAGTCGATAGTGACTCGACCACCCAATAAGCCTAGGCTACTCAGCTAGTTGCTTACATCGCTAAGATATACTGAAATCTATAAAATCATGAATGGTGCAGAGAGAATGAATAAAAAAAAGTTATTTATCTCTTCACACAACACAAGAACTAAGGGGTACTCAAAATTAACAGGCAGATAATATAAAACAAGAGTAAGGAAGTATTTCTTCACACAAGGCATAGTCAAACTGCGGAACTCGCTTCCAAGGGATATTCTGAGGACCAAAGCTATAGTGGGGTTCACATAAGAATAAGGTACATTTATGGAGGATAGGTTCATCAGTGGCTATTAGTCAAGATGGCAAGGGATGCAAGCCTATGCTCAGAAGCTGGGACTGGAGGACAGGAAGAAGCACTCAGTGATTGTCCTATTCTCTTTATTCCCTCTAAAGCATCTACCCCTAGCCACTATCACAAAAATATTTCACCTGATGGACCACTGGATTCGTCCAGCATTGCCACTTTTTTGTTTAACCTCACTAATCACTCTCTGAGACTCCTCTCTCTACCATATTCAGCCCTCTCCCCAGCCTTGCTTGCCTCACAAACCGACAAGGTTAAATCTCTGGAACGAGAGTCAAATTTACTCTGTAGCAAGAGCTAAATTTAATTTTTAATTATAGCCCACGGGCTGAAGCACATGTCCAGGAATGCATACCACTTGATGCACTGGCCTTCCATTGAAACCAATGACAGTTTGGCAGAGAGCTATAACAGAATCTGGCTTTTATCTAACAACAGAACTATCCGTAATTATTTGCTTATACCCTTATTGTCACATTCAGCATCATGCAACAGGGATATCTGCTCCCCTTCAGGAAATCAGTTATTTCGGTCTTTTGTTTCCCTTTTCTGCCTTATCCTCCTTTCTCGGTTTCCCTTCCTCAACCTAGTCTTCACTTATTTCCTCCTCTCTTCCCTCTGCATTTTCTTTTTAGCAGCAAATCCCAATTCCTACCTCCTTGGGTTTCATTCTCACTCCTTTCCCATGTCAACCACTAACTTGTTATCAGTTACATAATTTATGCTTCAATTTAGGAGTCATAATAAGGCTTAAAAATGAATAACCCATTCAGATTAATGGGAGAATTAACACCTCTCAAAGCCACTGTGTATCATATTGTTTGCAAGATAAGAAAGATTAGAACTGATGCACTGCTTCTGGTACCTACTTGAGAAGTTTCCTTCACAGCTATGAGGGCTAGAAATGTATTTATTTATTTATTTTTGTAAATGAAATCTTGAATTTATACTCTCCTGGGTCAGAATCTGTAACAGGAAACTAGGTGTTTGACTGACCCCTCTGTTCTAGACAGTGGCATATTTCACACACTCTACTCTTCATCAGGTAAATGTCCTAAGTGTCCACAAAGCTAGTTGTTCCTTCAACTAAATACTGTCCCAAGCCTGTACAGGCTTGTGTACAATATTAAGAGACCTGAAGCAGCTCGACTGTGCAGAGAAGCCATTATCTCATCTGCTATATAACTCACCTGGTCACTCACTCACCTTGTCTCTCTAATGTCTGGGGAGCAACATGGCACCACCACCACCGTCAACATAGCTCTCTTGTCCAAAGTGCCGGCTTCTCAATCTCTAATCTGTGGAGTTTTTAAAATTCTGAAACCATAAAACACTAAGAAGGTGGCTTGCCTCAAGTTTGGTCTGAGTATCCTTCTCCTGAAGCACATGGATCTTCCCATCTCTAGTCAGCACGTAGAGACACCCCCACTCTGCTAACACATCCACCACATCATCAAAGACCGAGCTGTATGCAATGACCTCGTTACATAGGTCGTAGACATTCAAGACTTGCTTGTTGGAGTTCTGTGGGTTGCTCCCAGCAAACTCTGATCTGGATGCCAGAAGGAAGAGAAGGAGTTTAAACAAACTTGCTCCTGGATTTGAGTCACATTCTCAATAGCATCTGCTTAAAACACTTTGGCTGTGTCTACACTGGCACAATCTTGCGCTAAAGCGGCCACTCTTGCACAAAAACTTGCTGCCTGTCTACACTGGCCGTGTGTTCTTGCGCAAGTAAACTGACATGCTACTGTATAAAAGCAAGGCTTCTTGCGCAAGAACTACGATGTTCCCGCTCAGGAATAAGCCCTCTTGCACAACTGTTCTTGTGCAAGAGGCCAGTGTAGACAGGCAACATGAATTTCTTGCGCAAGAAAGCCCTATGGTTAAAATGGCAATCAGAGAGCATCTTGCACAAGAGAGCATCTACACTGGCATGGATGCTCTTGCACAAAAGCACATCTCTTATGCAAAAGCACATACCAGTGTAGACGCTCTCTTGTGGAAGAGTTTTTGCACAAGAACTCTTCCGCAAAAGAGTTCTTGCGCAAGATCATGCCAATGTAGACATAGCCCTAATGTTTATGTTTAATATACAATATGTTTAACGGGTTAATCAATTAAACAGGATTTGCCATCCTTATTTAAGATTGCATTTTTATAAATGTAATCGCGCTGCCTGATTACTTCCTAGGTAAAGCAATATAGAGTGGTCTCTTTGTCCCTAATTTTAATCTATTAAAACTTGAAATTCATGTTGTGTTTCTTTGGATAAAGTATTTCTCCCTGCTCTTCTTCTCTTCCATTTAAATCTCACAGTCCTTCCTCTGTATTTAGCTCAGACTATGGATTGTGAACAAGCAATACTCAATTTACATGTTAACAAGTGAATAAATCTATTTGGTCTGAAACAAAAGCAGTTCTTCACCTCTGATGTCAATTAACAACTTGACACAAATTATCAGAACATATTTCTAGTGGATATACATAATGGTGTGTCTAGACTGCAGGGTTTTTTTTTTGAAAGAAGTAGCCTTTTTTCAAAAAAAATGTCACCTGCATCTAGACTGCAGCTGAGTTGTTTCGAAAGTAAATCAAAAGAACGCAGTTTTTTTTATCGTGGTAAACCTCATTCTATGAGGAATAACGTCTTTTTTTGAAAATACTCTTTCGAAAAAAGGCGTTATTGAATGCAAACTGTGCTTTTTCAAAAGAGCATCTAGACTCGCTTTTTCAAAAAATCTGCTTGTAGTCTAGATGCTCTCTTTCGAAAGAGGCTTTTTTGAAGGATTAAAAAAAGCCAAGCCCCTTTCGAAAGAGGCTTGTAGTCTAGACATAGCCTGAGCGTTAGTCAAAACATCAGGGTAGTTATCAAGAGAAAATAAAATATAAACACACTGTCTAATTACAATTATAATAACCATTCAAAAACTTCCTCTGATACTTTTTATGGCTGCCTCTAGGGATATTCTATATTTGGGGGAGCACCCTGTAATAGGGATGTAAGTGACTAGTCAACTATCCAATAAGCTTATCAGATAGTCGAGAAGTGACTTGATTCGTCACATCCTCCCCTTGCTGCCTCTACCCCAGAGGCAGCAAGGGGGTAGGGGAGTGGGAGCTGGTGCTGGGGGAGCTAGCTTAAAAGTCAGTTCTCTCCAGCACCATCTCCGCAGAGGAGGCAGAGGTGTAGTGAGGGCCTGGATGCCATGCCTCTGTTTTTTAAATGTATTAAGAGCCAATAGGCAACACCACCACCCCGAAGACTCCGAGGGAATTGGTCCAGATTTCAAGTGTCACGTGAACTCTATCTTTGCCCTCAAACTTCTTTTACTATTTACCTTTACCAGGGAGTTTGTGTGAAGTGTGTGGCAAATCTGCTCAGGTTTTACAACAGCTGGTGCATGCCCACTTTCCATTAATGAAGCAGTGAACCAGTTAATAAATTAGATGGTACATTCCTGAGATGAAGTCCTGGGAGAATTTGACTCTGGTGCCTTACTCAGATTCATGAGTGGCTCTGGGAGCATTCACACAATCTGGCCAGGTATTGGGCTCCACATGCAGCTGTGCTGAGTGACAGCAGCGACTGAAGGGATTGCTGCTACTCACTACCAAGACGTTGTTGGGAGACAGGCTGGAGAGAGTTAAGGGGACACAGAAGTTCCATGGTCCCAAGCTGCACACCAAGAGGATCTCATCACAACTACTATGAAAGCAGAAGACTTGTTAGGAGCTGCTGTTACAGACCACTAAGCCCTCTGTCACCTGGGAGCAATGGGGCTCTGAATCACAGCAGCTTTGCACAACAGAGCACCAGGAGAGCTGCAAAAACTGCACAGTGAGTACAACTAAAATGGACTCATCTGCTTCCCGGAGTCTTACTTTGGAGAGGTTTTCTGGTCCTTGGAAACAATGACGAGGTATCCCCCATACCAGTGAACGATCAACTTCAGTCCCTCAAAGGCAAAGCAGGGGCCATGTTCATCTGGCTGGTACAGATACACGCATTCGTTTCCTGCCACAATGAATTGTAGGTCCTGGGAGGGATCGCTGAGCGTCGAGCAGCGTAAACCACAACCACGTGTGTCCAGCTCCAGACGGGAATAATCCTTCCCTGACAGCCTATAGGACTGTGAAGGAAATATGATTTTTTCAGATGTTACACTGAACAGCAGAGATGTGTTACAAGCAGCAGGCCTGAGTTTGATCTCCACTACAGCGTTGCCAAGTCAATATCTTACCTGGACGTTCGCTGTGGTGACAACAAAAAGGTGGGTGATTTTGCCAGACTGGCGGAAGGCAAGGCCAGTGACTGGGTAACTGCCTTCATGTAAGATGTGGGTCTTACTATGTCTGTCTCCTGTGACATCTCCTTCTGTAAGCACAACGCTTCCACCTGCAAAACCTGTTGAAGAATTACACTGTTTATCATAGAATCACAGCACTCAAGGTCATCTAATCCAGCCCCCTGCACCCATGGCAGGACTATGTATTATCGAGACCATCTCTTATAGCTGTATCTTTATTCTGCTGTTAAAAATCTCTAATGATGGAGATTCTACAACATCCCCAGGCAATTTTTTCCACTGGTTTAACACCCTGATAAGAAGTTTGTCTAATTTCCAACCTAAACTTCCCTTGCTGCAATTTTTGCCCACTGCTTCTTGCCCTGTCCCCAGAGGTTTATGTCTATAGCACTTGCCAAACATTTCTAGTATTGAGCCCAAGGCAGCTGTAGCCCTCCTAACAAGCTCCCATACAGCTATGCATACTAGGGTGCTCCTACTGACTTCTCACTTCACAGCTCTATGTACATAACTCCCTTTCTGAGTAGGGCCTGCTAGGATAACTTTATGGCCATCTCACTTTCTTTAAGGGTTATTTACTCCAATGGCTTCCTTTTGTTTTGCTTTGCTACATAGGATACCTCAGTCACCGGAACCAGTTTTGTGTAACAGCTGTTGTAAGTCATGCAGCGTTCCACATACATACAGTAGGCACTTCAAAAGTTAACATGAACACAGAAGGAAGTCAGCTGGTCAAGTCACATTTTTTAGATCAAGTCTGAACAAGGTGTAGATCCACAAGAACACCTTCTCTCTTATCTGATGACTATTTAGTTTGCATAATAGCCTCTGGTGATGCACCTTGTCAAAGGCTTCCTGCAAGTCCAATTACACACTGAATCATAAGGATGTAAGTGACTAGTCGACTATGCGAAAAGCAAAAACTTATTGGATAGTAGATTAGCTGCTCAACTACTCACTCCTCCCCCTCCCTCCCCCCGCTCCCCTCTATCAGAGGCAGCGACAGGGAGGAGAGGAGGGGGAGAGCAGAAGCCAGTGCTGGGTGGGGAGCCGGCTTAAAAGACCGTTTCCCTTGCACCATCTCCGCAGGGGAAAGGGAAGGCGGAGGGTAGTGGGGATCGGGCACAAACTGGGAATCAGCTGATTCCCGGCTAGTGCCCAGTCCCAGAAGCTGCACCTCTGCTTTTTAAATGTATTAAGAGCCTCCCGGCTCTTTAAACATTTAGAAATCAGAAACACAGCAGAGGGGACCTGGTGTGAGCCAGGACAGCTCTTAACACAGCTGATTCCCAGCTCATGCCGGGTATCCTCGCTGCACTTTAGCCTTTTATATGTATTAAGAGCCAGCAGGCTCTTAATACATTTAAAAGGCTGGTGTGCAGCGGGGGAACCCGGCATGAGCGGGGACAGCTGATTCCTGGCTCACGCCAGGTCCCCCCAGTGTGCTTTAAGCTTATACATATTAAGAGCCTGCTGGCTCTTACTATATTTAAAAGGCAGAGCCACAGTGGGGTTAGCTCCTGAGCCGGGAGCTAACCCCGTTGCAGCTCCCCTCCTTATCCACTAATCAATGGAAAATCCATTGACTAGTTGATTAAACTAAATTTAACATCCCTGCTCACATGCTTCTTGACACCTGCGAAGAATCCTAATAAATTGGTGAGGAGTGTGACTTCCCTTTATAAAAACCATGCTGACTTGTCCCCCAATAAATCAGCATTTCTGACCATTCTGTTCTTTACTATAGTTTCAGCCCAATTTCCTAGTTCCAAATTAAGCCTCTATGGACCACAGTTGCCAGGATTAGGGATATAATAATAGTCAACTAACTGATAAGCAAAAACTTATAGATTAATGGCATAGACTACATGCATTTCTCCCCACACCCAAGTAAATTTTTTAGCAGGCTGGCCAGCAACCTGGCTCAGTCCTAGCTTGCCATGGGTCCGGGACTTACACTTCAAATGAGGGGCCTCAGCAGAGGTATTAGGGGCGAAGCAGGCAGGCAGCCACCTCAATTCTGGCTCCTGCTGCATCTGGGAGCACAGATCACCCTCCCCCTCCCCCACCTCCAGCCCCAGACAGGGGCTGCTGCCACACCGTGCTAATTCCTCTGTATCAGAGGCAGCAGCATGGGGTGACAAGCAGCTGGTTTGTGAGAGAAGCTAGTTTTTAAACTGGCTCCCCTCGCAGACCAGCTCCCACCTGGCACTCCACATTGCTACCTCTGATACTGCTGGCCCATCCCCCGGATACTATAGAGTAGTCGACTAACCGATAAGAATTCATGAGGTTACTTGACTACTCAATTAACCGATATTTAACTTCCCTACTCAGGAATGCCTCGGGAGCCCTTGTTAAAAACTAGTGTTACATTTCCACAAGTCTATGATTAGCTGCTCTCCAGTCTTCTGATACTGAAGATGCTTTCAACACTAATTTACATTACAGAATGAACTACAGTTATGAAGTCTGCAAAATCTGAGATCATCCAGAAGTTCTGGATGAATACCATGTGGTCCTGGTGTGTTATTTAATTTTCTAGTTGGTTCTAAAACATTATCAACTGACATATCAAGGTGGAATAGTGTGTCAGATTTGTTACCCAGAGGTAAAAGCTCTGATCTAGGTATCTAACCCACATCCTCTGCAGTTAAGACTGCTGCACACAACTCACTTAACTTTTCTGCAGTAGCCTTATCATCTTTGAATATTCCTTTAACACCTCTGTTCTCTATTGGCCCTGTTGTCCATTTGGCAAGCTTCCTGCTTCTTATGTACTTTCTTATTGTTGGTATTTGTGGCTATAGCAAGTTGATTTTCGAATTCTTTCTTGGTCTGCATTATTATACTTTTGCACATACCCTACCAGAGCTTATGTTCCTTTCTATTCTCCTCACTAGGATTTGACTTCCAAAATTTTAAGGATGCATTTTTGCCTCTAATAGCCTCCATTATTCTGCTGAACACCATTATGGCTAAACTTTTGGTCCTCTTATTATTTTGTCTGATTCAGGAGTACACTTAGTTTGATTTTCTATTTCTGGTGCTTTTAAATAATCCCCACAGTCTTACAAGCATTTCACCTGTGTGACAGTCTCTTCTAATTTCTGTCTAACAAGTGTCCTTATTTTTATGTCATTCCCCTTTTTAAAGTTAAATGTTTCCAAGTGGCAATTCCGGCATTATGCCAAATTTCATTACATTATGATCATGAATACTAAATGGGTCAACTAGAATTAGTTCCTGGATCAGATCTCATGCTCCCGTTAAGACTAATCAAGAATTGCCACATTCCTTGTGTTCCAGGGCTATCTGCTCCAAGAAGCGTGATGTATGATCTCTCAAAATTTTATCTCTGTGTCACATTTGCCCAGTCACCATGAGGCCTTGAGGCTCCATTCCTGTCTTCTGCCCAGGGGGCTGGAGCTTGCACAGCTCCACTCCCAATTTCAGTGGAGGCGGGGCACAGTGAGTCTCTAGCTATGTAGGGAGCACTCGGTTAAAAGCAGCGCTCAGCCCCCAGCTAAAGCCTCAAACTCCAGTGCACACACCCCAGGGCTGACTCTAGGAACTAAGGATGTAAGGGACTAATTGATTAGATGATTATCCGATAAGCAAAAGCTTATCAGATAGTCAACACACTAGTCAACTAGTCGCTTTTCCCCTTGCTGCTACTATCAGAAAGAGGCAGCAAGGAGGGGAAAAGGGGAGGGGATTCATGGGGGGGAGAGGGGGTAAATTTCATGCTAGGGCTCTTGTACATTTCAAAGGCAGAATGCTGCATGGCACTTCTACCTCTGAAATGTAGCAACAGCCAAGTGGGCTCTTGCTACATTTCAAAGCTGAAGCATCCTTATCGACTAACCGAAGAGTCGATGGAAATTCCCTCAACTACTCAACTAGTTGAGTAATCTAATTTTAACATTCCTACTAGGAACAGAGTCATGTGGCTGAAGCCCCAAACCCCAGCACTCCCTTCAGGTTTTATACCCTGAGCCTGGTGCTCCCAAGGGTCAGAAGCCTGGACCTTCCTAACTACTGATGAAGAATTTTTTAAATAAATGGAATGCAAGGCGATCATAATCACCTTTGCAGAGTAAAACTCAAGGAAGAAACAGGTGCATGTGCAGTAAAGTAGCACCTGCCTGCTACCTATGTGATTGTTTTAAAATAGGGTTGTCAATTAATCGTTAATAGTTAACTCACACCTTTAACTCAAAAATAATTGTCATTAAATAATTATTATTGATGACATTCTTAATCAACAGTTAAACAGCATCAATTCAAATGTATTAAATGTTTCTGGGTATTAGTCCATATTTTCAAATATATTGATTTCAATTACAACACAATACAAATGGTACAGTGCTCACATTACAATATTTGATTACAAATACTGGCACTGAAAAATGATAAAGTGCAACTTGCAAATGTAGATTGCTAAATAACTGCAGTCAAAACCAAAACAATGTAAAACTTTAGACCTTTTGAGTCCTCTTAGTCCTACTTCTTAGACATTCACTAAGACAAAGGAGTTCGTTTACGTTTACGGGAGATTAGGCTGCCAGTTTATTTACAACGTCATCTGAAAAAGAGAACAGGCATTCCCATGCACTTTTATAGATGATATTGGAAGGTAAATACCCACCAGATATACTAAATATGTACGTGCCCCTTCACGCCAACATTCCAGTGGACATGCTTTCTGGCTGATTATGCTTCTTAAAAAAAAACAAAAACCCACATTAATTACATTTTGATTGCGCTCCCTGGCCAAGAATAGAATCATAGAACTAGAAGGGCCCTCGAGAAGTCAGAGTCCAGTTCCCTGCCCTCACAGCAGGACCAAGTTCTGTCTAGATCATCCCAGATAGATATCGGTCTAACCTGCTCTTAAATATCTCCTGTGATGCAGATTCTACAACCCTGTAGGCAATTTATTCCAGTGTTTAACCACGCAGACAGTTAGGAAGTTTTTCCTAATATCCAACCTTAAACGTCCCTTGCTGCAATTTAAGCCCATTGCTTCTTGTCCAATCATCAGAGGCCAAGGAGAACAATTTTTCTCCCTCCTCCTTGGGGTACCCTTTTAGATGCTTGAAACCCGCTATCATGACCCCTCTTAGTCTTCTCCTTTCCAAACTACACAGACCTAATTCTTTCAGTCTTCCTTCATAAGTCATGTTCTCTAGACCGTTAATCATTTTTTTGCCTTTCTCTGGACGTTCTCCAGCTTTTCCAAATCTTCCTTGAAATGTGGGGCCAAGAACCGGACACAATACTCCAATTGAGGACTAATCAGCGCAAAGTAGAGCGGAAGAATGAGCTCACAACATTCCTGTTAATGCATCTCAGAATCATGTTTGCTTTTGTTGCAACAGTGTCACACTGTTGACTCATTTAGCTTGTGGTCCACTATAACCCCGAGATTCCTTTCTGCAGTACTCCTTCCTAGACAGTCGCTTCACATTCTGTATGCGTGTGACTGATTACTCCTTCCTAAGTTAAGTACTTTGCATTTGTCCTTATTAAACTTCATCCTATTTATCTCAGACCATTTCTCCAGTTTGTCCAGATCATTTTGAATTCTGACCCTATCCTCCAAAGCAGATGCGACCCCTCCCAGCTTCATTGTATCTGCAAGTTTAGTAACCGTACTCTCTATGCCAATATCTAAATCGTTGATGAAGATATTGAACAGAACTGGTCCGAAAACAGACCCCTGAGGAACCCAACTTGTTATGCCCTTCCAGCATGATTGTGAACCATTAGTAACTACTCTTTGAGAACAGTTGTTCATCCAGTTATGCACTCACCTTATAGTAGCCCTATCTAGGTTGGATTTCCCTAGTTGATGGATAAGATCATGCAAGACCATGTCAATGCCTTACTAAAATCTAGGAATACCGCATCCACCGCTTCTCCCTTATCCACAAGGCTCGATAACCTACCAAAGAAAGCTATCAGATTTGTTCGACAGGATTTGTTCTTTACAAATCCATGCTGACTGTTACCTATCACATTATCTTACAAAAGTTTGCAAACATTGTAATTAATTAATGGATTCCTCCATTATTTTCCCTGGCACAGAAGTTAAACTGACTGGTCTGTAGTTTCCTAGGTTGTTCTTATTTCCCTTTTTATAGATGGGCACTATATTTGCCTTTTTCCAGTCTTCTAGAATCTCTCCTGACTTTCATGTTTTTTCAAAGATGATAGTTAAAGGCTCAGTTACCTCCTCTATCAGCTCCCTGAGTATTCTAGGATGCATTTCATCAGGCCCTGGTGACGTGCAGACATCTAACTTTTCTAAGTTATTTTTAACTTGTTCTTTTATTTTAACTTCTAAACCTACCCCATTTCCACTAGTATTCTCCATGTTAGGCATCCCATCACGATCCAGCTTCTTAATGAAAACTGAAACAAAGAAATCATTAAACACCTCTGTCAATTCAAAGTTTCCTGTTATTGTTTCTCCCTCTTTATTGAACAATGGGCTTACCCTGTCCTTGGTCTTCCTCTTGCTCCTAATATACTTGTAGAACATCTTCTTGTTACCCTTTATGCCCTAGCTAAATTTAGCTCGTTTTGTGCCTTTGCCCTTCTAATCTTGCTCCTGCATACCTCAGTTGTTTGCTTATATTAATCTTTTGTAATTTGACCTTGTTTCCAATTTTTATACAACTCCTTTTTGATTTTTAGATCACATAAGACTGGGGTGGGCAATAATTTTGGAAGGGAGGCCACTTTACAAATTTTGAAAGTGGTCGCGGGCCGACCCAGAAGGGGTAGGGTTGAGAACTACTCTGCTGGGTACAGGGACCTTATTTTCTGAACTAGCTGCTGCTAGTAAGAACAGTTTAATTATTAAACACGCTTAATCTTTTTCATGTTAGTTTATCAAACTTCAATTTAAATAAAGTAAAATATTATGTCCAACACAAAAGATTTCAATGTTTTCTTTATTTATGGCAGGGGTGGGGAACCCTTTGTGGGTCGGGGTCATTGACCCACAAAACAATCAGTTGGGGGCCACACAAGTGAGAAGCAAAAAAACTCCTCCAAAACTCCCCAACTGATGTGGCCCTAACTGAGACACCTCACTCCTCTTGGGCCCCAGCCTCACGGGGTGAGGGGAAAGGAAGGGGGAAACTGAGGTTCAGGGCTTCCCATAGACTAGATTTACTTTTCTGGGGTTCTAGAGTTAGTGGATTTTATGGACCTTCTTAGGCTCTGGGGTAGGGACAAAAATGAGGGGTAAAGTGCACGAGACAGAGCTGCCAGCAAGTAGGATAAGGATGAGGTGCAGGATCTGAGAGGAAGCTGGGGTGCAGAAGCAGGCTGGGAGTAGGGTATCCGACCAGGTGAAGGAAGCAGGAACAAGGGAAGGAGCAGTGTGTGGCCAGGAGAGAGGGTGCAAGAACAAGGGAGGGTGCTGAGTTTTGGGGGAGAGGGAGAGAGGGGGAAGTGACGGGATTGGGGTGAGGGAGGTCTGGGAATGAGAGGGAACCTTACCTTGCTTTGTGCCCCCTTGCAGCAACAGCTGCAGCCACACAGTCCCAGCCACCCTGGAAAGAGGCCCTGCTGCCATGGCCACGCAGTCCTGGAGGCCGGAGACATGGCTGCCGCAGCCACGCAGTCCAGGGGCTGGCCCCGAGGTACCATGGCCATCCCGGAGGCTGTAGGCACCACTGCTGGGGTCATATGGCCTGGGGCTGGGCCCAGAGGCCATCCCAGAGGTGCCCCAGTCACAGGCTGCCCTAGAGCCATGTGTCCCCAGGCTGCCCCAGAAGCCAGAGACATGCGGCCTGGGGCTGGCCCCAGAGGTGCCATTACCACACCACTGCAGCCCAAGACCGACCCGGAGGCGCGTTACCACAGCCTGGGCTGGCCCCAGAGGTGCCGCTACTGCGCCCATGCGGCCAGCCCTGGAGGCGCCACTACTGCGCCCAGGGGGTCTGGGGCCAGCCCCAGAGGCATGCTACCACATGCTACTCCAGAAGCGACATTACCGCACCAACGTGGCCCGGGGCCGGCCCTCGGAGGTACCATGGCAGCAGTGCCTCCAGCCTTCTCGGCCAGCCCTGGCTGCCTGGCCAGGTAGCGGCGCCTCCCGGGCTCGCCCTCTTGAGGAGCCTCAGCCCCAGCCCTGCCTCCTCTCCACAGGCTCCTGGGAGAAGGAGGGGTGGGGATGAGCTCTTTCCCTTGGAGCACACGCCAGATGGGGGGGCGGGATCAAAGCCCAAGGTGGGTCAGATCCAGCCTGCTGAGAGGCTTTTGCCCACCCTGATATAAGACCTCCCAGTTGATCCAAGATGGTATCCTGCCATACTTCAAACTATTCCACTAGGTAGGAAAGATAGGGTTTTGAGCCCTTAATAATGTCCTTTAAAGAACTGCCAACTCTCTTCATGGTATGTCTCCTAACCCATTTTACCCACATTCTGCCATAACTTTCATGTTATAGCAGTCTGACATAATGGTTGGCACATATCTGTTTTAAGAACACTTTCACTGCAGATTTTACAAAATGCAAAGAAGGTACCAATATGAGAATTCTGAAGATAGCTACAGCACTCGACCCAAGGTTTAAAGAATCTGAAGTGCTTTCCAAAACCAGAAAGGAATAAGCTATGAAGCATGCTTTCAGAAATTTTAAAAGAGCAAGATTCCTATGAGGAAACTCCAGAACCCAAACCACCAAAAGGAAAGCCAACGTTCCGCTGGTGGGATCTGAATCAGAGGATGAAAGTTAACATGCTTCCGTGTGCACTATTCTGATTCATTATCTAGCAGAACCCAACATCAGAATGAACGCATGTCCTCTGGAATGGTGGATGAACCATGAAGAGATGTGTATTTTTGCAAACCTGGATGTGATATCTTGCAATTCTGGCTAAAACAGTACCATGAGAACGATTGTTCTCACTTTCAGGTGACACTGTAAACACAAATTTTTACTTTTCAATTTATTTTTTGCCATGTTCAATTTTCATGATAAACAGATTGCACTAGAGTGCTTGTATGAGGTAAATGAAAAATACTATTTCTTTTACTTTTTACAGCACAAATATTTATCATTCAAAATAAATTGAGCACTATATCCTTCGTTGTGATTGAAATCAATATATTTGAAATATAACATACATCAAAAATATTTAAATAAATTATATTCTATTATTATTTAATTGTGTGATTAAACATTTTTTAAATGGCTTCACAGATTTATTTTGAATATATGTATTTTTGTAGAATAGAGATAGAAATGTAGCCGTGTTAGAGCTACACCAGACTAACACGGCTATATTTCTATCTCTATTCTACATGCAAGGCACTACATTTAGCCGTTTGGAATGGAAATCCATCAACCATATGAAGAAACTTGCACAGATACAGACAGACATCATCTTTCTATCCAAGTACAAGAAGATGGACATTGTACCCGAAGGACTGAAAGTGAACAATCCATTAAGATCAACATCCTATACTGACTACAGTGAAAGACTCTGCCTCACACGATCCAAGAAATTAAGGAATCACCTGATAAGTATTTTATACAAGAAACAGAAAAACATCAAGAACGGTATTTTTGTAGGTATATTTAAATTATTTATATATTTTTTTTAATGGAAAACATGAATTTCAGCTTTAGGCAGCAAGGCCCTGAAGATGCTCTGCCTAGAGGTGTGAAAGGTATATATACACGGCCATGCATGAAATTTCTATCCATGGTATAGTTTTTTTTTCCATTTCCAATTGGAACCTTATTGGACTAAAGTTTCTTTAACATACTGTGCCACTCCCCGTCCAATGGGACCACCTTCATCTTTCCTATATTTTTTACAGCCTGGTAATACCACATTACAAAACCCATTCTCCACTAGAACAAAAGCTAAAGTTTGGGGCCAAAACTTACTCAAATATCCTTTTTAAAAAAAAAGGAATAGATAACTCCCCATTAATTTGAAGAAAAAGTTGTAATATACCTAAAGGGCATATGTACCTAACTTGTAAACATCTCTTTGTACATAAATTATGGTAAAACTCAAAATTTGCCAAACTTTAGTCAGCAATTATTGGTCTTCTCAAGTAGCATCAGGTACATTCTCTTTAGG
>JANRFK010000961.1:18161777-18174378 GCA_030068395.1 Apalone spinifera | reverse complement strand
GCAAATAAAATATTACCAGTCCGCCAAAAGTTTGTGAATGGG
The DNA here is from genome assembly GCA_030068395.1 of Apalone spinifera. NCBI lineage: Eukaryota > Metazoa > Chordata > Testudines > Trionychidae > Apalone > Apalone spinifera. Next base: position 18,174,336 of record JANRFK010000961.1, on the reverse strand, counting down.
TTTGCCAGTCCCCAGGATAAAAAAAAGTTGGGAACCATCATCTTACAGAATCTGTGACCCCGCATCTCCATGGGAAACACCCTTTTGCTCCAAAACTTTTTGTCATATTTGCCAGCTATGAAATCACACTGGCTACATCTCCTCACTCAACTTCTCAAGTGCACACCAGTTCAGCTACTCAGATCATACCTTTTTCCCGTCTAGCATCCCAGAGCCCTCACGGTCTCCTGATGGCCGGTAGTCTGTGCACAGGATCTTTAGCAGTTCCGTGGTCTCATTGGGGACGTGGTGCATCAGGATTTTGCCATATCGCTTCATGTTGCTTTCTGCCTGGTCAAAGGGCAGCTTGCCAATGTACTGCAAAGCTTCCTGGTAATTCTGCAAGGGAGAGCTGGTGAGAGTCACATGGAACCACCTCTGTAGTCCAGATACAAAAGCCCTTTCTGCACAATAGCCAACATGCACGGAAACAATGTAGTATTTTGTTTTTAAAAAAGGTATCTCCTAAGTTTGCCCAGCATTGAAATTAGGGATGTTAAATTTAGGTTATTTTAGTAATCAAGTAGTCAATTGAGTTTTTACTGACTACTCAATTACTCGATAGGGGAAACCAGCCCTGCTCAGTCCCAGCTTGCGCCAGGACCAAATCCCCCTGTGTATCTGCAATTTAAAAGGCAGTAGGAGCTGGGCAGCCTGCCTCCCAGCTCCTACTGCCTTTTAAATTGCAGAGCTGAGAGGGGTTTGGTCCCTGACCTGGTGCAAGCAGGGAATGAGATGGGCTGCCTGCCCACCTGGCTCCCACTAAATTTTGGAACCGGGCGGGCAGGCAGCCCACCTTAGTACCTGCTTGCGCCAGACCAGGAACCAAACCTCGTTGCAGCTCTGCAATTTAAAATGCAGTAGGAGCTGCAGTGGGGCTTGGTCCTGGCGCTAGCCGGGACTGAGGGGCTGCCTGCCCAGGTGATAGCAGCCCCTGTCTGTGGGAAGTCCCAACTTCCTGCTGGGACCCCTTCCCCCTCCTCCAGCCAGGGGCTGCTGCTGGAGCAGCCTGTCCTGCCCTCGCTGCCTCTAATAGAGGCAGTCGGGGGGGGAGGGTGCGGTGGAGATAATGCTGGGCAGGGAAAAATGGCTTTTAAACCAGCTCCCACCCAGCACCTGCTCCTGCTTCCCCCACCTTGTTGCCTCCGATATAGAGGCAGCAAGGGGCAGGTGTGCGACTAGTCAACTCAACAACTCTCTTACATCTCTAACTGAAACGTGGCCCTACATGGAGCAAGATGGAGCAAGATGCCTGATGGACAACTAGCACTGATGCAGGACAAAGCAGCTATCCCAATAGCAGCACCAGAAACATTTGAGCTCTCTGTAATTATTTATATGCCGCAGAGGCAAGTCTGACTAATGCACAATGCCAGCGGTTATCTGTGCTGTTAGCACAACTGTTGCCTAAGCAGCTTAGACTCCCAGAGCCCACATGGAGGAGCACTCCTGATAGAGGCTTTCATACCATATAGGGATCAAACAGATGATTGAAGGCATCTTCTCACCTTGATGTCCTCCAGTTGGATTTTGAGGAACCATTCATGGTGTGCATGCTTCTCTGCCAGGTACACAGCATGGGAGTAATAACCTGCTTGACGGAGCACCTTGATTGCTGTCTCCACATCAAAGTGGACCTCACTCTCGCTGGTCTGCAAGGAGGAAATGACGGGAGATTACTGGGGGTAGAAGGAAAGAGATGGGCCTGATACAGATCTGCAGCCACCTGCACTATTTGCAAGAATCCTGTAGGCTGCTAGCAGAGACAGACCAGCTTCCAAGCATGAGGACTGGAAGAGCAACTATTTAATTCCTCTCCAGCAAGTCAAGCATTGCATGTGCATATGACCATTGCTGTAAGACAGTGCTTTTTTTGTATCTTAAAAAAAAAAAAAAAGTTGCTGGTACTAGGGTTTTGTCAAGAAAAACAAAACAAAACAACTATTCACAAAACATAGGAAAATTTGTCAAAGAAAAAACAACGGTCACAGTCCCTTTAACTGCTCGCTCCCAGCACTGGCTGGGGGCTGTGCTGGAGGAAAGCAGCAAGTGCTCCCCAAAAAAGGTGATGGTACACCGTACCGGTGCATACCATCACAAAAAAAGCACTAGTTTTAGATATCCTCTCCTTAGATTTTTAAGGTTTAATCACATGAGGAACACGCTTAAAATGGCAAATCAAACGAGTGCATCAGCGGTGCTGCACGCTTAGAGATGTGTGCCCAAGTGTATGAGGATGCTACAGACTATAACCTTTTTTCCTAATCACTGTGCTAACCTGATGGTTTTGAGTAACTCCTTTTACCTTCCCCCATTACCTTGATGAACTCCTCCAGTTTGGAGCTGTCTTTAAGTTTGGTGTAGCAGTTTAGCAGCAAGGTGGTGTGGTCTGCATTGGCCAAGGATTGACGGTGGAGCGTCTGCAGGTAAGCAGTCAGGTTGTGTATACGCTGAGCATCTAAGAACTTCCGGATCACATAAGATGGCTCTAGCTTCCCAATGGTTCTTGAGAGAAAAGCGACATGAGGTCTCTACTTCCAATAAACCAGAGATAAAAGTAACTGACAGCACAGCAATAAAGTTCTGCACACCAGCAGGAACCCATCCACCAGGGTCCCACCTATGTTTCCAAAATGACTAGTAAGACCAGGAATCCATCTATTCTCACGTGTAGTGGAACAAGCTTGAGACTCTGCACCAGAGCCCTTAGATTAAGGTTGGGGTGGAAACATACAATAAGGGAGGAAGCAAGGTGCATCATGGAAGCCTAACACTATGTTCCTACAACCTCACATGCCAAAATTGTGATCCCATGAGGCACTGCAAACCCAAACCAAAATGCCATTCAGCTCTGTGCGCTGTGGGACAGTTCCCACAGTGCAGTGCTGTATCAAGCACTGCTAATTAGGATACTCTCTGCTGACAACAAGCATGGTGTAGGCATACAAGATCAATTTCCTCAAATTGGAGGCTTGATGTTGATTTACACAAAGCCGACTTAACTTTGTAGTGTAGATGAGGCCTAAGAGACAAAGAGATAACGTAATCACTTTTATGGGACCAACTTCTGTTGGTGAAAAAGAACAAGCTTTCAAGCTACATAAACCTGAAGAGCCAGCTCGAAACCTTACCTCTGTCACCAACTGAAATGGGTCTAATAAAAGATATTACTGCACCCCACTTGTCTTTCTAATATCCTTGGACCAACGTGGCTAACACAATACTGCCAAGAAGATGATATATCTCTGAAGATTGTTATCCATAATAGATGTGCAATACTACTTTGAATCTTGCTAATGTCTGACCTCGCTGATATCGTGTAACAGTAAGTTTCATAGTCTAAATGGGCACTATCTGAAAAGTATTTCTTTTATTCAAGTTTTGAAACTGTCACCCTTCAGTCTCCTCAAACTTCCCTTCTCATATTACCAAACAGAAGTTCCTGAACTTTTCTCTCTCAGGCATTAATTATTTTACATACTTATCTGACATTACCTCTTGTTTAACTCCTTTCTAAAGCAAGAATCCTCCTTTTCATTCTTAAGAGGTTTCCCACACCCCTGATTACTATTATCTTTTCGTAAGTTCCTCCTATTTCTAATATCCTTTTTGAGATGGGATAACCAGCACGGCTCCCATAATTCAAAATGGCGGTAAACCACTGTTCACATAATGACATAATATTTTGTGTTTTAGTCTCCATCTTGTTCCTTATCTATCCTAACATCTTGTTGCGCAATGTATAGCTATGATAAAAAAAAGCAGAGTTTTTATCTGAGCTATACACAGTGATACTCAGGTTCCTTTCCCAAAGTGATGCTGTTAAATTTGGAACCCTATAAGACTGACAGACCCTTTATTACCTCTTCAGCTCTTCATATTAGGTCTTACTTGTGTCTTTTATCCACGGTCTTGCTAAATACAAGGCCTCTGCAGTTCCTATATTCCTTCATTATATTCCCCTAGTTTTTCATGGTCACTTCCTACCGAATATACTGCTGAATGGCTCCATCATGGTTCCCTTTGTTGTAGAGATGATCTCCATATTGCCTGAAAATCTCAGATAAGCCATCGCTGTCCAAGTGGTGACTCTTGGCCAGGTTAATAGCCATTTCAAACAGGTTCTTTTTGAACAGCATCTGTGGAATGTGAAGAAGAGATAGTAATATAAAGGGCAAGAGCATTGTTCCTTTAGTGCCCAGAGATCAGGCAATTTCTGTGTCTTAAATCCAAAAGGAAACCAAGACACCCTAAAAATATGTAATTTCCTCATCAAACCAGGGTGACCTGGGTTTCTCACTGCCAGAGAGCAGAGATGAAAACAGCAGAGGTAGAACATAAGAACGGACATACTGGGTCAAACCAAAAGTCCATCTAGCTCAGTATCCTATCTGCCCACAGTGGTGAATGTCATGTGCCTAGAGGGAATTAAAACAGGGAATCATCAAGTGATCTATCATCCTCTGTGGATACCATCCCTGGCCAATCCTCCATAAATGTATCTAGTTCTTTTTTGAGCCTGGTTATAGTCTTGGGCTTCACAACCACCTTTGGCAAGGAGTTCCATAGGTTGCATTATGTGAAAAATTAATTCCTTTTGTTTTAAACCTTCTGCCTATTCATTTCCTTTGGTGACCGCTAGTACTTGTATTCTGAGGAGTAAAATAGCACTTCCTTATCTACTTTCTCTACACCAGTCATGATTTTATAGATCTCATTCATATCCCCCTATAAGTTACCTCTTTTCCAAGTTTCAAAGTCCCAGTCTTATTAATCTCTTCTCATACAGCAGCCATTTCATATACCTAATAATTTCTGTTGCCCTTTTCTGACCTCCAATTCTAGTACATCTTTTTTTAGATGAAGCAACCATATCTGCAAACTATTCAAGATGTGGGTGCTCCATAGATTTATATAAAGGCAATACATTTTCTGTCTTATCGCTATTCATTTTTTAACGATTCCCAATACAGTTTGCTTTTTTAACAGCCACTGCTCATTTGAGTGGATGTTTTCAGAGAACTATCCACAATGACTCAAAGACCTTTTTCTTGAGTGGTAACAACTAATTTAGACTCTGTTGTATATCTACAGTCGGAGTTCTGTTTTGCAATGTGCATTGCCTTCCATTTGTCAACATGAAATTTCATCTGCCATTTTATTGCCCAGTCATCCAGCTTTAAAAGATCCTTTTGAAGCTCTTTGCAGTGTGCCTGTGACTTCACTATCTTGAATAGTTTTTCATTTACAAATTTTGCCACCTCACTGTTTACGACTTTTTCCTGATCAACTATGAATATGTTGAATAAGACTGGTCCCAGAACAGATCCCAGGAGGACACTACTAGTCATCTAAGATCCCTGTAAGTGCACGACTACTGAGCTATGCAGCTGCCTATTTAGCACCATGCAGGTGCTCAATGAAGCTGTACAGGCCGAGTGGTTGTCCCACTCCCAACTAGCCAGCCCTCCAACTGGCCAGGCTGCTGGGCTCCAGACTGAACCCTACTATTGGTAGTGCAACCTCAACCTGGCTTCTGCCACAGCCATCCGGCCCTGATCCTGCTCTAGGGCAATCCTGGCCTCTACCCAGCCTGGCCCCGATCCTACCACAGGGTGGCCTCAGCTCCCATCTGGCTGCAGCAGCCTGGCCCCGGCCCCAATCCTAATCCTGGCTATGCCCCCATCCAGCACCATGCCCCATGTGGCCACGGCAGCCCAGTCCCTTCCCCCATCTGGCCTCATCCCTGTCCCCCATCCAGTCCCTGGGTGTTCCCCCACACCCAGGTGCTGCTGTGAGGACCCAGAGCTGGGGGAAGGAGGAAGTCCACTCTCCTTGTAGTAGCCCCAGAGCACCCTCCTTCACCCCAAATCTTTCCTGAACCTGGCCCCACCCCATTTCCTGTATCCCTAGCTGCTGGAGCCCTGAATTCCTGATCCCCACCCCAGAGCCCACAACCCCAGCCGGATCTCTGACAGCCTCTCACCCCAACCCTCTGTCTCAGTCCTGACTTCCTCATCCACTCTCCCACCCCAAAGCATGCAACCCCCAACCAGAGTCCACACAGCCCTGCACTCCAATCTTCTGCCAGGCCTGAGCCTCCTCCCACATTATGAACCCCTTGGCCCCACCACAGCCACATGAAATTGATGCATGTCAGTTCCATATTGGTGCACAAAATTAATTCCATTCAGGGGCAGGGAAAATTAGAGGGAACACTACTAGTTACCCCTCTCCACTCTGAAAACTGATCATTGATACCTACCCTTTGTTTCTTTTCTTTTAACCAGTTACCAATCCATTCTTCTTTTCCCATGATGGCTTACTTTACTTAAGACCCTTTTGTGAGGGTTCTTTGTTAAAGGATTTTTGGAAATGTAAGTGCACTGTATCCACTAGATCCCTTTTGTCCACATGCTTGTTGACCCCCTCTCAAAAAATGCAGATAGATTTGTGAGGCATCATTTCCCTTTACAGAAACCACACTGACTCTTCCCCAATAAGCTAGGTTCAACTGTGTGGCTGACAATATTGTTCTTTACTATAGTTGCAACCTAGAAGACGGGACAAAGTCTTGAAGGCAGAATGTCTGAGGAGAAAAATCTTTATGGGGAATGAGCGCGCGAAAACTCCAGTTCAGAGAGCTGTGAAAGAAAGGGACTTAACCAGTAAGATCAGATTGCGTATAATGGACAAATCATGTTACCTGCAATACTTCTCACTAGGTCAAGGACAAATGCCTACAAGGCTAGTTGTTCCTTCCGCTCAATGCTGTCCATAACACCTCAGTTGAGCAAAGCGCCGTCAGCACGTCTGCCATATAAAACTCACCTGAGGTAGTCAGTGAGCGGGTCCCTCTCACACCTTCTCTCTCTAATACCTGGGCAGCCAAACGGCAACACCACCACTGCCAACATAGCTCTCTTGTCCAAAGTGCCGACTTCTCAATCTCTAATCTGTGGAGCTTTTACAATTCTGAAGCCATAAAACGCTAAGAAGGTGGCTTGCCTCAAGTTTGGTCTGAGTATCCTTCTCCTGAAGCACATGGATCTTCCCATCTCTAGTCAGCACGTAGAGAGACCCCCATTCTGCTAACACATCCACTACGTCATCAAAGACCGAGCTGTATGCGATGAACTTGTTACACAGATCATAGACATTCAAGATTTGCTTGTCAGAGTTCTGTGCGTCGCTCCCAGCAAACTCTGATCTAGATGCCAGAAGAAAGAGGAAGAGTTTAACGAACATGCTCCTGGATTTCTGAGTCACATTCTCAACAGCGTCACCTTAATACACTTTGAGCCAGGATACAATGCTTTGTACATCAATGGGAGTATGTCATATGTTATTAATCTATATGCTAGATGGGAGACATCCTATCTGAGTTATGAAAGCGAAGTGACAGATCCGAATGAATCTGGATGGTGGCACATGCTGCTATCCCAGGAGAAATGACAGGATCTGTAGGTGCAGATGAATTCATCGTAGTTGTTTCCAAGGCCCTAACACCAATCATATGCCATAGTAATGTCAGTAAATAGCTGGGATGACCCCTGGGGTTCAGAAAAGGGCAACAGAAATGATTAGGGGTTTGGAACAGGTCCTATATGAAGAGAGATTAAAAAGACTTTTCATCTTAGAAATGAAGAGACTGGGGGGGGGGGGGAATATGATAGAGGTCTATAAAATCATGACTGTGGAAAAAGTGAATAAGGAAAAATTATTTACTTACTCCCACAATATAAGAACAAGGGGTCATCAAATGAAATTAATGGGCAACAGGTTTAAACTAAATAAAAGGAAGTTTTTCTTCACTCAGAGCACAGTCAACCTCTGGAACTCCTGGCCAGAGAATGTGGTGAAGGCTAGAACTTTAACAGGCTTCAAAAAAAGAGCTAGATAGATTCATGGAGGTTAGGTCCATCAATGGCTATTAGCCAGGATAGGTAGGAATGGTGTCCCTGGCCTCTGTTTCTCTGGAGGTGAGTGACAGGAGAGGGATCACGTGAGGATTACCTGTTGTGTTCCCTCCCTCTGGGGCATCTGGTATTGGCCACTGTCAGCAGACAGGATACTGGGCTAGATGGACCTTTGTTCTTATGGGGTGCCCAGGACTGTGAGTCACCCTATTATCCACTCTACCTCCAGCTTCAGAGAGACTTGCTGGTGCGTAACTGGGTGTTAGATCCCCGACAGCTCCCGTCTATTAGCCCCAAACCATCTTCTCCGGGCTATGCCAACCTTCATTTTGCCTTGCTAGTTAACAACAGATATGACCCAGTACCTGAGCTCCTTTGAAGCATTCCCCTATAGCGCTCAGCTCTCAGTAATAACAGATTTGCTATATTGCTAAGGCAACAGCAACCGAGGAACACCATCTCCTACAATCCCACAGCATTATGTTACAGTGAAAACAACCATAAGATTATCATCAAAGATTAAGATGTAGGAGATAGTGAGTAAGAATATTGGAAGCAGGATTACCTATCAAACAAAATCATAGCACCATTCCCAAAGACTAAATGTAACTTAGCTTTCTGACCTTCTGTTCAAATAGGATGATCTTACTCAAAGCATTTCTGCAAAGTTTTCAACCAAACCTGGTTGAGACCCCATTTTCATGAATGTAAATTGCACTGCCCTATTACTTCCTAAGAGAAGGAATAGAGGGTGCCTTCCTTGTTCACTGTTATAGTTTAGTAAACCTTTGACGTGCATCCCCAGATAGGGTCCTTTTCCTCCTGCTGTTCTCTTTCTGTTAAATCTCACAATCCTTTCTCTGCATTTAGCTCAGACTAAGAACTATGAATGAGACAATACTCAACTTGCATGTCAACAGTGAAAAAATTTGTTTGGTCTAAAACGAAACCAGTTCTTCACCTCTACTGGGGTTTAATACCTTGATACAAACTATCAGACCACATTTCTCATGGATATACACATAAATCCTTACATAGCAGCAGCACCTGTATTTTACAGTGATAATCACCACCATTAAAAAACCTCATCTGATACTCTTTATGGATGTCTACTATGAAAGCAGCAGGCCTGTTAGGAGTTGCTGTTACAGACCACTGAGCCCTCTGTCACCTGGGAGCAATGGGGCTCTGAATCACAGCAGCGTTGCCCAACAGAGCACCAGGAGAGCTGCAAAAACTGCACAGTGAGTACATGTAAAATGGACTCATCTGCTTCCCGGAGTCTTACTTTGGAGAGGTTTTCCGGTCCTTGGAAACAATGATGAGGTATCCCCGATACCAGTGAACGATCAATTTCTGTCCCTCAAAGGCAAAGCAGGGGCCACGTTCATCTGGCTGGTACAGATACACGCATTCGTTTCCTGCCACAATGAACTGGAGGTCCTGGGAGGGGTCGCTGAGCGTGGAGCAGCGTAAACCGCAACCACGTGTGTCCAGCTCCAGACGAAGATAATCCTTCCCTGATAGCATATAGGACTGTGAAGGAAATATGATTTTTTCAGATGTTACACCGAACAGCAGAGTGTAGTTACAAGCAGCAGGCCAATCTCCACTACAGCTTTGCCAAGTCAGTATCTTACCTGGATGTTCTCCGTGGTGACAACAAAAAGGTGGGTGATTTTGCCAGACTGGCGGAAGGCAAGGCCAGTGACTGGGTAACTGCCTTCATGTAAAATCTGGGTCTTACTATGACGATCTCGTGTGATGTCTCCTTTTGTAAGCACAACACTTCCATCTGCAAAACCTGTCGAAGAAAAAGGATCACTTTTTCTGTCTATAGAACTTTCCAAACTTTTGTGAACAGAAGTTATAGTAAGATGAGGGCTTAAACAAAAGCTCATGTAGCACAGGCCTGGTTTGAGGCCTAGCTAACAATGGACAAACCTGGCTAATCATAGAATACTAGAACTGGAAGGGACCTCGAAAGTTCATCAAGTCCAGCTCCCTGCCCTCACAGCAGGACCAAGCACTGTCTAGATCATCCCTGCCAGGTGTCTGTCTAACCGGCTCTTAAATATCTCCAGTGATGGAGTTCCAGAACTCCCTTAGGTAATTTATTCCAGTATTTAACCACCCTGACAGAAAGTTTTTCCTAATGTCCAAACTAAACCGCCCTTGCTGCAATTTAAGCCCATTTCCTCAGAGGTCAAGGAGAACAATTTCTCCCTCCTCCTAACAACACCCTTTTAGATACCTGAAAACCCCTTTTAGATACCTGAAAATCATGTCCCCTCTCAGTCTTCTCTTTTCTAAACTAAACAAGCCCAGTCCTTTCAGTCTTCCCTCATAGCTCATGTTTTTAAAGACCTTTACTTATTTTTGTTGCTCTTCTCTGGACCTTCTCCAATTTCTCCACATCTTTCCTGAAATGTGGTGCCCAGAACTGGACACAATACTCCAACGGAGGCCTAATCAGCACAGAGTAGAGAATGACTTGTCATGTCTTGCTCACAACACTCCTGTTAATGCATCCCAGAATCATGTTTGGTTTTTTTTGCAAGTATCACACTGTTGACTCATGTGTAACTTGTGGTCCACTATGCCCCCTAAATCCCTTTCAGCAGTACTTCTTCCTAGACAATCACTTCCTATTCTGTATGTGTGAAACGGATTGTTCCTTCCTAAGTGAAATACTTTGCATTTGTCCTTATTCAGCTTCATCCTGTTTACCTCAGACCTTTCTCTAGTTTGTCCAGATCATTTTGAATTATAACCCTATCCTCCAAAGCACTTGCAACCCCTCAAAGCTTGATATCATCTGCACACTTAATGGTACTCTCTATGCCATCACCTAAATCATTGAAGAAGATATTGAACAGAACTAGTCCCAAAACAGACCCGTGTGGAACCCCACTTGTTATGCCCTTCCAGCACGATTGTGAACCATTAATAACTTCTCTCAGAGAACTGTTATCCAGCCAGTTATACACTCACCTTATGGTAGTTCCGTCTAGGTTGTAATATAAAACAAACCCTACTCTCAGGACTTGGCACGAACAGGACTGAGAGTGCAAAACACTAATTGGTAATAGGCCCAAGTGTAGAACAGTAATTGGTACCAATCGTACATTGAAAGCACATTCCAAAAAGATGGTACCACCAGCTTGTTAAGAAAGACCTTGATACCCACACTTCCCACAGATATCAACCCAGGTTCAGAAAAGCATCTAAGCTGACAGCATGATGGATAAAGATGTTCTAATCGAAGCACAAGGTACAGGGTGATGGGTGCTATCTAAGTAGCGTCAGAGGGTGGTAACCTGACAACATCAGGAGTGATGTGTAACTTGTTTGTATATAAAGTAGTGTCTTTGGGAGACAGTCATTGTCCAGCAAGGGGGGCAGTGGGGTCTCTCATTGACTGAGCTGAGTCCATTGTTATGGAGAACATATGTGTAGTGATTCAGTAGAGTCTACTGACAACTATTACTATAGTTTATTTAATAATAAGGATTGAAGGTGCCCATCCAGGTTTATCTGATCTGTAGTCTTTGGGGGCTGTCTTGGAGTCTGCTAGATTGAGTAATTGCACAAGTCAATATGGCACACATCACTGAGCACACATGTATGCAGCTTTCTGGTTATCATCACTGATTGAGCAGAATACATTTCAGGAACTGCAACAGTAAATCCTCACCTACTCTATTGGTGACCCTACTACAGAAGTCACACCATAATTGCTATTACCAAGCAGGTCAGCTACAGTTAGAACCTTTTTGCCTCTAATGGCCTCCATTACTCTGGGTCCAAATGGTTAAACAGCACTTACTATGTTGTCTGATTTGGGTTTCTATTATGGTGTTTTTAAATAGTACCTTTGCTACTTACAGGCATTTCACCCTTCTGACAGTCCCTTTTCATTTCCGTGTAGCAAGTGTCCTCATTTTTGTGTACCTCTCCTTTTTAGGGTTAAATGTTACCATAGTGGCAATTTTAGTATTGTGCCCAGGGCTCGCCGAACTGCAGTGAGCCCCGCTCGCCAGCCGCGCTGTCCGGTGATCTGTGCATGCGCAGATCGCCCGAACCTGGCTCTTCCAGGTTACAATCTACTCGCCATGTGCGAGTAGATTGTATTATTTGTTGAGCCCTGATTATGCCCATTACTAGGATGTTAACTGTGACCAGACAGGTTAGCTACAATTACTTCTTGGACCAGATTCTGTACTCTGCTTAAGACTAAATCAAGAAATGTCACATCCCCTTTTGGGTTCTAATAATGTAAAGAATTAACTAGTTACATGGTAAACATTCACCTTACCAGCATGCTCTACCTGGGTAAATAGTTAACCAGAAGGCTGGCCCAACCCCTGGTGAGGCAGGCATGGCCCAGACAAAGCAGTCCCCATGTCTGTGGTGGGCCCTTAAACCCCATTAATTTAAAGAAAAGTTGTAATATCGCTAAAGAGAGTATGTACCTAACTTGTAAACATCAATAAAACATTAACTCTATGCACATAAATTACTGTAAAACTCAAAATTTGCCAAATTTTAGTCAGCAATTATTGGTCTTCTCAAGTAGCATCAGGTACATTCTCTTTAGG
>JANRFK010000961.1:18128155-18158060 GCA_030068395.1 Apalone spinifera | reverse complement strand
TTTCTCCAATTTGTCCAGATCATTTTGAATTATGACCCTATCCTCCAAACCAGTCGCAACCCCTCCCAGTCTAACAATCTTGTTAAACTATTGTGAAACTTAATGTTCTAGATGGTTTTTAAAACTAACTTTATTCTAAAAATGATTTATATTTATAAATCAGAGATGGATGTAAACCACAACTCTGGGTTGAAACTCTCTGAATGTGAGTTGTGAGTAGAGCCAGATCAGAACTCTATATCTCAGATTTATCCTTACTGTGAATATTTAATTTGTGACTTTTATTTATTAGTTGTTGGTATAAAGGAGAGAAGTTCCACCACATGCTGAGAATTTCACAGCCAGATTGGATAATTAATCTTTGCTTTTTATTTTCAGCAAGGTATTAGCTGTGACAATGTCCAGGATGACACAAGTGCTCTTGTGGTCTCTGACCTTCCTCCTGCTGGCCTGTCTGCCATCAGAAACAGGTGTGTGCATGGTGGTGTAGTGTTGTGTTTTGTTTTTTTGTTTTTCTTGGCTTTCTACTATCTGATCAGTGTTTGAGGGAAGTTATAAGCAAAACCTGCACATTAGGATCTACCTTATTCTGGGAACTGCCAGTGGGATATGCCTGCAAGATTATAGCTTGAAGTCCAGCCTGAAAATTATAACCATCCAGATGTTGCTTGGGTACCTTTGTGAAATTATTTGGTATATTTTGGCTTATTTTCACCTAATAAATTAATATGCCCATTGTAAAAAAAGTAGTTAGTATGATTGGTTCCTTATTTGCATGGATCACTCTCTCCTCACCATTAAAGGAGATCTCTGCTGGGTTGGGGGGAGAGATACATCAGTGGCTGGTGCAGGGAGAGAGCTTGTGAATAAAGGATTTCTGTCTCCAGAGCTCTCATTCTAAAAAACCTAACACCAGCATTAAATTCATAGTATTGTTTCAGTCTTTTAGTATAAGAGAAAGAAGCATATAAAATAAGCTATTGAACTGAAGTTTACTCAGAACTGGGGGATAAAATTCAATGGCAAACAAAATATAGAGGTGCAAAATCAAGAGACAAAGTTGACAGGCCTCAAGGTCATTGTGACATGTTGGTCCTAAAATGTATTGGAAATTAATAGCTTAGCACTGATGAAGTCCAAGGAGCCATGGAACTACCCATAGTCCAGAATGTTTGCAGTGGTGTTCTAGCCATGTTGATCTCAGGATATCAGAGACGAGATGGATGAAGTAGTATCCTTTATTGAACCAACTTCTGAAGAATAGCTCTATGCATCTCAAAAACTTGTTTCTTTCACCAATGGAAGTTCGTCCAATAAAGTATATTACCTCATCTCTCTCCTCCCTTTTGTCTCTTTCCTCACTTTGTTTGGATAGAGTCCTTAAGGGTGGTCTTAATCTTCTCTCTACACCCCTTGCCAGTATGCCAAGAGGACTTGCTAACAGAGGTATTTCATGGAAAAGTACATCTCACATCTGTTGCTTTTGTATTGCAGACTCTCTGGCTGTGATGTCAGTGGACCTGGGCAGTGAGTCAATGAAGATAGCAATCGTTAAACCTGGGGTACCCATGGAGATCGTTTTAAACAAGTAAACTATAATTCTTCTTCTTGGTCCTGCATGTTTCCATGTCAGCAAGCCTGTGAGGATATACAGGTTCTGATAGAAACTCTTTATCTCTGCACCTTCTGTAAAGGCTTTCTATACTCATGGCTTTTGGGGCTTGAAACAGTCTTTCACTGGAAGGAAACTTCCCAAGGGAATGGAGGAGCCTAAGATATCAATATTTGTAGGACTTAATCATTGATTTAGAATAAGTTTCTGGCCCTTATGATTACGATAATCTTCCAGTTGTGACCAAGTTTAAGCAGATGCATTATCATCTTCCTGCATCTACAGGTAATATCCCTGTTCCTTTACTACCCAGATTTGCCAAATTGCCCTAAGTAATGCTAAAACTGGTTGCACTGTAACTGTTCCAAAATGTGTGGGCAGTAGTGCAACTGAAAATCACCTGTTTCACTCTGTTAGTGGCACTGGCTTGGATGATGGGGAGGGGTAAAAAAGCAGAGAAACTCCATCCTTTGACTGTCAACAGTCTAAAAAGGAAGATGAGTGGAACTCTGCTTTGCCCCCCAAAAGTCAAGTACCTGTTGGTGGAAAGAGGGAGCTTTTTTGCTTCCATAGGCAGAAGGTGAGAGACTAAAAGAGTATCATCCAGCATTAGAGAGGGTTCAGAGAAAAGCCAAGAGAATGACCAAAGAGTTTGAGCAGTTTGAGTCTATCACTAAATCTCTTTAGCTTAACAAAGAGAAGATTCTGGGATGATTTAATTAAAGTCTAGAAGTACCTCATGTAAAACAAATATTTGATAATGGATTCATTAATTTGGTATAACAATCTAATGGCTAGAAGTTGAATTTGGACAAACTGAGATTGAAATAAGGTATACTTTAAGAGTGATTGTAATTAACCATTGGAACAATTTACCAAGGGTCAAGGTGGGTTCTTTGTCGCTGCCAATTTTAAAATCAAATAGGCTGTTTTTTAAAAGATCTACTGTCATTGAAACTTGAATTATCTTCATGAAATTACCAGTCAGACTAGATGGTCACAATAGTCCCTTTTGGCCTTGGAATCTATGAATTTTCTGGCAAAGGCCTGATAGGAAAGTTGGCTCTCCCTCCCCCCTCCCCTCTCCAGGTGAGGTTGCAGAGAATTGCCTTTGAACCTTGCTTGTTGGGAAGGGCTATTCTTTCATTTGCCTCAAGCTAGGCTGCATCAGGTAACTTGTCCAAGTTCTGACACTATTTAGTTATAGCTCTTCCTTGTCATACAACTGTCTCTTACCATCTTTCTGGAATCAGGAGTATTAGGGGACAGGGAGAGCTGCAGACAGTAATAGGCCATGGAGGTACTGAGAAATCAAAAGCACACTAAGGCTACCTTAGAGTGGCCTCCAGCTCTGAGCCATTTGTTAGAATTCCAGAGGAAGCACTTTCTTGAATTTCTAATGTTTTGATTACCTTCTCCCAAGCTTCCCAGCAGTATGGAAGCAGGCCTAAGTCATAGATGTCTTTAAATAGACACATAGAGCCATTGGAGATGGCAATGCACTGAACTGTGCTGCGTCTCGTTCTTGGAGAATGATCACTTGGCCGAACTGCCCTGGAGGGAGATGCTGCTATTGAAACACTTCAGAGTAATCAGTGATGAGCTATCTCAAGCATGTAGTCTCAGTATCTGTTGGCATCTGAGTATCCGTCTTGAGTTTCTGGATTAAACATTCTCAGACTTGTTAGAGTTGGTTGTTGGCAATGAATGTCACCCTGTATCACTTCTTTATCCTTTTTTCTTGCTTAGAGAATCACGGAGGAAAACACCAGTGGCTGTATCCCTGAAAGAAAATGAGCGTCTGTTTGGCGATAGTGCAGTGGGAATGGTAAGATACCAAATCAACTATATGCAGGTAGAATTTGTTATACACATACCCATATACAAAACCCAGACTCCAATGTATATTCTGTTCACTAGTCCCTTGTACATGGGTATCTGATTACTCAGGTTAAGAGATTTTACTATCCCACCGCCACCTTGTACTAGTTCTCCTATGGAAACCCTAATTCCATGTGGCTTCATCTCTGCTTTTTACCATCCTGTCAGCCTTTGTTCCCATAGCATATATCTTTTCCAAATATACATACGCAATGCAGGACTGTTGGGGAACGTGGTGGGGGGCAGCAACTTTTGTGAAAGTTGTCTGAGAGTCAAGACTTTTTTCTCATTTTGAGTGACTCTCTCTTCCTTTCTGCAGTCCATAAAAAACCCAAAGATAGCACTCCAGTATTTTCAGGACCTGTTGGGTAAACACATGGATAACCCCCAGGTGGCATTATATCGTTGGAGATTCCCACAACATGAGTTGGTAAAGGATGAAAGAAGACAGACGGTTATCTTCAAACTGTCCCAGTGAGTGTCCAGTTTTCTCCTGACATCTTCACTGCAGTGTTGTTGGCATCAAAATTTGCAGGGAAATATCTCTTCTAGCATGTCAGAAGCTGACTCTCATTGCTAGGGAGAGGAAATACTGCTTTTAATTTTCTCTATAGCATGGGCAAGCAAGGAAAGTTTGTTGTATGTATCATGCCTTTGATTTCTCCAGACAGTGACTGTTGGAGGTATAAAATCTCTCTAGAAAGGAATGGGGATCTCAAAGCCCAATTATTGGATTTGGAGCCTGTCACTTCTTGCTTGTCAGTTCAAATTCCACCCAAGTCAGTATTGAAAACAGTGGTAACTCTTTGGGCCCTGTGTGAAGTGAGCTTGGGAGGAGAGAGATGTCATTTTAGTTCCCAGTCAGCAGCGGCCCACATTTGCCAGAGACATTTGAAAATAAGCTTCCTTCACACCCCGCTCCTTCTCCCAAGGCATCAGTCCAGCTGAAGTGTAAAACATTTTGGCAGATGATAGCATGGGAAAGAGAGAAGCTGTCCCTGCCGCTACCTATTCTGTGCTTGTTCTCTGGCTAAATAAAGTACTTTGGGTTTCAGGACCCTCAATCCAGGAGGAGGCAGACTAATGCAGGATTCTCTACTTCTGAAAGGCCTTTTTCTGGTCCCCTGTCCACTTGTGTACCTTTGCAGAGTTTTTCTGAATTACTTCCCCCAATTCTTGGCACAGGGATGCTGTCCAAGGATCCCTTGTTTTGAATGTGTGACTTCTACTCGCTCCCCATTTGTGCGTGGTTTTTTTGGTTGTTGTTTCCTTCTTTCTTTTCTTTCTCTCTTCTCACTTCCCATTTTACTGGTTGATATCTGGTTTTTGTGGCATCACCCCACCACTTGAGTGTGTGCTTCTTCTTTCCTGAATCCCAACTGTCAGCTTGGCTGAATTACAACCTTCTGGAATAATGTTGTTCCTGCTTTGTTTGTTGACCCAGCTGGTGTCTGTTGCCCACCTGGTCACTGCTGGACTTCTCATTGATTACTTTTTTTTACCATTTGGTGTGTTTAAATGTGGAGCTTTGGCCACATTGTTCTTGTTGGGGTAGGGCAAATACTCTCACCTCCAAGAGCTTTGCTGCCAGTTTCATTGCTTTGTTACTCTCTGGGGGAAAACGTTTCCATTTTTACCCTGGATCGAATAATTTCTTAGACATATCTGATTTTTAAGCTGTCATGTTGGTGCTTCATTTCTTATTGCCCAATACTTTGAGATTTGTTAGAGAAATTTGGGCTTGACAATTGATAGAACTTTTGGTGCCTGTCTGATGGAGGGTTTTACATCCTTGTCTTGTGTTACAGTGAAATGCAGTATTCTCCAGAAGAGATACTCGGCATGGTCCTGAACTATTCACGTGCTCTGGCTGAGGACTTTGCAGGTTGGGATGATCATTGTTTTTTTACAATAGCCATACATAGTTCCATTTATTTTGTTTAATGTCATGGGATGTGGCATTTGCAGGGAAACTGGAGGGGATGGGGATTGGAAGGTCTCAGACAGGTTATCTTGGGAAATCAGAAACAGGATGTTGAATCATTTAACCTTTTAAGTCATCAATTTGTCAAGCTTTGGCTAAGAAGAGTTTGTAGCTGATGGCAGTTTGGTGATGTCTTAGTCCAGTCTCTTAAGGGCCAGTACCATATTTTAAAAGAAATTGTTTTGCACTAACTAGCCCTCATATTGGCAATGTCTAAAGAGAATAAATATAGAGACTAATCTGCCAGGATTTTACTAATTGCTGAAATCTGAACATGATCTTTTAATAGCAGACGCTCTGGGAGTGTGACCATCTCATATGACGCTGTGAAGCTTGGTGGGTTTGAGGTAGAAATGCTGAAACAAATCAATCACTGGTACTACTCCATTAACGACTTATTCCAGTTTCACCTGGGCTGAAATAGGTTGACTCTGCTGTGTTGATTTCTCTGTTACAGTCTCCATAGTCACTTGTATGTTGATAGCCCTATTATGGAGGAGTTTTTGTACTGGGCGCTCCCATGGAAAACCTGTACTTTCCCATGCTTTGCAGAACAACCTGTCAAGGATGCAGTGATCACCGTCCCTGTATATTTCAATCAGGCAGAGAGGAGGGCAGTTCTGCATGCAGCTCAGATGGCAGACCTGAAGGTCCTGCAGCTGATAAATGACAACACTGCTGTGGCTCTGAACTATGGGGTCTTCAGGAGGAAGGACATCAATGCCACAGCACAGGTACGTGCAGCTGGTGCAGAAGTGGAGGAGCTACTGAATTCCACTTGAGTGGGTGGGAGACTTAAAGTGATGAACTGTGAAGATGTGCTCCTGCTGTTGGTTCTATCTGGTGATTCCTGTTACAGACCTGTGTAAATACTGGACAGAGGCCATATGTATAACCAGGGCTCGCCAAGCGGCAGCAAGCCCTGTCGCCAGCCGTGCGGTTCTGCGCTCTGCACATGCGCAGGTCGCTCTGCGTTGGCTCTTCCGGGTTGTAATCTACTTGCCACAGGCAAGTAGATTACATTATTTGTCAAGCCCTGTGTATAATGCAGCAAATACATTCCTAACTGTTGCACTTTCTGACAGATATGGAAGCAAAGAGGCAGTTTGTAGTGCAGAGACTGGGGGCTGGGAGTTGAGACGTCTAGATTTTAGTACTCTTTGTCACACACTCTTGACCTTTTTTGCCCCATTTTACAAATGGATAGAATGATACTGACCCATCTCCCTGGGGAACCAGAGGCGGTTTGTAAAATATTTGAAGTTCCTCTGATTGAAGGGACTCTTGAAGAGCAAAACATCCATTCAATCTTCTACTTTATAAAATAGAAATATGGGAGAAATAAGGATGCACTTGGTAAGTGGGTTGTCACAGGTTCCAGTCCACATAGCTATTGCTGAAAGTCTAATTTGTGTAACTGTGCTTCACTGTCTGAGTGAATGATTAGTGTCTGCCCCCATACCAAGCTATGTGATTTCTCCAAGTTCTTTTCTCCTTCCCATTCAGGGAGGAAACATTCTGGTATCTTATTTGGCCTTTTTTGACTTCTTCTTTACAGAATATCATGTTTTATGACATGGGAGCAGGAAGCACCGTGTGCACAATAGTGACTTACCAGACAGTGAAAACAAAGGATTCAGGAACCCAACCTCAGCTGCAGATTCGGGGGGTTGGGTAAGAGATTTTCTTAAACAAAAATGTTTGATTTGCTTGTTCTTCTGAACACAGAATGGGATGTGTTTCAGAGCTAGTCTTAAACATGAGTATTCTGAAAAAAACTGGAGTGGGGGCTGGGTACCTTAGGTGGGAGGATCTAGTCTATAAATAACTTGGATGAATTCACTTTGTGCAGAGAGTAGTTGGAATGTGGACACGTTACCAGACTTATAAGTATAGCTCATGGTCATCTTTGTATATAGGGTACCAATATTTTCTATTATAAAAGATTCCTGTGACTTTTTTGAGAAACTGTCACGCTTCTGTTGTTTGGGGCAGGTCTTTGAAATTTGACATGGAGAAAACCATAGTGCTAGCGCTATACCTCTACTTTATTCCAAGGAACTCCATTCAGTTTAGCTGTGTTAGGCCAAGTCTACACTGATGGAAATAATCAATGCAAGATATGCAACTCCAACTACATGAATTGCGTAGCTGGAGTCAAGGTTAGGGATGTTGAATTACATTTATTTGTGTAAACATGTAACCGTTGAATTTATATACGGGGGGCAGGCGGGAGCTGGCTTTTGAGTCTTTGTTTCCTCAGTATGATTTAATTTGCACTTTTTGTACCTTACTGCTTTTTAATTTGTTTAGCCATAGTGGCACTCTTTTGGTTCTTAGTACGTTTTTTAATTTGGTATATACATTTAATTTTAAGGGCCAACAATTTGGTTCTATTTTGGTTTTGGTGAAGCCCATCCTTTCTTTATAAGCTCCCCCTTTTCCAGAAGTTTCCCCTTATATTTGTAGGTTTCAAATCTATTGGGAGATAGGAACCTTAGAATTTTGTGTGATAGTGTAAAGAGAAATATCAGGGAAATTAGCCTCATATAGCTGCGGAGGCTTGAGTTTTTATGATCAGTGACATTGAAAGCTAAAATTGTTTGTCTAAACCCACATGCTGGTATTTGATGAGGAGAAAATTGTATCGCTTTCAGGATTGCATGCAGTCCTTCTTTGCAGCACACCGGTCTCATTATAAATGGTTTGTAGGTGAGATGATTGCATGCTCTGGTAAGAGTTGTAAAATCCAGGTCAGCTCTGGAACTCTCAAGTACCTTCCCCATCCAGAAGAGAAACTCCAGATTCTGTTACTGACTTGATCCATCCAGGCTGAGTGTTTGCTTCTGGTTCCTATTTGCTCAGATTTGACCGCACCCTAGGGGGATTGGAGATGGAGCACCGGCTCCGGGATTATCTGGTGAAACTCTTCAACAAGCAGCAGCCTTCCAAAGATGTTCGGCAGAATCTCCGGGCCATGGCCAAGCTGCTAAAGGAGGCCAATCGTGTGAAGACTATCCTGAGTGCCAATGCTGACCACCTTGCCCAGGTATAGCCTTGTGCTGCAGGAAAGCCCCCTTCCTCAGAAAGAGATATTACTTGGGTTAAGAATGAGTCTGGGTGAGCTTGGTCCCCCTGCTTACTTAATTTTCACACTGTTGTGTTCTCCCCCAATACCCTTGCCCAGGAGACATCAACAGTAATGGCTTTTCTAAACCTATGTTCACTTAACAAACTGAGAACTTGGATTTTGCTGATGAAGTCCATAATGTTACCAGTTTGCCAAATGCCTTGACCATTGCAGGGGAGTGAAAGAGGTCTGTCAGAAGCATGCAATTTAGACAACTGTTACATTCAAGGCATTATGTCTTCTGTCCTTCCAGTACAGATTGAGAGATGGGGATATAAGAGGTTAGGCTGCATTCATAAGATCCAGTGGAGTGGCTGGAATGTACAGGCCAACCCAGTGGGAGCTGGAACAACGTTAGCTCGGAGAATGCTGTGTAATGTAAAGCTGATGCCTTTTCTCTCTCTTTTCCTGGCCAGATTGAGGGGCTACTGGATGATGTGGATTTCAAGGCCAAGGTGTCCAGGCAAGAATTTGAGGGCTTGTGTTCTGATTTATTCCAGCGGGTCCCAGAACCAGTGCTGCAGGCGCTGAGCAGTGCAGAGATGAACCTGGTAGGTCCAGGGATACTCTGACAAGTGTGGGGTCCTGTAATTGTGATGCATCAACAGCTCAGTATCACTGCTGTTTGAGCAGTGTTTGTTTTGGTAAGGTCACTTCCCTTACTAAGAAGTGCAGGCTCCGGTCTTCCTGAGGGCAGAGGTGACATGGGGCTAACCCACATCACCAGCAAAGCAAGGAAAAGACTGTTACACAAACACCACAGTGCAGAATATGAATAACGAACTACCTCTGGGACAGAGGAGGCAAAACTAAAATGTATAGGTAGCCTGAAGGAGCTCAGTTGGAGAGACATTGGGAGGAGACAGGTTACAGCCTGCAAGGTTAAAGAAACGAGTTGGGTGAAGGATCTTTTGTTTAACGTTCAATCCCAGTAGGGGACTATTGTCTGACATGGGCAGAGTGCTAAGCTGCAGAAGACTCTTTCTGAAGAACTCCAGGGAAGACACAGGCTGGGCTTTGACCTTTCCCACAGCTGAGAAGAGGTGAAGTCTCCTGCAATGCTGTGTCCTGGCACAAAGGGTGCACCCTAGAGTTGAGGGCATTCACTTATACCATATCAAACAGGTTTCCTGACTACCATGTGCACTGCTTGCCTATAAGCCAGGGATTCCGGCCAGCGTTTTACTGACTCTTAAAAAGCCCTTCATTTTCATATGAGCACTTAAGACTGTCTCCCCCATGTCTTTTGAAGGCATCTGAAATTGACCTAGATTTCACCATAGATAAGGAATCTAAACTCTAGATGCACTTCCAGAGAGCCTGTGCCTGTCTGTGGTTATGTTTGGATGTGACTGTTTTCAGAGGCACAATTTATTCAGTGCTTAGATTCTAAGTTGGCAAGTGCCTTAGACTTCTGAGAGTCCCCTAAATGGCTTTTTTGGGGGGATGCAGTGCAATGCCTCTTTGGATCAACACCTTTTGTGCATGTGATTATTATTTCCAGTGTTTCAATGACTGGCTCATCTGTCACGCACCCTGATCTGGATGTGACCTTTTTTGCCGAATAAGGTGCAATGTCTCAGATGCTTGAGATGGTCACTCTGTAAATCATCCAAGACTGTTGGGCCTAATCTTGAAGCACTTACTCACACACAGCTACTTGGGGAGTTTACTAAAATAAGGACTTAAAATGTTTGGAGCCCTGTCTTAAGTGTTGAATAGCAGGGTTGGTAGAGAAACTGCTTGCAGGGCATTATAACCAGGGCCCTACCAAATTGATGCTTCATTTTGATCAATTTCATAAACATTTCATTATTTCAGCTATTTAAATCTGAAATTTCATGGTGTCATAGTTGCAAGAGTCATACCCTCAAAAGGAATTGTGGGGAAGTTGCAAGGTTATTGTGAGGTCGGGGGCGGGGGAGGAGTGGGGTGCGGTATTTCAGAGATTCATGGTGTCGTAGTTGCAAGAGTCATACCCTCAAAAGGAGTTGTAGGAAAGTTGCAAGGTATTGGGGGGGGAGGGGAGGTTTGCGGTATTGGCAGAGAATGATGGCAATGTGGCAACCCCCCTAAAATAACTGTTCCTTTTGGGTTACGACACCCAATTTGAGAAACTCTGATCTTCCCCGTGAAAACCTTATAGTATAGGGGGAAAAGTGCGCAGAAGCCCAGATTTCATGGTCCTTGCAGTGTTTTTCATGACTGTTAATTTGGAAGAGCCCTAACTATACTGAGTCAATATCCCCTCCCCTGACTGTTAAACTAGGCTTTTCCAAAAATACATTCTCAAGACAGAACCTGATTGTCTGAACTCCTAGGATGAAATCGACCAGGTGATTCTAGTGGGAGGTGCCACCCGAGTCCCCAAAGTACAGGAAGTTTTGTTGAAAGCCGTGGGCAAGTAAGTGTATGAGGCATCTCTGCCATGTGCCTTTTCTTACCAATCTTGTGTTTTTATTAGTAACACAGATGTTTGCATCTCCCTCACCCTTTCTTTCCAGGGATGAACTGGGGAAGAGCATCAATGCAGATGAAGCTGCTGCTATGGGCGCAGTCTACCAGGCAGCTGCTCTGAGCAAAGCCTTTAAGGTCAAGCCCTTCATTGTTCGGGATGCAGCTATTTTCCCCATCCAGGTGAGCTTTCCCTGCTCTCTCTTGGGGGAGGAGGGCATAGTGTGGGGTGACATTGGGAGAAGTGATTATAAATAAGCAGTAGGATCTTGTGGAGCTGGAATAGCATAAGGGAAACCTACAGATCTTAGTGCTGAAGAGGAAATGGTGCTCAGTCTGGATGTAAATGAAGGAGAGACACTAAAGCATTCACTCCTGAGCGCTTTGGGCAAATCTCTCACTACTTTATCTGATAACATGGGGTAATGCTCACACTTCCCATTAGGTGGGTAAGGATTGTCTACCAAGTGCTTTGGAATTCTCTTCTAAACAATGCAGTGTAGGATAGCGTGTTCCTATGAGTGACTGATTCCGTACCTTTTTTCATGTGATACAGGTGGAGTTCACCCGTGAAGTTGAGGAGGAGGATAAATCCAAGAGCTTGAAGCATAACAAGCGAGTTTTGTTCCAGCGCATGGCACCATATCCACAGCGCAAGGTCATCACTTTTAACCGCTACACAGATGACTTTGAATTTTATGTCAACTATGGAGATCTGGGTTTCCTGAGCCAGGATGACCTGCGGTATGTGGCGACAGGCATTTGCACAAATTTTCCTCCAGGCTGACTGACAGTGCATGATTTCAGAATCTTTGCTGCAATCATTATATACTCCTGTCATCTGAAGAAGAGGGTTTTTGCCTACGAAAGCTCATGATACCATCTACATGTTTTGTTAGTCTTTAAGGTGCTACTAGACTATTCATTATATACTTGAGCAGCCAACCTAATGTAATTCTCTAACACTGCAGTAGTAAGCAGTCTCCTCTCCACTTAACTGATGCTAACTGGTCCCTAGATTTTCACCAGAAAGGCAAAGGATTACAGGATCTTTATTGCTGTTGGTACTGTGGAGACTGAATTCCCCTCTCCTTGTTGAGCTAGTACATAAGAATGGCCATACTGGGTCAGACCAATGGTCCATCCAACTCAGTATCCTGTCTTGTTGACAGTGGCAAATGCCAGATGCCCCAGAGGAAGGGACCACAACAGGTAATCCTCATGTGATTCCTCCCGTCACCCACCTCGAGAAAAACAGAGGCTAAGGACACCATTCCTACCCATCCTGGCTAATAGCACACAGTCAACCTGTGGAACTCCTTGCCAGAGAATGTGGTGAAGGCTAGGACTTTACCAGGATTCAAAAAAGAGCTAGATAGATTCATGGAGGTTAGGTCCATCAATGGCTGAGTGAAGAAAAACTTCCTTGTGTTTGTTTTAAACTTGCTGCCTATTAATTTAATTTGGTGACCTCTAGTTCTTGTATTGTGGGAATAAGTAAATAGCTTTTCCTTATTCACTTTTTCCACACCAGTCATGATTTTATAGACTTCTATCATATCCCCTCTTAGTCTCCTCTTTTCTAAAATGAAAAGTCCAAGTCTTTTTAATCTCTCTTCATATGGGACCCGTTCCAAACCCCCGCTCATTTTTGTTGCCCGTTTCTGAACCTTTTCCAGTGCTAATATATCTTTTTTGAGATGAGGCGACCATATCTGTATGCTGTATCCAAGATGTGGTTGTACCATGGTTTTATATACAGGCATTGAGATATAGTACCGCTGGGTCAGGCCCATTGTGAGAGGGCAGTGTGGGGAAGGCTCACACTGCCACTGCCTCAGGGCTGTCTGCTCTCTAGACAGAGACTCCAATCTCCAAGGGAGTCATTCTGACACATTTTGCCATCACCAGCTTGTATTGTAGGTGCACAGACTCCCTCTCTGGCTATCCCTGCTTTGATTCTCAGGCTCACTTGTGTCTGTGACCTCCTCATCAGGAACAACTAATTACCATAGGGCATTGCTGTGAAGAAGTGCCCAGTTGTCTGTTCCTTGTTCAGACACTTTGCCAGTGGGTAGCCCTGGAACATTTGCAATATGGCAGATGGGGTGAGGGGTCCCCATTTGTGCATGTCACTGATGCTAAGTACGTGAAACAATGTGCATAATGCCAAAAATGGCAGCCTGCCCAGCGTCTGGAATGTGGCTGAAGCTCAGAAATGATTAGCCCCCAAGGGGCAGTGCTGGGAGTAGAATCCAGAACACTGGAGTAGATTGGGAACAATGCTGAAGTGAAGACGGAGAAGGGAGATGTCTGCTCACTTTGCTGCATAGTCTTTTTTGGTTGGTGTTATAATTCTATCAATCCTGTCTTCATTTCCCCCACCCCCAGAGCCTTTGGGTCCCTGAATCTCACTACTGTGAGGCTGAGAGGAGTTGGGGATAGTTTCAGGAAGCACTCTGATTATGAGTCTAAAGGCATCAAAGCTCACTTCAACATGGATGAGAGCGGAGTGCTTAGCCTTGACCGGGTAAGTGCTAGCCAGCTAATGCCATCTGTATTCCCCTCCCTTCCTCATGCAGTCTCTCTTCCCTATCCCACTGGTGCTGCTGAGAGTCCTGTTTTTAAATTCAATTATCTCACTGCCTTGGCTTCCAGGTGGAGTCTGTGTTTGAGACGGTAGTGGAGGACAAGCCAGAAGAGGAGTCAACATTAACAAGTAAATATACTGTACTGTCATCATTCTGTATTCATATTATCTGCTTAGAAATCATAACTCGGTTAACTGTACCACGTTCCTCTGAAAGACAAGTCCCTGTGACTGGGGACAAAGTGACCAATTAAGTGCAGTACTGTGACATTCCCCACAGATATCCAGGGTTGTGAGGTGCTTTCACCTACCTTTAGAGTAGTGAAATGGTCTTTTCTGTGTCTGCTGTATCTCAGATTCCTGAAACCAACAGCCTCTGGCAATATACACACTGTCGTGCAGGTTAGTGATAGGCACACACTGACCACCACATCCTCAAAGCATTTGCTGTGGTTCCCAGCTGTTGACTATTGGCCACTCAGAGAAAGTACCCTGTTTGCTACTTCCAAGGGAACACAATAAATATAGCTTGTGTTACAACTCAGGATCAGGGCCTTCATAACATCACAGCACTGAGAGATATTTATAATGAAAATAGTCACAAATTGTTGAAAGCTGATATTGAAGAGAGAGTGAGAATACTAATGAAAACAGAAATGTTTCCCTATAAAACAAGGTATAACACACTTGGTAGAGCCAGAACTTAAACAAGCTACTAAACTTGTTTGAAGTAGCTCCTCGCCTGTCTCCAGCCAACCTGGCTGAGATTCCTCTTTCATGGATGCAAAAAAGAACTCTTATTTTCGCTTCCTCACTGAAGGATAATGGGATCCTTTTTCCCTTCTCCTTGTATCACACCAAAACTCCATTGTTTGTCCCCTGAGTCAGGATTACTTTTGGGGCTTGTTCCCTAGTGTGCTAAGCTCTTAGAACAATAAAACTGGAAGGAACCTCAAGAGATCATCAAGTCCAGTCCCTTGCACTCATGGCAGGACCAAGCACTATCTAGACCAGTGGTCACCAACCTGTTGATCATGATCGATTAGTAGATCCTGGATTGTCTGCCAGTTCATTGGGATTGTCCTGTAGGCTCTCTCTGCCTGTCTAGTCCCCAGGAGCAGCTGGCTGGCTGAGTGCAAGTAGCCTCTGCAGCTGAGGCGGGAGCAGGGAACCCCATGCTGCCTCAGCCTCCGGCATTGTCCAAGCAGCTCCCATTGGCTGGGGGATGGCACTTGCAGCTGTGGGGCAGCAGTGCAGCACATGTAGACCCCCTCCTTCCTCTCCAGGGGCTACACACACAGGGTGCCTGCATTCAGCTAGACAGCGTTTTCAAGAGCATCATGGGACTAGGTAGAGGCAGCTTCCCTGAGCCCTGTTGCATTGCAGACTGGGAGCAACCTGTGGTAAGCGCCTCCTGGCTGCGGCCTTAACCCGTACACCCCCTGTGCTAGCCCTGAGCTGGCACCCAAACTCCTTCCCAGAGCCCACAGTCCTCATCCCCTCCTGCATCCAACACTTTGCCACAGCCTGGAGCCCTCTCCTACACCCAGAGAGTTGGGGTGCAGGAAGGAGTGAGGGTGCAAGCTCTGTGAGAGTTTGGGTGCAGGAAGGGCCTTGAGGCTAGGGGCAAAGTATTGAGGTGCAGGAATGAGGGCAGCAGTGGAAGTCTTGCACATCTGGTGCTTCAGCACTCTCCCTGCTCATCGTTGGTTGGCCCTTGATGTTGCTGAATGAATGTTTTCCATTGCCCTAGTATAGGACAAGTGCAGAGGGTTACAGCTGGTGTGTAAGGAGGAGTGGTGAGAGAGAGTATGGGCAGAAGTCTCCTAGGGCAATGAACAGTGGAAAACGGAGGCAGATTTCAGGCTATGCTTTTGCAGAGAGGCGGCCTCAGTACTTTGTATGCAGGAGGATGTGCAGGAAGAGAGGCAGAATTGGTAATGCCAGAGTTATGGCAAGTGTTATCTGGATCCCTGGCTGCCTCTGGATTACTATTGGTCCTTGGAGAGGCACTTGGCAGTATTCATGATTTTAAAAGTCAAGGGAATCTGTCTTGCACCGAGGAGTTACGAAACCTGACTGATGAGTATCAAAGACTGACATTCTGGGTTTCTTTCTCCTGCAGAACTTGGAAACACAATCTCTAGCCTGTTTGGAGGAGGAACTCCTACACTGGAATCGGGAGAAAACCTGACAGAGACTGTTCAGGTGAGGTGCTGGTTTTGATAGGAAGGTAGGACCCAGGTAAGGTACAGTCTTGGCTGCAAAGTTGGAGGCTGCAATTAAACACGAACCGAACCAAACCAGGGTGACCACCAGGACATGAAGATTAACAATTATACACTAAAATGTATCTGTCTCGAATTCTAACATTGTTGAAGATAAACGTACAGCCCTTGTGGTAGCAATCTGTTGGGGCTATTGCTGTCAAGGTAGCTTCCCTGGTGGAGCCTCTTTCTCTGTCATTACAGTCTCCTTTCTGGATCCCTGGGATAGTGCTGTGTAGGCTAGAATTTCCTGCATCTTGCTGTGTGCTCTTGGCAGGTTCTTCTGCTGCACAGGCCACTTGGGCCTGGAAGCTCCTGTGTTGTTACGAATAGAAGTTTTGGTTCTTTCTGTGACACAGAAAAGGAATGTGGGTTGTGGTTCCAAGCTGATAATGGTGACCTTCCTGAAGTCTCATTGGCCTGCCCTCTGTTGTAGCCTCTGGAATACCTTGAACGCCAGGCTTCCAGTACAACGCTGCAGATTCTGCCCTCCCTGTGACACGTGCATGAGGTTTCCATGTAAAAACAGTGGCATTTTCCTCCCTGCTGCCCAGGAGGAAGAGGAGAGCCAGGCAGAAGCAGGAAAAGAAGAACAGGGTGAGAAACAGGACCAGAAGGAGGGAGAAAGGACCGTAAGCGAGGAGCAGAGAGAAGAGAAGCAGCCGCAGTCTCCAAAGCAGGATAAAGCTGTCCCTCCAGAAGCAGAGAGATCAGAGGAAAAGGGGGAAGGAGAAAAAACAGCACCTCAGGTGAGCCACTGACTCTGCAAAGGAGAGTCTCTAAAATGGTGACACTATGTGCCATTGTACCTCAGGACTGAGATCTGACTGGAAATAGGTGGGAGAGATTTTACCCCACATGTGCAGGCTGAGCAACACAGCTTTGTTCCTATTCACTGTCTCCGAAAATATATCCCTAATGGCCACTGAAATACAGTCCTGTTCCTTCAGGGCAGAAATGGGGAGTGACCTTACTCAGTGTCTTAAGCTGAGTGTTGAGAAGCTTCTTGTCAGAGTTCACTTGAGTTGCTGGAGTTTGCACTGCAGAGAACCCTTTTCCTTTATGCATCAGAGGGATGTGATTAGCACTGCTTCCTGTTGCCCTGTCAGATTCAAACCTATCTACGCTCTTCTTCAAGGCCCCTTCGTTCCTCATCCTGCTGTATTGTATCTCCAGTGCCATTCTGAGCTGTTGTGTGCCATGAGAGGCAAGCCTTATTCTGAAGAGAGCTGTGGCCTGCTGTTCACAGTACTGGGAGCCAAGACTCCTGGGTTCTGTTCTGAAATCCCTATGTGATCGTGGGCATTAGTTCATTTTTGTTCCATGGCTTCTTCATCTGAGAACTGGTCAGGCTTTGCATGTTACAGATTTTTTCTTAAGTAACTGGAAGTAAAATCCTGGAGAAGACAAGACAGTTTAATGCTCATGCAAGGAAGTAGAATTCAAAGGTGAAGCCTTGTTTTCACTAGGATTTTTTGTTTGAGTTAAGCATACACCTTTTTCATAGCAGAGACGAGGCCTGTGGCATATTAAGGTACCGCAAACCTGTGGATGATTTCGATAGATGTAGAACATAATCCTATTGGCTTAATACTTGAAACTCAAATCTACCTTACTGGGTCCTTGTGCACTTCTGCACAATATTTGTTGCAAGTGAGATGGTGCTGCAAAACGGTCTTTTTATTAATCCTGGAGTTTTTTCTGTGACCCAGGATTCCAAAGAAACGGAAGAATCCGGGAAAGAGGAAGAAATGTCCAAAAGTCCTGGTGGCAGCACAGCCACCAAAACAGAGGAGAAGAAACTCAAAGCCCCAAAGAAGCAGAAATTCGTGGATGAGATTAGTGTGGAGTTGGGTGTCAGTGATGTGCCTGACCTGCTGGAGGACGAGATGAAGAGCTCCATGAAGAAGTAAGTTTGAGGAAAGCATGACGAAGTGAAGGGAGTAAGCTATGGGAGTGGGCTGGGCTGAGGCACAGAGACCAGTGAGCAATAGTTTCTATGGTGCATGTGTATTGAGTACAGGTTATGTGCAGAGATAACACCACCTTCTGACTGCAATAAACATTGCAAGACCTGTCTTTACCCCCTCACTGCCTGTATCCACCCTTCTTTTGTCAGCATCTCCCCTCAAACAAACAAGGGTACATTTCCTGAAAGATGGCAAGGTGCCAGAAACTCTGAATGGCCAAGGGAGTAACTGGGATAAATGTGCACCAGAAAAGGATCAGTTCTGAGACTAGAAAATGACAAGAGCAGGAAGTGCAGTCAGCACTGGCTCTTTGTGTGTTGGATGGAAGGTTTGATCTGTAGTGAATGGCTGGGAATCCCAGATGGTCTCTCTCTTCCCAGGGAGTGGGAGAGAAGCTCAGCTTGAGCAATTAACATCATTGTAGCCAATAATTTTCATCTTTTTCATCTTCAGTTCTGGTCTTGTGAGCTCCCTGTGAAGTGGCACCCTGGCAGTATGAGACATGACTTAAAAGATCTATGCCTGTTCCATTTGTAACACTGTTAGCCATGATGGTGTTTAAATGGCCCGCTCACTCCCACAATGCGGACAGGGATTCCTCCATTTCTCTCTCTTTTTTCCTTCCCCACTTGGTGACCACAAACACTGATAGCATGGCTTGGCTACTAACACAGCTTTTGGGTGGATGGAGGACGAACGTGTTCAGAGTGGTACCATAATTGTTATTACCATCTCTCTTGCCATGGTGCAAATGAGTTTTTAGGGGAGGACTTCAGTTTAAAGGTGGTTAGGTAGAAAATTTTAGCCAGTCAGTACTCCAGGAGAAACATCCTAAGCACTGTGACTCTGAAGTCTGAAACTAGGAGAGATCTCTCTTAACCTCCCACCTTTAGATTTGACCCTATGACAGCTAAGTGTATCCTGCAGCCAGCCTGGCCTAAGTGCTGATTGGTTAGTCAGTGATGTTTGAGTGGCAGGTGCTGCTGCTGCCTATAAAGATTCCTGTCTGCAGAGAGAACATCACTCCCTCTTACAGGTCTCCAAGGGGTAGCCGTGTTAGTCTGTATCTGCAAAAACAACGAGGAATCCTGTGGCATCTTAGAGCCTAACAGATTTATTAGGTGTAAGCTTTTTTGGGTAAAACCCACTTCATCAGGTGAATTGGAGTAGAAATTACATTGGGTGAGTGAGTGTGTGAGTGAGTGAGAGTGAGAGACAAAAGGAGGGAGTTCCTTATCAAGTGTAGGACTGGTATTAATGAGGCCAGTTCAGTCAGGGTGGATGTGGGAACTCCCAGCAGCTGAACCCTCTTATGGGTGTTGATGACATTTCTGCTTATTTCTGGCCTCCTTGCACTTTAGACTCCAGGATCTGACAGTCAGAGACTTAGAGAAGCAGGAGAGGGAAAAGTCAGCCAATAGCCTGGAGGCATTCATCTTTGAGACCCAGGTAAGAGCGGTGAATAGGGTTGGAAGCTGCTGGAAAACAGGTGGGAGAGGCTGTACACTGGAAAGGCTGAGCTGGCTGCAGAGAGCTGTATCTGTTTCAGGGTGTGGAGACGTTGTTTAAAGAGTTCGTCTGTTGCCGTTTTGTCCACTTCTGCAGTGTTTAGTGTTCCTTGTACCACATGGTGTTGGGAGGCTTCAAGACAAATGGGACCAGATGAGGGCTTGGGCAGCATGCTAAATTAAATCTCTGCCTGCATAAAAGCTTTGTATATGCTGTCCTCTCCTCCGCATGTTGTGGCGTCACCATGCTCCAGCTGAGAAGAAACTCCACTTAGCTAGCACAGGAGAAACACTCCTACATGGGAGGATTTACTCAGCTTTCTCTCCCCACTCCCAGATGATTCAAGGAGCAGGACAGCAAATTTGGGGATTGAATTTCCCATCAGTAGCATGAGGCAGCTCTAGGAGTCTTGCAGTTGCATTCTGTGGGCTGACACAGACTCCTTTGCTGTCTGTGCCTTCTTGTTAGTCAGCAATTAAACTGAAGTGACATTTACTCTTTTAGGACAAGCTTTACCAGGAGGAATATCAGTTTGTCTCAACGGAGGAGCAGAGAGAGGAAATCTCAAGAAAGCTGAGTGAAGCCTCCAACTGGATGGAAGAGGAGGGCTATATAGCGACGACCAAGGTACTGCTGCACAGAAGCAGTGTGTTGGTTGGCACTGAATTGCCAGTAGACAGCAAATTGATATAGGTTTCCTTGTTTCTTTTTTGTCCCCAAATCAGAGAAGGTGAGAAACTCTATTGGTTTGCCCAGCACTGAACTGCATAAGGACTAGCTCTTCCCATCCCCGATGTTCATTCTCTTGGAGCACAGAGCAATTAACTTCCAATTCTATATATAGGGTCTAGTGTCCCAGCTGCTGTTAGCGTACAGTACGTGTGCAGCTTATGGGGACTTCAGGCTACTGGGAGTTATACTTTTCCTGGGATTAAAAGTGGGCATTAGATGGGTGATCTGTTTTATTCTTCTGTTTTCTCCCATGTGCAGGAACTGAAAGAGAAGCTCTCTGACCTGAAGAAACTCTGTAGAAGCCTTTTCTTTCGTGTAGAGGAAAGAAGGAAATGGCCAGACCGCCTGGCTGCTCTTGAAAATCTGCTCAATCACTCTAACATCTTCCTCAAGTGAGCAAGATCCTGATGAGATATGAAACAGTGGGTGTTTCAACAGTGGGTGCAAAAGTTGCTGTGTGTGTTTTGATCCACTAATTATGATGGAATCTGGTCTCCTAGCCACTAAACCCATTGGTCAGTGGTCACCAACCAGTAGATCTTGGAACCTCTGACAGGTGATCCTGACTGGTTTGGCCAAGAGGCTGTTATCAAGTTCCGGCACATCAGCTGCTCCTCCTGCCACTGCCTCACATTTCTTGCCCTTTGCCTTGAAGCTGTCCCCTCAGGAGCCTCCTGCTTGCTGTGCAGGGCAGGGGAGGGAGAGGAAGGGTGCTGATGCCAAGGTGCCTCCTCTCCCACTT
Organism: Apalone spinifera; assembly: GCA_030068395.1. Lineage (NCBI taxonomy): Eukaryota > Metazoa > Chordata > Testudines > Trionychidae > Apalone > Apalone spinifera. The sequence goes on along the minus strand of JANRFK010000961.1, from coordinate 18,137,189 downwards.
TGTATCCTATCTCCACAGAACAGAGAGGGGGCACAACAGGACTTGGGATGGAGGGAGCTTGCTGGCTGCTTTTGGGAGTGGTGCAGGGCCAGGCCAGGGGTAAGCCTGCCTTAGCCACACTGCACCACCACCCAGGAGCCACCTGAGGTAAACAGTACCCAGCTGGAGCTCACATCCCGAAACCCTACCCCAGTCATGAACCCCCTCCTGCACTCCTAGCCCCAAGCACCACTGACTGCATCCAAATGCCCTCCCAGAGCCTGCACCTAGAACTCCCTCCGACATCCCGACTGCCTGCAGCTCAGAGCCCCTCACAATCCAAGCCCAGAGACTGCACCCCACCCTCTGCTCCAGCCTAGTGAAAGGGAGGGAGGGAGGATGGAATGAGCATGGGCGGGACTTCAGAGAAGGGGCACAAAGGAGGCCGGGCAAGGGTATTTGGGTTGCAGGTAGATCTTGGATTGCACTTAAATTCAGAAAGTGATCTCACGCATAAAAAGGTTGCAGATCACTGCCATAGGTGGAACAAGACTGGTATGTGGCTCCCTCTAGAGTGTGTTAGGGAATGTGTTAATACAGTGGCTCCCAGCCTGTTCAAGCATACAGATTCCTTTTCAGTCTATTAAAATTGTATGGACCCCTGAAGAATATAGCTATTTTCAAACATTCCATTGCTTGATGATAATTTTTTGTATTCATGTAACATGATCACAGAACTTAATATTTAATATATATTTATAATTACACAATATACAAATATTTATTAAAATACATAAGAGTTTTTATATACTGTACATTTATTTTAATTTTTATATTAAACTTTCCGCAGATCCCCTACAGTATTGTCCTGACCACTAGGGGTCCGCGGACCACAGGTTGGGAACTAAGGATGTTAAATATTCATTAATTTACTAGTCTAGTAGTCTATGGAATTTCCCCAGAGTCCCCCATTTACCCTGGCTCCATGCGGCACTGCTGCTTTGAAATGCCACACAGAACAGGGTCAGCTGATCCCGGGCTCCATGTGGCATTTCCGCAGGACCCGGGGTTAGTTGGGGACTCCCCAGATGATCCCAGGTTCCATGGAAATGCCACACAGAGTCCGGGCTCAGCTAGGTAGTCCCTAACTGACCCTGGGCTCCATGTGGCACTGCTGCTTTGAAACGCTGCCATGGCATTTCAAAGCGACAGTGCTGCATGGAGCCCAGGATCAGCTGTGTGGCGCTGCCCATTTGAAATGGTGTTTCAAAGTGGCAGTGCTGCATGGAGCCTGTGCTGCCGCTTTAAAGTACCCCTTCTTCCCCATCCCCTTTGCTGCCTTTACCTGATAGAGGAAGCAAGGGGGTCGACTCCTATTTGTTTATTGGATAGTCGACTGGTCCTTTACCTCCTTATTGGAAGCCACTGTATTAATAGAAACATACAAAGTCCATAAACTACTCTTTGAAACAAGAGTATGACCTCATGCATACTGCAAAGCACACCCATTATCAGGAGGGTCAGGACTGCCTCTGTGGCCCCTTCATCCACCAATACCACCTTGGACTTCTTCTTTCCTAGGAAACCCACTTGTAGTCCAATCCCATAGTTAATTTTGGTCACTACTAAATGTGACTAGGGGTTTTGCATCTCATTTCCAGTTTCCTGAAATACCTGTGTCTCTTTTAGTGTTCACTTTCGCTGAACAAAAGTTACATGTATCTGCAAAAAGCAGTAAGGTCCAAAAATATGAGTCAGTTTGTGCAATGACTTACAGAAATTTCAAATACTGTTGATGCAAATGTTAACCTGAACAAAAATTGGAGCAAAAAGAAACATTGTCTTTTCAGGGGAGCACGAATGATTCCAGAGGCCGATCAGGTATTCACAGAAGTGGAACTGAGTACTCTAGAGAAAGCAATCAATGAAACTGTGGTAAGTGAAGGTCTGGGGAGCCCATTCAGGATGTGTTGTTGTATAATGTGATCAGCGCCACAGCGAATGGGTTTACACTCACTTGGGGAGAGGGAGCAGAGAGGATATATGTTCTTCTCATGCTAGGAAAATCTTTCTCTGTTTTAGTACTTCCTGGTTCCAAACTTGATTGCATATTACTTTGGGAAGATGTAGCATCTGGAGATGCATCTAGTGCATGTACAGTATGGGACGACTAGTGCTTTCCCAGTAATTAGTCTTTGTATGGCTTTCAGAGCAGCCATTGGCACTCTTGTTCTCTGGCCTCAGAGAGCTAAGAGCGTGGAGGACGTGGGGGTAGAAGCCTTGATGACCATGGGCAGTTAGAATGCCCAGGTACTGCATCTGCGATTGTGTATTTAACAGTGATTAATAAAACCAGGAAATACCATATTAATGGAGAGGGCTTGACTCTGGACTTTCCTTGCAGACTTGGAAAAATGACACCCTGGCAGAACAGAATAAACTTCCTCCCACTGAGAAACCCACTCTACTGTCCAAGGATATAGAGCTGAAGATAGCAGCCCTGGACAGGGAAGTGCAGTATCTACTAAACAAGGCTAAGTTTGCAAAACCCAGGCCCAGGAAGGAAAAGAATACCACAAAAACAGATTCAGGCAAGAATGCCACAGCTTCCCCTGACAGTGAGAAGATTGTCCCTCCCCAGGAGGAAAGAGGAGAAGGTGAGGCAAGCAAGTACTCCTGTGAGTCTCATACAGCTGAACCTCTAGGAGTAATGTTCTCTCAAAGCTGTCTGTACTGAGCAAAAAGATTGCAATATGAGAGAGCTGCTCTTGGTCACTGCAGGACTCTTCCCTTATGGCTTGGTAACTGATGCTTCCTTTGCTTTGCTGGGGTACTCTTGTGTTTTTTCAAAGTGCTTCTATTGATTACCCTTATTGACTGTCCCATTGGCTATCCCAGGGTTAATGGAGGGACGTTTGTATTCTTCTAGTGATGGGCTGCATTTGGTTCACTTACAGTCCACATTGGCAAACTTTTCCCTATGCAGTGGCTCGCCTGTACACTTGACCTTGTATACCAGAGCTGGGGAAAGTGCTGGGCTTGACGCACTTGTATGACCACTTGTTGCACATTTCTCCCCCATAATACAGATAAACCTGAAGATGCCAGTCCTGTCAGGGAGCCTCTCACAGTGGAGGAAGCGACAGTAGGTGATGGAATGGGACCAGAGACAGGTAGGAATTTATTTGCGTAAGGAAATATAACTCAGTTTTCATCTCTCCCTTTCTTTTTCCCTGCAAATAAACCACAGAGTGAGACTGAGCCTCTGGCTGCTGAGAATGTCTCAGTTAATCAGACTTCACAACTGAGAGGGCCAGCTCTAGAAAGACATGGGATGGTAGCTGTGGTGCCATTAACACTAAGCTACAACTGAGCAAAGGGAACTCGTTGTGATCCTGTTCACTTGCAATGTAGACCCACCTAAAGGGGTCACTAACTGATTTATAACTCTGAACTTAATTCTTGGGGCTGTTAGGAAGACATGGTTGCATCTGCTTTAGAACTTGTGTTCCAGCTATGAACAAGGAAACTAATACATTTTCAATATCCAAACTGGATTAAATGTATATTTTAAGCAAATAGTATAGACTCTGAAGAGTAAATTAAACTTAGAAATTGTTCAGCTCGAATAATCAAGGGATTGTAACATGGGAAGGAAGTTTATATATTTTTAAAAGCAACTTTTAATCTGACAGTGGGACTCTAAATATCCATGTGGCAAGACATCTGGTCATGCTGATTTGCTTCCCTTCTTAAGGTGGCTTCCTTTTTAACTCCCACAACATGGGTGAATGTTTATCTCACCTTGATATGTCTCTAACTACCTAATGTTGTTCCTGTCTTCACTACCGCCACCACCTACCAGAGAGAATTTCTAGGCTACTCAAGGACACAATTCTGCACTTACACATGAGTAAAGCCACTTATGTGCACCAGTGTTTTAAGAATTAGACCTTAGGGTCTAATCACACCACTTTTTAATAGCTACAATCTAATACTACTGTCCAAGCACACCTGCACAATTCTCCAATCTCCTATTATTTGACCATGAGTTAAAATATTAATATATTTTAATATATCAAAGTAGGTATGTGAAAGTGTAACCATGTAAACAGTTAACCAATGAGCCTGGATTCATCGGTTAACATTGACAGTTACACGCAGGCTGCCGGTATATATGGGGATTTGACTTAACGGAGGCAGCAGCACATACTGGCTCCTGGGAAGCCAACTGCTCCCCTGTGTGTAACTGCTGAAATCTTCAGCAGTTGCACAGTTACTTAATTACATGCATTTTAACATCCCTATATTATAGTAACCAAAAACCACATTGTATATCATGTCTGTCACTTAAGTGAAATTATAAATACAATTAATATTTTTTTCATAATTTCACTTAATTTTTTTTTTTTTATTACATAGAACCTGAGAGTGAGAAGAAGCCAGAAGCTAGAGAAGAGAGCAGGACGAACGATGAGTTATAGCATCCCATGAAAAAATTTTCTAGCATCACATCTATTTATTTGTGGGTTTTTTTCATAATGGACCCAATTTAGTTTCATGTTAAATGGAACATGACAAACAGGCTGATAACAAAATGCAATAGAGATGTAAATTTTGTTTTCCTCCTGGGAATTTCACTGTTACTAATTTTAGTGAGTGAGGTTTTTGTCTGTCTTTTTCATGTTTGAAATATGACCACGTACTCACTGAAAACACTGAGTTCCAGTACAGCCCAGTTGGGTCACCAAAAGTGGCTTTTCTTTTTTAGATTAAAACAGTACACAAAAGCCTGTAGGATTTAGGAAATAGTTTGGCACAAACACTCTGGGCCATGCCTCGTCTGGTGAGGTTGAAGGTTTTGAGGTATCCCAGAAACGTGTCTCAGAGAAGACTTTCTTTGTAAGAGGTACTGAATTAAGGAAAGAGGATGCTGTGGCCAACAGGAAGTGTATTCTCATATTAATTCATGGGGAAGTGAAATGGGATTGTTGGGGATGCTCCATGCCTTAAGATGAGAATTTTCTGTTCATTTTTCATTAGATTAGTGTTGCTAAAGCCACCTCATTGCCCTTAGTTCTGTATCAGGCAGAATTTGACATCAGAGAAAATAGGGACCCAAAGGAAGATAATGGGATTTGATTCAGAGTTAAATATAAAAGGACCAGAAGTTGCTATTTGGAACACAAAATATATGAAAGGAAAATATTTGATGGTGAATCTCCGAGTGCAAGCAGGAACAGCAAATGGGAATAGATTTTTTTAAGTGAGGAGAATGAGAGAACTGGAAAAATCTATTCTTGGTAGTCTCTCCCCTCACCCCCACAACTCAGTATCTTGTGAAATCAGACTGGCTTTGTTGTGAAACCTCTTGTCTTCAGTGATGTCATAACTTCTTGAAAACATTCATGCTGCTAAAATACACCAGTGAAATCCTGATCTACTTCTAATGCAAATCCTTATGAATGTGCATCTTACGTTGGTCTCCATTGGCCTATTGGACCAAAATAAAAAAATACTCTTCCTGACAATCTCTTTAAAATGCTTTTGTGTCTGTTTTGGAAAGTGGTTTAGGTTATTCCTTAAACTTTCTCTGACTTTTTACATTACAGTTCAGAACTCTAGTCCCTCCCAACATGGCCTAGCAACTATATGTTCTTGAAGATCACAGTGCTATCAGTAAAGCTGTCAAACGCCTTTCTCAGCACTGCTGCTTTTCCAAGCCCAAACAGAACTTTCACTGACCATGCAGATTTGTGTGTGGATTCTTACCGTGGCTTTTCCTCTCTTATGGTGTAATCTCTCACTTGAGACCTGTTTCTTCTGCTTATCTGCTCCCAAGGGCTTTGCATTGCTGTTGGAGTGAATCACCTTGAATAGGCTTCCTCCTGAGCCTTGGCTTGTGCATCTAAACCACGGAAGTACAGATAACTGGACCTTCTAACCCTTCTTGCCCAGGGTCGCTCTCAGGCTGAACTGCATTCTTACAAGTAATACCATCTACACAATTGGACTTGGTTTCCCTGTGTTTTGAAGTCTTTTTTTTTTCCTTTGGTTACAGCAAAGTCCTTCTCCCTAATGTCATGAGATTTGTCAAGTTACCACTTAGATGTTCTGACAGAGACCACAGTTTTCCCATCTTCCTATCTTAAATTGTCATACTGTTCTTCTATCCTGGATAGGTCTCCCTGCCATCCTGTCTTTCATAGCAAACTACTGTGTGGAAACAAAACTCCAACTTAGTGCACCAGAGAGATGGCCCAGAAACTGCTCCATAAGAGATCTGTGAGGTTTGGACACCTCTAGGACAGCCTTTTAGCATAGCCCTTCCATCTTTGATCCTGCTGTTGGCTCCCAAGAACATGCTGTCTCAACATTGAGTCATATTGCACTGGCTCCATAAGAACATTTCTGCATACAGGAGAGGCAGTGGGACTTAATTACAGAAGTTGGTTAATAGCACTTGAAAACTGAAGTTTTCCTTTCAAAAAGCAGAAGAGCAATCATGCTGCAGTTGAAAGGGAATACATGTACCTAGGGCATGGTGTTAGATGTTTTGTGGCCCTCTTGGAGTCCTTGCACTGTAGGGAAGACATCCCTCTTCCTTAGATGGAATCTCATCCCATCAAACTGAATATTTAATGACCTCTGCAGTCTGATCCTTGAGCAGGCTTCTGGTCACACTATTAATACTGTCCCTCACTGGTGGTGGTAGAGGTTTTGTGGATATGATCCTGAATTGCCAGAAGTTCATGTTTATTGGCATTGTCTGCAAATGTTTTCTGAGTCTTTCACCTGGTGCCTGGTGTCAGCTCTTCATAACTGGGATGTACAAACCAATAATTGTGCTTGGGTGCCCTTGACAATATAATTTTACCTGTGAAATTGCATTTCCCTGTGTTATTTCTCAACTGTTTACATCTATGTGATTGGGAGATGTCAAATGCTTCTGCCATCAATAGCTGAGCTTTCTGCTTCTGCCACTGAGCTGTATAAGATAACAGACCTTGTTTAATTTTTCAACAGCATGACTGCACTCTGGCCCAATTGTAGGTTAAAATCACATTTTAGGGGACAGGGAATGGAGCTCGGCAAGATTTGCAGTGCATTTTACAAGTTGGTTATGATGTGCAGCAGACTAAGGCTTGAACTTCAGAATTCATGGTGCTGTGCCCACAGCAGTATGTGATCAGGGATAACAGCAGGGTAGTTACAGTGTAATAAGAAAGAAGAGTAATCTGATGGAAATGTGCCTTTTGGGTGACCAGAAGATAGTATGGGCCACAAAAGGTCATGTTCTTCCCTAAGATACACATTTGCCCGAGAAGAACGTGACTGTTTGGTGCAACTTGTTTGTCTACCCAGATAGGGTGTTTAATCTTCTAACCCTAATTTTCTAAGAACAGTTAAAAATGGAAATATCAAGTAAAGTAAAACCTATGATAGATTCACACAGTGCTGCAGTCCTTATGGAACCAAATCTTCTGCAGGCTTAGAGGAGTGATGCATTTATAGGCTGTAAGACTAGAAAGTGGATGGGAGAAAATACAGTTCATAAAAACCTCTTTAATTGAAAATAGCTCTCTCATCACCTTTCTCCTGCAGCTACTCCTCCTCCAGTAGTATTGCACACACCCTCTAGACATGATCAGGGCAGCAATTTTTTTGCAAGCTTGGTCTTGGCTTCGTTGAAGTTGTGTGTGGCATGTTTTGATTAACATTTTAAAAAATCTTTTAAAACATTTTAAAAGATTAAACCCAAACAAAGCATGCAGTTTTTGCAAATCTCAGTATTGACCAGAATGTGCATTCTACTGTGACACTAGATAAAACAATGACTCAAATGCAAAGTCCTAAATCTTTTGCATTATTGGAAACCTAAAAGTATTCTCTTCAAACTTGAGTGGCTGGTTTTAGCCCTTGATTCCCCTGGAGTGAGTGAAGATTGGGTCTCCTTTTCCATCTTTGCTAGTGTGAATTGGCTAAAGCAGAACCAAGCCCCAATTGGATGACATTTTGGACTCATTAAATACTGCTACACCATCCCTCTGTATGTTCAATGATTTGCCATGCTGTGTGGGTTTATTATTTTTCTTTTGCCATGTTGGTAGACACCCATCAATAAAGTCCCAATTCTTTTCCTTCCATTAGCATTTCAGGTACTTATTTGGGCTGGTTTTTGTTAACTTTGTGAGGGAGGAAAAGGGAAAACTATTCACGTGAACTGTACTTGCTCCATTGTTAAATTGTTTCAATAAAGATTTGCTTTTCTACAATGGGTCCTCATATTCAAAGTTGTACTAAATCAATTTTAAATTCTGTTGACTCTTTTTATTGGATTTCTAACCATTCTTTGAATTAAAATAAGCCTGGATAATGAAATTTAAAACTGTTCTATTCATTTATAGGTAATTACACTGAAATTTATACCTGTTGACATGACTTTTAAATATCCTAAGTCCATTTACCCTAATGCTATCTTCCCTGTAAACAAAAGTTGATTCCTCTCATAAACCTAGCTATTTCAGACTAGGGTGGTGAGACTGAGTTAATGGTTCTGTGGTTGCTCTGACTTCTGCACACGTGTTACTTTTTCTCATTTATGGTTAAGGCCCAGAACTGGTTCTTGGGCGATGGGTGTTTAATGCCCAGGTTTGTCAGTGGGAGCCTGAGCTCTTTCCTTTGACCAGCTGTACCTAAGGAGAGCATTCCTTTCCCGCCTCCTTCCTACAACAGGCGTAGGGAACCTCAGGCCTGGGTGGGCTCAGGCTATTCCCAGCCCCAGGAGGGGAGCCCACAATCTCCCCCCAGGCGGCTCTGGGGCGGGGAGAGACTGTCTCGGCGGGGGAGTCAGCTCGATGAGGATTTTTCTTTCCCGCTTCTCACGTGTGTGGGTCCCCCAGCCCCCCAACACAGGGGCGCGCGGACCGGCCAGCGAAGGTCACGTTTACCCCTGGCCGCCCGCCCCCGCGCGCGCTCACTATTTGCAACCGGGGCCGGAGCACGCTCGGTGGACGCTGCAGCAGGTCGGTCGGTTCCCCTTTCCGGGGGGGGG
>JANRFK010000961.1:18112810-18124754 GCA_030068395.1 Apalone spinifera | reverse complement strand
TTGTTCCTTCCTAAGTGGAGCACTTTGCATTTGTCTTTATTAAACTTCAACCTTGTGATGCAACAACCTCCAGTCCTTTTGCTCTTAAGAGAAGCGTCATGTCCAGTGAAATATTTATTAACTACATGTCCTAATTCAGGACACCAAATGTTGATCAGAGTCCACTCAAACTAGGGGTCAATAAAACAGGAGGCAGAATTCTCTGTTTATTGGAGACCTGTGGGGACATGCCAAAGGTAGCACTTCTCTCTGCCGTTCAGTAGGAACAAATAATTATGCTTTGCACTAGAGCTCTGCATGGAATTAGCATAAAACCCTGCAGCAGGATTGGGATCCTGTGAGTCTCACAGGACTGGCTGCCATAATACCAGGAGTAGCTGACAGTGAGATTAAAAGTCCAACACAATGTCTACTTTGCACTTGTCATGTTTGAGATCCTCCATGCCAGACATGAATAATTTAAGACCCCATGGGAAATAGAAGAATATTAACAGACATTTAACAGATGGGGAGTCTATGGCACACAGAGCTGAAGTGACTTGTTGAGGGTCCACAGAGTAAGTGGAAAAGCTGGGAATAAATGTGAAAGTGGCTCAGGAACTTTCCCTGACCTACGACCCTGCGTTAGATGGCAGTCCCTTGCTTTTTTCACACTAGAAGACACACAGGGATTGGCACACACAAAGGATTCCCTTCCCATGATACCTCGTAGTATACAACTGCAAGCAGATCTGGAGTTCAATACTGTGAGCACCAACTTCAGGAAATGGGAAGGGTTTGGTTCCTGCACCAGGGAGACTCAGATTTTCAATTTTTGGTAGAACATGTCCCTTCTCCTCTTGCTCCTCCTTCTGCCTACACTCCTTAATTGTAAGGTGAGGAGTCTAATGCTCACCTTTTTTCCCTTTCGTGGTTCCTGGTTCAATGTTTGGTAGCCCAACATCAGAGGGCTCATTTTTAATCAGAACAAGACAAACAAGGGAGGTGCCCATGCAGATGAAGCCAGAGATGGATAGAGTTGTGCGCCAGTCGTAGCTCAGAGCCATCAGAGCAGCAACAATAGGGCCCAAGCCACCTGCCAGATTCATGCTGGTGGAGAGGATTGCCCACCACGTTCCAAACTGGGAAGGCTCAAACCACTGTGCAACAGGGAAAGACAGAGAGTGTGAGCAAAGATGCCTGGAGTGGGAATTAGATTCCCCAAAAACCTGCAGTTAAATAGTCCCTTCGCGGCCAATTCAGATCCTAGCAGATAGATGTTTATAAAATTAGATGCAAAAAATATTTTTTTCTTTAACATTCCCTTTCATCCAAGAAACTCAGAGCTGTTTGAAACGATTAATGAAGTAGGGATGTGAACGACTAGTTGCTCCCCCCCGCCCTTGCTGTCTCTATCAGAAAGAGGCAGTGGAAAAGAGGGGGTGCTTCAAAGTGGCAGCACCGCATGGAGCCCAGGGCCAGATCCCAGGCTTCATGCGGCGCTGCTGCTTTTTAAATCCTGCACATGATGTTTCAAAGCAGAAGCACCACGTGAAGCCTGGGATCACTCTCCCGCTGATGCAAGGCTCCATGCAGCGCTGACACTGTGAAATGCTGCTGGGAGCCAGACGCTGGGCTCCCCACGGCGTTTCAAAGCAGCAGCACTTCATGGAGCCTGATGACAGCTGGGAACTCCTGCAGAGTCTGGGCAGGTCTGGAAGGGAGAGGCTTCACATGTTGTCCCCACTCCCAGCCCAATCTCTCACTCCCGCTGGCCAGGACCCAGAGGGTCCCACAGGAGTGAGCCATGGACCAGATTCAAAGGCTTGGTGGGCTGGGTCCGGCCTGGAGGCTATATTTTGCTCGCACCTGGTTTACAGGGAAGTTCCTACCAATGCTAGTATGGAAGAAAGGGTGAGACCTTCTCCATGGCAGTGCCTTCTTTGTTATTGCCTTAGATCATGTCATTTGAACATTTCTACAGAGAACCACAGATTTTAGCCCCTAGCTTTATAATGGTAAACTTTTCCTTCTTCCCATGGCTAAATTATCCAGTTGTGGCTTCTGAGGCAGCACGCACGCACGCACGCAACATTTAGCCGGGGCCCTGTTCACATACTGTTCTGTATGTCACTTGACATTCTGTGCAGGCAGACTGGTAGGTTTTTTTTCCTCCTGGAGCAGAAGGAGTATGTATCATTCTCCCAAAATATCCTGAACTGCAACATGATCTGGCTTGTGATTTATAACTTATGTGCCCACTGCCAGTTTAAACCAAACTTTATTATCATTCCCTCGCTCAGCAGTGGACAACTGCTAAAGGGAGGAGGCTGTGGTGCCTCTGTTTCCACAAATCAGGGACTGGAATCCAGCAATTGGGATTTCTCATGACTACAAATTCTGTTGCTATGGTGATTTAGCAAATTAAACTACAATTACCTACCAAAGCTTCATGCTTAAGACAAACAAATGGAGTAAATAACTCTCCAACTTGAGTGTTCTTGGCTTGAATACATAGCAAGAGGCATGAGACAATCCTTCTCCAGGAATGGCAGGGATAGAGCAACCAAGAGTTCACAGACAGCATGCCTGGAGCCATACCTACACTACATCTCCTGCTAGGAGAAGTGGGAATAGCTGTGAATTCACTCATGATCCTAGCCAGGGCCATAGCTAGGAGAGTGTGAGGTCTGGGACAACTTCTACTCCATCCCAGGCCTGATCCTTCCTTTTCCCACCCTTGCGCCACCCGTCCCCCCCCAAATCTCCTCCTGAGTGACACAGCCTGGAGGATTAGTAGAGGGTCTGGCTCTAGTAGCAAGGGTTGAGCCCACCCCCGCACACATAAGTGGAATGTCCCAACCTCAGCCCACTCTGCTTTGCTGGCTCCCTGCCTCCAGTGAATGTGGGGGTCAGTCCCACCTTTTCCCCCAGCCCATCCCCTGAGCGACATGGCTGGGATCAGGTAGCACTGCTTCCTGCCACCATCAGTGAATGCAGAGCAGATCTGACTTCTGCTGCAGGTACCAGGTCTCCTGCTAGTCCCCTGGACTGTGCAGGACCTGGGAGGTTGCACCGAACCATCCTATGGATGGGATGGCTCTGATCTAAGCACAAGGACTGCTGCGGTTTTCTCCATACAACACCTCTTCTGGGGGGAGCTGCTATGAATATCACACAAAGCAATCATTCCTGTATCACCATCTATTCAGGTCTCCTAGTCAGGGCTTTATTTGTAATGAAAGAGATGCCAGGGTTGAAGCAATATTTTACTTTCGTAATTGACACAGCAAGCTCAGAAGTGCTGGGGCTAGGAACTGCCAAAACAAGAGTCACCAGGGCTTAGCCCAGACAAGCTATGACACAAATTAAGCACTACTCCTAGCATTTAAATATGAGAATGCACCCCTGCCCCCCCAAAAAGGAGGGGGGGATTTTCAAAGTATACTTACTTTGCGCAGTACCTTCCCACACGGTGGCCATCCCAGTCCTTGTGCCAGACCGTTCAGAAACCACAACCCTGAAAAGACTGTAACAGTAGAGCTCCAAGAAAAGACAACATTAACTATGCCCACCAGAAGAAGGCCAGTTGAGAAGAGCCAGCGAGCACTCATTTGATCAGAGAGGACACCACTGATAAATTTACTGATAGCGTAGGCTGCAGACTGGCTGCTAGCGATAAGACCTGCAATAAATCAGAAACCAAAGACATACATTAGTAACAAATTTTGTAACAAGATAGTTAATACAGTCAGGTATCTAGTGGATCACATTCAGAGTTGTCAGTCAGGAAGAAATCAGTTCCACTAGCTATTACAATAACAATGGCTTTCTAGTTGGTTTCTATAAAAGTATTCCTGCAAGCAGGATACAGACATTAATATGATTAGCATCTGAACTGAGATAAACATAATATGACAAGCAGTATTTTTTTTCCTCTTCAAAGCACTGAGATGTCTCTAGCTCCACCAAAGTTATGGAGACTGTAAGTTCACATTTTCACCACACTTAAGACCCAACCATCCCATGCTGTTTGTAAATCATAAAGCATCAAGCACAAAAAAGGATATAAGATATGGCATTAATGCTACCAATAGGAATCTCCCAAGAAAGTGTTTCCCAATCTTTTTAGGCAATTGAGCTGGATTAAGGACTTGTCTACATAGAGAAAAATCCAGAACAGTTATTGTGGAACAACTATTCTACACTGGTTTTCCTTGTGACACCTTTATTCCATACCAAGGTTAATCCATGTATGACTTACAGATATAAAATCCCATTTAATTAGTTAACCAGTTAAACATTAATTGTATCGGTTAGCAAAATAAATGCTAACCGATATAAGGGTGAGTTACTCCAGCCCCACATGCCATGGACTGCTCCAACCCGGCTGCTTCTGGTCCAGTGCTAGGCTGGGAGCCAGCAGCGTTGCACAGGGTCGGAAGCGGCAGCCGGGGGGGAGGGAGGGGGAGAGGGAGAGGGGCCGTGGCACACAGGTTGGGAGCTGGCAACCCCCTCCCCACTGCCACTTCCAGCCCCACGCAAAGCTGCCAATTCCCAGGCTGAGCCAATTGGGAGCCTGAAGCCCCACGGGGCTGAAGCAGCCCTCTACGCATGGCGGGCTGCAGGTGAAGAAGTTGCTCCTGGGTAACGGTTAACTGTTACTCAGTAAACATCATCCATTAAGGATTCACATCCCTATTATGACAGTGTGTTTATTAACTGAATTCCCACACAGAGCCACATTTTACCTCAAATATTCACCTTAGGTTAAAAAATCCTAATAATTAGCTTAACAGATCTATAACTTAATCTTACTTTCCATACCCAGCAATTAGATATGAAGGACACAATAAAATGCCAAGATTCTGGACTGAACAGATTCAAGGTTTTTTAGGCACTAAGGTTTATAATGGTTTACACCAAGGCTACAGGAAACAACTGAATTTTTCAAACAAAACTATGTTTTTTGGGACATTTTGCCTAGCAAACCTATCTCAGGGCAGAAAAATTGAGTGCAGTTAACACTGATTCCAATCCCAAGTTTGACTCAATGTAAATTATATATGACTCCTGTTTTAGCTCAGTAATTATTTAAGGCATATTAGATTTTTGTTTATTTATCCACCCACTAGCAAAATATAGTGACCAAATGTTTGTTGTTGCTATAGGTTTTCTTGACCCCACAAACCAAATGGCATCCCTGATCATATTTAAACAGGATTCTACATTTGTTTCATTAAACTTTTTTATTTTTCTTTTCACTACTCATTTTTTGAGAGAGTCCATCCAGATTAATGAATCAGAGAGACTGCTTTCAATTGTGTATGTGGCTTGGTTCTGAGACTATTTTCACATAACAAAAGCTTGCAGTATGTGAACTCAACTCTACAATAGCAGAGGATTAGGCAAATTACCTCAGAAGCCTCATCCATTTTTTATTTCTGCAACTCTTTGCAGAATAAGAAGTGACCTTTTGAAGTGAATATTCTGAACAATTAAAAGGGGATACTTTCATGTCAATAGGGACAACATATAGGTTTGGGTTAAAAAAAGATGTAAACCACAATAAAACATCCTATAAAAAATGAAACACAACAGAAGTCTCCCTTTGGATTTGTAAAAATTCCAACAAAAACAAGGTGTGTGTGTGCTTGTTTTTTAAACAAACACTGTAGCATTTTTTTAGCACCTCAGATTTACAAAGGGAAATTAACTACACGAAGTGAAACTAATTATTTGAAATGACCAAACTGAGTAAAAATGCAACAAATCAACAGTTCCAATGGCAACAATAGTTAATTTTAAATAATCTCTTTAATTTTAAATAATGTAAGTGATATAAGATGGAAGGAAATACTTAAAATGTATACAGATTTTTTAACTGGGCAGTGTCCTTTTTAGATATCATAACTGAGGCACACAAATCATGTACTACCCCTTCCAATTTTTTTTTTTACCAGAAAATATAGATCAAATTCAACTTACCTTACTTGAACTATCTTACTGAAGTCAATGGCACTACAGACACTTGCATGAATAACGATATACAGATTTGGCCCTAGATTTTAAAGATGTAGAATTTTGATTTTTCTTCCTAGAAAATCCAATAGGTGATTTCTCGGTCCACTTCTTCAGATGAACACAACATGCATTTAACATATGGATTCTGGTACAACATAACCATATATATAAACCATATACACACACACACCGCCCCCCCAAAAGAAAACATGTACAAACTCTATCAAAGAAATTTCTTACCTAAGTCATCTTTGTCCAATTCTATTTCCTCCATGATTGAGGGCATAACAAATGAAAATGTTTTCCTATTGAAATAGTACAATGTATAGCCAACAAACATGGCAGTGAATATCACTGTTCGGTAGTAACTGTAACCCTTATCCATCATGGTACAACCAAAAGTAATATCTCAAAAAAAATCCAGCCGGTAGGAGGATTTGTCCTGCTTTTTAAAATTTTAGCTCACTGCTATAGTGAATAGTTGTAATAGAAGAGTTTTTAAAACTAGCAACTGCTTTTAAATCTGAGAAAGGACGTAGTAAAAAAATTTGAACAAAAGAGCAGTTTTGATTGAGGAAAAGTAAAACCGCAACTATCAGGGTATCTGAGCTGGTGGTTGGATTCTCCAGTTAGAATTCACATCCTGAGATATTTTTGCACAGCTACAGCTTTGTCAATGTTCTTTTTTCTTCTCAGTTTTGTTTACAGCTGCTTTCTGGAGAATTATTAACTTAGGGAACTCGTCATTCAGGACAAAACCATCAACCTACAGAAAAAGTAAAGATAGCTTGTGATAAACAGCACAGTAGGCAAAGTGGAAAGATTAGAGGAGCCTTGCTCAGTAACTCTCCTGACCTATGAGCTCAAACAGGACAAACTGAAAACAATCAATCCCTTCCCAGAAAAAAAAAATCAAACTAGACTCACTACAAGGAAAATACAGGGTAGATTAAAGTCCTACAGCTTCAACAGGCAGTCTTGCATTTAGTTTCTGGTTTCCTTTTCAGTGAGTCCACAAGTATTATATAGCTCCGACCTTCACTGCTTTTTTAGCTGGTTCAATACTGCAGAGCAAGACTCTTCCCACTCCAGTGAATTTGTAGACAGAAGATGACATTTAATCCAATCTGAATGATGCTAATGTAATAAGAAACAAAGGTATCTTCCACAATAATTTTGTAATTTTCCCAGTTACTGTTATGTTCTGTGGCTAAAACACAGATAATCACCCACTTAGGACTGTGACAGGTCTTATTAATATTTTCAAAATCTGCAAGTGATTGTATGGATATAATTCAATCCCTTTTCTCTAGCAAATTAATGTATCTGTAGAAATGTCCAGGACAGTGGTGCAACTATATTCTTGTACCTGGTAAAGCAAAGAAACCAAATAAACTTTGAGGAAGGGAGATGCAACAGGACAAAAAGCAAAGAACTGGGCAATATTTATCCCAAGTGCAAAACCAGGGAAGTCAACAGAATTGCAGTAAATTTAGATTTTGAATAAGGACTCATTAAGATAGACAGAAGAATAAATGGGTAACTGCCTAATTGGGTAACTGCCTATGATAACATAATGAGGCTTGAGAAATAATAAATGCAGAAATTCAGAGTGCAAAGGAATGCAAAAACAATGAAAAGTAGTCAAGCATGGAGTACTGATGCAAGTCTTCAGTCAATAAGCAATTACTCTCTTTTTGACCAAGGAAACTGCATTCAATCTCATTTTGCATTTTGGAGACCAATCGATACTTCAAAAGAAATCAAAAAGAAAAGATGCCCTGACAGTATGGAGATAATATCTGAGCAGCAACATGGAAAGAAAATCTTACGAACTAAGAAAAATATTTTTTAACATTCATTAGTGATTTTAAATAGCAGGTAATAGACTAGTTGACTAACCACATGAATTCTTAGCAGGGATGAATTCTGTATGGGGCCGGCAGCCAGGGTGCTCTGGCCTCACTCCTGGGAGCCCCCTGCCATTCCCGTACCAGAGGCAGCAGTGCAGGGTGCCAGGCAGGAGCCAGTCTGTGAGGGGAGCCAGTTAAAAAACTAGCTCCCCTGGCGGACCAGCTACTCGTCTGATACAGAGGCAGCAAGGAGGGGTGGGGGTGGAAATGTGAGTGGTCAACCAGATTATGTAGACTTCTCAGTTTATCTAGTCAGCTACTCCTTGACATCCCTAACATTCATGGAGAAACTAGTTTTCAAAGGACTTTATACACATAATGCTGAGAATATTAATTGCTTGTGGAAGGGGCAATATCTCAATTTGTTTACTGGACAGTACAAAGCACCAAATGCAGTACCTAACATATAGTAAAACAACAATTACAACAAACAACAATTCATTTATAGCCATCGTGTCCAACCACACTCAACTGGCCAAATAGCCACATGTGGCCAGTGGCTAAAATGTTGGACACTATGGATTTATAGGGTTTATTTTTAGGCAATTTATGAATATTTTGGTTTTATACACACACATGGATTTCATCAGGTTTTAAAAACTGTTCCTCTGAGTTATATTGAAAGTTGGCTTTGCCTCTGATTGTTAAAGTCCTATCTTTTGCCTTCTTTTGGCAGAGGTATTCTTAACTGAAAGTGAAGGTGAGAAAGGTGTATCTCCTAAAGAAGAAAAAGTCTGATTTCATACCAAGAATGTCAGTCCTGGCCAGCCAGTTTGTAAAACTTGTGACAATCATACAAGTTCTGTGGATCTTCACGTGCAGGGAGTCAAGTATCAGAGGGGTAGCCGTGTTAGTCTGAATCTGCAAAAGCGGCGAGGGGTCCTGTGGCACCTTATAGACTAACCGAAGTGTTTGGAGCATAAGCTTTCGTGGACAAAGACCCACTTCGTCTGACGAAGTGGGTCTTTGTCCACGAAAGCTTATGCTCCAAACACTTCGGTTAGTCTATAAGGTGCCACAGGACCCCTCGTCACGTGCAGGGAGTTTCTCAGTACAGTGCTACGGCGAAGCAACATGCAATCACTTTGCTTGATGGCTGCATAAAATGGCGAAGGCTACCGCATTCTAAGTGCATGTAGCTAAGACCCAGTAAAAGATGGTTCAAGATACTAAAGGAGGGCATGAAGAAGGTCGGTGTCAGACTGGAAGATGCACTTGACAGAACTCGTGAAGACAAAGAGTAAGTGCCACTGATCCCAACTAATAGGATAAGGCAAAAAGTGCAGAAGATAAGCACACACGTGCACTTACATAGGCTTATAATCAAATTAAAAAAATATATTTAACTATTCCCCTTTGAATTATATTAAAAAGTTGGCCATGTCCAAAGACTGACACAGATAAGCTCCCAGCGAGCACCAGCGGTCCTCTCTTCAAACAGGAGGAAAAAGGAACATTGAGGGTATATTTTTAAAATACTTCTTATATATGTTCCTCATTAGGATTAAGTTGATTTTAAACTAAAGCTAGAAACCTGATTCTAAATGTAAGAACACATCAAGGGAAGACTCCCCTACATTTTCAGATAATTTTACAAACATCTGGCTCTTTTGATGGATTTATCTGTGTTTCAATAGGTCATTTAAAGCTCATTTAGTTTTTCAGAACTTGACAACTCTGCCTGCTCCAAAACCAGCCTACACAGAGAACAAGAGGGCCACTCGATTCTTTCTAGCTATGCATTTCCCACATATTTATCATTGTAGATTCTAGGCCAATGGTTCCCAACCTGTGGTCCACGGACCCATGGTGGTCCCAGATGGTTCTGCAGAGGGTCTGTGGAAAGTTTAAAAGTAAGGATCAGGCCACTCCAGAAGGCCCAGTCCTTACTTTTTTCCCCCCCTTTTCTTTTTTTTCTTCCCCGGGGGGGAGGGGGAGGCATGAAATTTTAACAGATTGAAAAGAGGACTGTACGCTCAAAAAAGGTGGGGAACCGCTGTTCTAGGCATCATGTAACAGCCACCAGCAAAAAGTACATAGGGATACATAGTGCATGTGGTTTGAGTCACCAAGACTAAGGAGTATTCAAAGGAACCACACTGATACAATATAAAATGAACCATATCAACAGCTAGCACGATCAGTCCCTTTTACTGTTTATATTAGTAGCACCTAGTAGTTTATATTAGTAGCACCTAGAGGCCTAAGTATGACCATCATGTTAGGCATTACAGTAAGAAACATTCCATGCCCTAAAACTGCTGTTCCTAACTGCCGGTCCGTGGCCCAGAACTGCTGGTTGCTGGGCTGCTGCACACCACCAGGCCATCCGTATGGAGGCAGGGCCAAGATGGAGTGGGGTGGCGTGCCACAAACAGGCAGACAGGAGCCTGGAGGAGGCGGTGAATAGCTTGCGCAACCTGGTGTCCCCTGGGTTGTTGGTGGAGGCTGATGCTATGGGCTGGATGCTGGATTTCACCAGCACTTCTGGGAGGGGCATATGTAGGGCGGAGCTGGGATAACGTTCTGGTTGAGAAGGGTGGGACTGTGAGAGGCAGGTTGCAGTTGCCCAGCCATTGACCACCCCATGCCCTCTGTCTGGTACGGCCATGGCTGTGGCTGCATCGGCAGCACTGTGTGTTGCAGTGGGGAACTTTCCCACTGCACGTGCTCCCACGTGGGGTGACTGCATGAGCCTGACCACACACAGTCCGCTCCACAGAAGGAGCTTCAGCCCCTCCTGGCTTTGGCCCCATAGGAGTCCGCCATATGATTGCCACTAATGGTCTTGCTTGTGAGATACTTGGCTGTGTGTGTGTAGCCTCAGGGGAGGGGCTAGGAATATGGGTGGGTGCAGGAGTCAGGGTTAGAGTGTACGAGGGGCCTAGGGCAAGGAAATGGAGGAGGGCAGGAGTCAGGGGTGGGGGTATGAGATTTGGCGGACTAGTAACATTTTGTTTGCATATTTTTTATTTGCATAATGAACACGCAAGCCTGCAAATAAAATATTACCAGTCAGCAAAAGGTTTGTTAATGGGTTTGCCAGTCCACAGTATAAAAAAGGTTGAGAACTGCTACCCTAAAAAAGTTTAAAAGCTGAAGCTAAGCTTCTTCCTCTTTCATGTCCAGTATCCTGTTTCCAGCAGCAGCCAAACCTGATATTTCCAAAGAAACAGAGAGCCCACAACACATATATTAGCTGGGGGAGGTTGCTTCTAGAACTCTAACATGAACACATGTTGCCTTGAAGACAGGACTAGATTCATTAACTTACCCAATCTTTTTAATCATCCATTCACAGTATTTAAAACATTAAAACATCAAGTTTAACTAATACTGGGATGCAACACATTATGTTGCTCAGGTCTGATATAATTAAATATACAGCACCAAAAAGTGTACCAGGCATTTTACAAAGACACAGGTTGCTCACACCAAGAATTTATTCTAACAATTGTTAGCCATTTTAACACATGCATTTCCCTACCTGAGCATGGAAAGAGCAAGGTTCAGAGCCGGCAGGAAAGGACTAGCAGTATGGTGTGGGCAGTGCAGCTTGCACTGCCGTAACTGGAGCTGCACAGATATAGATAAGGGACTGGGTTGTTAAGGGACAAGAACTAAATATAAAAGTCTCTTCAGCTGCTCATCCTCCAGGTGAAAGCTCACAGGAAATGGATACCAAGCAAAAGGCTAGAAAACTGCAGCTCTCCGGATGAGGTCAGGGCAACCCGGTGCACGGACTGCAGGCCTTAAGTGTGGAAGAGGCTTGTGCCCAGGAGTGGGAGGTTATGTACCTTAAGAGGCCAGTCTGCGGGGTTATGTGGCGGAGGGAGCGGGACATATTGTGCGCGGTACATTGGTTTACGTGTCTGGAGGGCTATGCGGTGGAGGCCGGCGGCAAGGGGGCTGAGGCCCGCGGTGTGTGGAGGAGGGGCGGGAGGGAGCTGTGTGGAGGTGGGGCCTGGACGGGAGGCTGCAAGGGGCTGTGCGAGGAGGGGGGCTGGAGAAGGAGGGGCCGGCGGGGG
>JANRFK010000961.1:18097701-18112710 GCA_030068395.1 Apalone spinifera | reverse complement strand
TCCTCAGTGCGAGAGGATACCACAACATCCTCTGGGAGGAGGGTCCCAACTACGAAATGGTTTCCCTCCACTCCCATTGAATGCTCTGTTCCCCTGAGACTTTCATTCTCCTTAAGAGCACTGGGGCTCTCAGACTGGAGGTGGGACAGTACTACAATGTCCCAGAAAGTCTCATCAAGATATCTCTCTACCTCCCTTAGCTCCTCCAGTTCAGCCACCCTGGCCTCCAAACCCCGAACTCGGTCTCTGAGGGTCAGGAGCTCCTTGCAACGGGTGCACACATACGCCTCCCGCCCACAGGGCAGGTAATAATACATGGGACACCCGACGCAATAAACAGGATAGCCCCCACTCTGCTGCTGGGCTTCTGTCTCCATTTTTCTAATGAATAAGTTTAATTATAAACTGGGATTCTTTTTAAACTTCTGGAATATAGCTTATTATAAGAGTTATGTTTTAAAGAAGGCCAGAAGTCACTAGTGCCCTCTAAACTCCCTCTCCAAACTCCCTGTTAGCAGTCTCTGTTCACAAGCTCCCTGGTCGCTGAGTCACAGGCTTATATAGTTCTGGTAGCCCCTCCCCCTCACTGAGGCTCAGCCAATTAACAGAGGCTTCTAGATTTCAAACCTTTTAGAAGCTGCTTCAAGCAAACAAACCAACCAACCAACCAAACAGACAAACACAAGCTCAGCACACAGCAAATAACTCCCCCACACACAAACACACACTCCAGACAGCCACTTACCACAAGGGTCCCGTTTTTACTCCTCTTTTACCTGGAGAACTCCCCCTCCAAACTCCCTGTTAGCAGTGCCTGTTCACAAGTGCATGAATTCTTAGTGATTAGTCAACTATTCTATAGTCCCCCAGGGCAGGGCCGGCAGCTAGTGCAGTCTAGCCCCATTCCTGGGGAGCCTCCTGCCACCTCATGCTGCTGCCTCTGTATCAAAGGCAGCAGCATGGGGTGCCAGGCAGGAGCCGGTCTACAAGAGGAGCCAGTTTAAAAATCAGTTCTCTGTGTAGACCAGATGCCTGGCGCCCCACACCGCTGCTTCTGATACAGAGGCAGCAGCACAGGGTGGCAGCAGAACCTGTCCAGAGGGGATCTGAGCTCCCTGCAAACAGAGGCTGCTGGGGGACAGAAGGGAGTGGGGGAGGCTGCTGCAAAGCAACCTCTGTCTGTGGCGGCCCAGGCTGGCTGCGGACAAAGGCTGCTCTGGCAGTGGCCCCAGTCTGCAGCGGCCCGGGGTGGCCGTGGACAGGGGCTGCTGCCGGAGCAGCCTCTGTCAGCAGCTAGCTCAGGCCACCGTGGACGGGGACTGCTGCCTGATAGAAGCAGCAGTGTAGGGGAGAAGCGGGGGGCAGGCAGCACCAGAGATAGTGCTGGGGGGAACTGGCTTTTAAGCTGACTCCCCCCCAACACTAGCTCGTTCTTCCCCCCCCTTCCCTCTTGCTGCCTCTAATACAGAGAAGAATGCAATTAGTCGACTAGATTAACCTATAAACCTAGGCTTTTCAGTTAGTTGACTACTCGCTTACATCCCTAGTCTGGACTGAGTTTTGTAATGAAATTGAAAACCAGGTGAATTGTGCCTAGTTATGTTAAAAGTTTCTCTCAGTCTAACAACTAAATATGTGTGTCTGATGTCCATAAGAGAGAATATTTGAGGAGCTTTATATGTGTCAGTCAAACTAAATTAGTTTGTCATGTTACCATATGCAGCATTGGACTGCAAAGCACAAAGCCACTAAAGTTTATTAATTATACAGATATCTAATATCCACAGGGCACAAAGCAGTAAAAACATGGTTGTGATTAATTATGTGGCTGCAGGAATGGGAGGTAACATTACAGTTTGTTATAAAGCCTGTATATTTATAGCCACATTCCCTAATCTCCACTGATATAACGAAAAGTTGAGATGAGACACATTCGCTCCAGCTCTGTAGTGATGAGTACAGCCTTTGTTGCCCATTAAGTTTCCAAGGGAGCTCTCCAGTTGATATTGTTTCTGAGGAGATTACAGATATGGTTGATAGAGATAACTGTGGTGATAGATGTACATTTCTGTAAGATATTTGGCTTTGTGCTTCAAGATAGTCTGATTTTAAAAATAAAACTTGGCACTATCCAAAATTAATGTAGCCCATTTAAATGGAGTAAAAATTCATGAATGGATACATTGGAAAATAAATTATGTATGGGGTATGCAGGTTCTATTCTTGGCTGAGTTTTATTCAGTATCCGTCAATGATCTGAAATAATATATAAAATTATTATTTAAAAAAATTGCAGGTGACAAAAAATTGGAGTGGCAAATAATGATAAGTACAGGTTCATTGTATAGGCAGCTCTAAATTGCTTGATAAGGTAGGCTATATGAAGAACACGTTGAATATAGAGCCACATTTCTAGGAACAAAGAATGTAGGTCACACAAGATGATGCACCATATCCTGGAACTCAGTGACATTGAAAAAGACTTTGGAATTATGGTAAATAACCAACTGAACATGAGTTCCCACCTTACTATTGTAAGGCTAATGTATAATCATTGGATGTGTAAGCAGGGAAATCACAAAGTTAAGATTTGTTACTTAACCTCTGAATGTGGCATTATTGTGAACATGACTGGATTACTCTGTCCAGTTCTGGTGCCCACACTTTGAAAAATTGGAAAGGATTCAGTAAAGAGCTACAAGAATGAAGAGGTCTACAAAACATCCCTCTGAAAGATTGAAGAAGTTCAATCTGTGTGGCTTGATCATGGTCTAAAAGTACTGTTCCCTACCTTTTGGGAGATTAATAGAAAAAGGCTCTTTAATGTAGTAGAAAGGAGCATAATGAAATAGTGATTGGGAGCTGAAGCTAGCCAGATCAATTAAAAGGAAGGTCAGAGAGGATAATTACTCACTGATACTACTTACTTTGGGACATAACGGATTTTACATAGTTTTGAGTCTTTTGGAAAGTTCTGTAGATACACTGTAGCTCAAACAGTATTTATGAGCTTGTAGCAGAAATTACTGGGCAAGGTTCTGTGTCTGTTGGGCAGGCTATCTAGTCCCTTTGGGCTCTAATATCTGTGAATCAGTTGGCAGTAGGAACTCGTTTTCGATGTATTTTCTCTCTCTGTTCCAATATGTATTACAGGTGGGTCTGTCACTTTATGGGAATCCTCGGCATGTGCTCCTGCTTTCCATGATGGCGGGAATGTCTGCTTCAATGTACCTTTTCCGGGTCACAATCACAAGTGACTCTCCTAAGGTAACCCATGCACAAGCAGTTTGTTCCTATGCAGCATGTGATGTGAGTGATGACTGATGCTTCCACATAGAGAGGGAGAGTACCACACCAGCTAAAAGAGGAGGGCAATATGCCTTCCCCATGTGACCCGTCCCCTTTCCACCCTACCTGGGTGGGGGGGCACACTATCGTCCTGCTTTGCTGGCTCCCCCTCGCATTTTCGGTTGCTTTCCCAGTTTCTGCTTGGTGGCTTCTGGGACAGCAGCTGAGCGTGTGAAAAGGACGGAGGGTCTCCAGTTTGCTTGTCCACTGTCCCCAGCAGCTGAGCTTGCATGCAGGACAGCTAGCTGGGATATTGTGCTGCACCAGACAGCATCCTCCTAAAAGAGGCTTTGACCCCCACCCCTTCCACACCCTGCCTGGGCTGGCCGCTGGAGGGGCATTTGACCTGGTAGTTTAGCATTTGCCCCTTCCACAAGCTGTCAAGTCCCGCAAGTTGCACTCAGACACTGACTAGCACAGGTTACAGAAGGGTATTCCCATGTTTGGCATTGGAAGTTCTGCATACAAATGGTAGAACTGTTATGCCCCATCATTTTTGTATCTGAGTACTGACAATATGTTTACTGCTGCTCAAATAAAGGAAGAAACAAGCTTTCCTGAAGGAGTTAGCAAAGCATGCTCAAACACCAGTGACAACTTCTGGGACTCTTCCTCTAACTTTATAATCCTTTTGTAAAGGACTGTTCACAGTTCCACGGCATCCTATTTGAAAGATTTATAAACAGACTGTAATATAACTTTCTGGCATCTTCTTACAGAACCACCGTGTATGGTCTGAAAGTTACAGGCTTTATCTGTAACTGAAAAATTTAAAGAAGCATTGGCAGCCTGAAATCTAGTCAGCTTCACTAACTCAAGTAAAAATAGCTCTAGGGTCCTAGGCTTACCCCAGAGTCCTTTGCCAATTTGGATGATTTTATTTTCACAATTAGTTTTTTCCCCTCTCCCTTCTGCTGTGCAAAACTCCCACAGATGAGGAGAGACATTGTTTTCTCTGCAGATTCAAGCTGACTAGACACAATGCTGCTAAATGTACAAAGCGAAAAAATTTATTCTCTGCATTTTTAGTTATCTGAGATGTTGTGTGAAATAGAAATAGTGTAACCGGGTGACATGACAGCACCTGATTTTTCAGCAGGAGACAGGGCTCTTTTGCTGAGCTACCCTGTTGGCAGGAATTAGAATCTGGCAAAAAACTGCTGAGCAAGTACTTCTGGTTCCTTATGGAAAGTGTTGCCTGTTAGCTCCCATAGAATATATAGGAGGTGGAATAAGCTGTCTTGAAAGCAGGAATTGGGGGCCGAGACAGGTACTCTGCAGGGAAACTATAGGAACACTCATAAAAGGGAGAAAGCTTAATTTGAGGTTTTTGTTCTGGTGGTGGCTCAACTTTCAGTAAAGTTAAACTCTCAAGAATGTGTTAAGTTTGAACTCTGACTACACAAGACAGGGTGGGAACTAGGGATGTTTAAATGTGTTTATTTTTGTAAACATGTAATCACTGAAATTTTCAGTGGCTACATGTTTACATGCGGGCGAGAGAGGCAGCTCCGCGGGAGCTGGTACACACAGGTAGCTGCTCCCCTCCACCCCCTGCTGTCTCTATATCAGAGGCAGCAGTGTGGGGCAAGGGCAGGTGGGAGCCAATGCCTGCAGGGAGCTAGCTTATAAGTATAGGGGGGTTGCAGGCAGCTCCATGGGAGCCAGTACATGGGGAACCGACTTAAAAGCGTACTAGCTCCCACCTGCCCTCCCCCTCCACGCTGATAGAAGCAGCAGCGGGGTGTGTGGGAGGGAAGCTGCTTGTAACTGTAGAAGTTAATCAAGTTAACCAAGGCTTATCTGTTAACTGTTTAAATGTGTACACTATCGCATCCCTAGTGGGAACTCCACCTATTTGGGTAGTTAACACATGATCGGGCAAAAAAGTGCTTAAGCTGATGATATCCCTTTTATTGGTGAGGATTTTGTTAGTAGCAATTTTGACACTTCTCTGTACCAGTCCCTAATATTTTTGTCTGTTTCCTGTGCTAACAAATGGAATTTCACTTCTATCCTTTTTAATATTTTCTCACCTCTCCCTCAGGAAAACAACTTCTGGATTGTAGCCTTGCATCCTCTCGCTGCCCTCACAGGCTTCACAGAACAGGAGGTTTCTGCCTTGTCTTTCTCTCCCCTTTTGCCTATTTCTACTTTTACTGAGTCTTTCCTAATCTGAAAGGTTGGTTAGTTCAACAGGATTTATACCCGGGACATTATGAAGTGCGCTGTAAGTTTTTTCTGAAAGAAGCTTCATAATTTCATATTACTAAATTAACTGAATCTTCATAAAACCAGTGATAAAACACTGATGGGTTCTGGGAATGTTTACTCTTTAGATGAGATAATCAGTCTGGCCAACTATTAATAGAAGTCTTACAGCTAACACATAGGACTTGAGAATCCAGACCTCACTTCTATTCCTGCCTCTGCCATTAACTTCCTGCTTGACTTTTGGCAAGTTACTTCCTGCCCTTCTTTTTGCCTCCATTTCCCAAACTGTCAGATGGGGGTAATACTTTCTGCCCAATAGGAGTGTTAAGGCTTAATTCATTAATGGTTATGCAACATATTGCGATCCTGAGATGAAAAATCTTGAGAGAGGCCAAGAACTATAAACCCTTTATGGGCTTTAGACTGAAGCCATTGCTTATATACTTTGCAATGCCAGGTTGTTAAAGTAAATCCCAACCTTAGAGTCTATGTTCAGGTAGACTACCTGTTAATATAACGCTGTAGGATTTTCAGCTGACACAACAACGGGGGTGCCTCACAACAGATATAAATGCCTTGACCAGTAGGTCTCTAAAACTATAATGCCCTTTAACCAACACATTTCAGAATAATTTTTTAAAGGGCTGCTATGCAGTAAACACCTTTTCTGTGCCATTTACCATAACTTAAAGCTTATTAAATAGAATTATCATCTTCTCCTGTTTAAGGAGTTTCATAATGAGATGGGGCTATGTGACAGTTCACACAGATATTGAGAGCCATAGATAAAAACAGTTCTTGCTTTCAAGCTGAAAATGTGATGGCCAATGCAGTCAGGAATGTGTTACATTATAAACCATCTTGTGTTACAAGCATATGTGGCAGAGCAGACTGTTTCACATGGCTAGACTTTCTACCTACCGGCCAGGAAAGCAGTGTCTGCCAGAAAAACGTTCAGTTTGAATCATATGGTAGACAGGGCTTTATACACTTAACCAATGTCTAACCAAACATGTTCAAATTTAGGGATCCCGTTTCTGATTACTCTTTGCTTGTGTTGATAGCTATGGATACTGATTCTAGGAGCCATCTTTGGGTTTTCTTCTTATGGACCAATTGCACTGTTTGGCGTGATAGCAAATGAGAGCGCACCTTCCAATCTGTGTGGCACCTCCCATGCTATTGTTGCACTAATGGCCAATGGTGAGTAATACTCCCTCCCCCTCGCACAAACAAACCCCCCAAACAAACTTCAGCAAAGTTTATTCTGTAGCAGCAAAAAGCCTCAGTCCCTCTGATAGGGATGTAAAATCCCATTTAGTTAGTTGACGGGTTAAATGCTACATCTAAGTGGTTAACTGATAAAACAGGGCGGGCAGGGGGCTGTTCAGGTCGGGTTGAAGCACCCCTGCTCATGGCATACCAGGGCAAGGCCCACGGCAGGCTGCTTCAGCCCCCATGGGCTAAGTGGTTAACCATTAATGTCCCTATTTCCTGATGATCTTAGTCTGGCAAATTAAGGTTTCAAATTGGCTCTGATATTCTTGATATGATCAGGTGCTATTGAGCGATATGAAAGGATCTCCCTCAGCTGAGAGAATTGGAAGTGAAGGTTTGTGCAACTGAGTCTGTTCATTCAACCAATAAAAAGTGGGTCTGAAGACCTGAAACTCTCACTGAGCAACTTCCTGACTTTCATGCTTGATTCTCAAGATGTTTCATTCTGCAGTCCCCGTGAAGGGCTCTGTGGGCCACACTGGGATCTGCAGTCTGTATAAAATCATCAGAGACTGCAGCTAGGCATATTCTTTACAGGTTGGATTTAGAGATGGGTAAGATGGTCAAATGTGAAGCACATATCTTTTGTGTTAGGCTGTCTGGGACACTGGCCTCATACATCACCTTTTGAGACTTCTTGTTAATGTCCTTACCATTGAAACCTCAGCCTTTGCCAGCCCAGTGAAGATTTAAAGATAAAAGTCCAGCATACAGGTAGTTAACTTATTAGGGAAAAAGTCCACACATGTTATTGTTCTCAAAGATTTTTCATGTCCTAAAAAACCCCCTAAAGAAAGAAACCCCAAGGCAGTAGTGTGGAAGTTATTGCCAACATTCTGAGATCTGGACCATGCCTAAGTCCTTATAGCATCTGGATCACAATAAGAAAAAAGCCCATTGAAGTTTGGATCCAGACTTCCCCAAAGCTCAGCAATGTTTCACTCTGCAGTTTTGACTCAAACATATTTCTGGTCACAAGTGAAAATGCTGCATTGTTTAGTTGCCTCCCTTATGAGACTTCATTGTCCAAATGCATACATTTTTATAAGATTTGCCAAAGCAGACAGTCTGTAGCAGGTAAGGGATTTGGGTGTCTTTCAGGTTGCAACTTATTCCTCACTTTCATATTTGTTAGCAAAGTAAACTGCAGTCACTGAACTTGTATCTTTTCTGATAGCTAGATAGGAAGTTTGCTCCCTGGAGTTTTCTGGCTGTGAAAACCTTCTGTTTGGAGGAAAAGGTGGCCATAGCCCATTCATTGAGGGACCCTGAAGGAGTGACATGGAGAAAAGAGTTTGAAGTGACCAGCTGTTTCTCCAGGCACGACAGCATTGTTCTGTTTAAAATAACTTGAGATATATGGCTTGAAGCATTTTTATAAATGCCAGCACTAGTGCAAAGAACAGTGTCAATAGGAGAAACTGGAAGATTCTGCTGCTATTAAGGACTCTAACTCTGTTCTCTCCTCTGCAGTTGGTGGTTTCTTGGCTGGGTTGCCTTTCAGTACTATAGCCAAGCACTACAGTTGGGCCACAGCCTTCTGGGTAGCAGAAATAACATGTGCGATCAGCACTGTAGCCTTCTTCTTGTTACGGAACATCCGCACCAAGATGGGTCGGGTACCCAAGAAGATTGACTAAAGATGAGCAGCAAAGGTACTACTGATGCTCCAGATGCTATTATCGGATGGCAAATAATGACTAACTGGCCAGGGACTGAGTTTCCTCTCGGTGCAGACTAAATCAGAATATCTATCCCAAATATCATTTAATTTTAATCATTCATGTTTGGAAAAGCATAAGATCTATAGCAGCTGTTAGGTTTCAATACCTGCAGCAGTTTGTTATTCAGTTATTGTTTACATCTCATGACCTTGCTTTACCTCTTATTTAAAGTGCTGTTAGTGAACTGAGCAGAGACTTGGCAGTCTGGATTGCTAAGCAAGAATTACAGCAGAAGACTGGCATCCAGTACTCACCTTGTCGTCTTGCTGCTGGCCTCAGCTGAGGTGTTGCTCAGTTCAGCTTCCTTGCTTATAAAAATATTTCAGTTAGCCAGCACTGAGCCTATTTTCATTTACCTCCACTTGCCATTGTAGCTGCAGCTGTGACCCAGCTTCTTCTGCCATAAGCTGCCTTCTGTGTCTCACTTCCCAGAAGCAGACTGCTGACTTATTACTAAAAGTGCTGCTCCCCCAGCTCTTGTCAGTCTGAACAGTTACTAGTCCACTTATTACTGCAGATCCCTGCCATTGCAGCAAAACAGCACCCTTTTCAGTAACTACAAATGAGTACAGATCTTGGAACTCCATTCAAGAGACAGAAGCACTCTAGAACAGTTACCGTAAATTAGCGAATATAACCCGCGGGTTATCCATGTTTTTACCAACCACGCCCCCACGTCTTATGCAGGTTGATTTTTACTCATATTAAAAGACAAGACCAACATGATAAAATCAGCCTTTTATGAAGGCAGCAGAGTCTCTGTGGGTTATCTAACTTTTTATTTTTACACAATAGAAAAACCGCAGGTAATATATGAGTGCGTGTTATACTTGGATGTGGGTTATATTTGTTAATTTATGGTACTTTTTGCTATTAAATTAGTCACCATGGTTAACCATCGAGTATTAGAGAGCTGCAAAGCAGATGGTTAACACCAAGTACAATGCTGGAGTACCAAGGAAACTGGTTCAAGAGCGTATGCACATTTATAGCTCCTCTTTCTGCATTATCTAGAAAAGTATTAAGAGATTTTATCATTGAGTTGTAGATGATTATATCAATGTTACAATACAGGATGTTGTAAGGTGAAAGCTTATATTTCTAATGGCTCTGGTCCCGGTACAGTATTTTTAGGTTACGCTACACCATAGGAGTAGATCACTCTTATGGAGGCTTGTTAGCAGGAGCATTGCTCCGTGGTAGCAAATGTCATATTAAGGGACTTTTCTGATCAGGATTTTGGTTTGAGGTTTCTGCAGGATATAGTTCTTTAGAATGCTTTTAGGTATGCAAGTGGCTCAGTGGCCACTACCAGAAAGGTCCCTTGACATGAGATTGCTCAATCAGTCTTAACAAAATGGCTGCTATTGTACACAAGTAATACTCATGTGCAAGTATCACATGTAGTTTAAGACATACTGTTTACCCAACTATGAAATAAAAATGGAGCACTGCAATGGGAGCATGAGATTTCTTGTACCAAGTGACCCAAGAAAAAAGCAGCCCTTGCCCAGAGGCCACTGATGGATGTAGGACATTTCTGTTTCTACACTGATTAGCCTTTGTCAGCAGTCAGTCATTCTATGCTGCCCTTTCTGCCTCTATTCCTCCCCTGCTTTAAATCATTTATTTCAGTTTACCCAGAGGTAAGCTGAAGCGTTGCCTTCCAAAAGGTTTTGAGCACAGTAAAGTTTGTCTGAAGCTATGGTTCCAGATGGTAAAACAACATGAGAGTAACAATATCCGGGTTGCATGTAAACGCTAGCTCTAGCAGGAATTAATGCATCCAATCCAAGAATTAATCTGGCCATAGTTTAAATGAATGTTTATTACTTGTACATCCAAAGTAGCCATGTGTCTGAACCATAAATTAAAGCTACAGAGAAAGACAAATAGATATGTACAAACTCAAGTGAGAAAGGGGAATCTAGCTGAGGTTTTACCACAATGTCGTGTCTTGTCTTCCTTCATGTTAAAGAGACAGCATTAGAGATGCAATTGTAGCTTCAGCCACATCTGCCCATTCTTAGCTATAACAACGACATTTACTGTTAGGCAAAGTAGATTCTACACCAATGGAATAAAGCAGCATTTCTGGACATAACAAAAGCCATTTGGGACCTCCTCTCCCATTGCTGTAGCTAGAAGATCCTGGACACGCTGTCTAGTGAGGAGAGGCTCAGTCCTGACCCTGGAAAAGTCCTATGATCCTGGTCCAAATGGTCCAGCTTTTTCTGCTACCTCCAAAGCAAGTTTCAAGTTCTGATCAAACAGCTCACACCTGCAATAATCACAGAAGTACATCTATCATGGTCAGAATGGGGTGTCAAAATCTCCATCTACAACCCAACCCAACCCAAGCTAAAACAAGGAGTCCGGTGACACTTTAAAGACAAACACATTAGGGTATTGGAGCATAAGCTTTTGTGAGCCACAACTTATTTCCTCAGATGTTGGTGTTTTAATCAGAGACCAATAGCTGGAAGACAGCCAGCCCCATTCCTGCAGCGGTTTCTCTATTCTGCCAAACTCTGCTACTGAATCAGACCCCCAAAGCAGCTTGAGTTCAGCTTTCCTGACATGCCACAAGAGTTTCAAAAGCCTCAAGCTTGATTGCCACCTTGATAGGGATTAGAAATTCAATGAGGGTCCTGCCAAGAGACAGCATATCATATTGCTCAAATGGAACATCTCCAGATGAGATTTCCTCCAGCTTTTTAGAGAGGACAGGAATCAGACTGGTGTTCTCATGAGACCGCTGACAGCTTTGGGTTGACACAGACACTACAAGTTGGACCTCCCTGGTCCTTCACTCTAGGGACCTAAGTGGTCCCGAAGAAGGGATTTTGCCAGACCAGGGGAGGTCTCTGCTCCTGGCGGGCTCCCTGTGTGTAACCAGTCCTGATACTCTGCCACAGCATCTCATGGTCCTGTGCTGGGGCTCTGTTTTGCTGTGGCAAACCAATGCCCTGCTACCGGTGCTCCCAGCCCTGCCACGGCAGCACTGGTCTCACCAGCTTGCAGTCCTGCTGTGCCCCATCCCCCCCCACAGCAGACTGCTACTCAGCTGCCAGGGTTCCCAACCCTGCCAGCTCTACCAGAGCAGCACTGGTCCTGCTGCCGGAACTTCTGGCTCCGCTATCCCTGCTGTGGCAGTCCCGGAGCCTGCTGGTGTTCTGGCCTCCACAGGGCTTTTGCTTCTGACCCTCCACCAGGTCTCTGATCCAGCAGCATCCTTGGTCCTGCCACCCCACAAATGTTGCTGAACCAGGGAGTCCCGATTGAGAGAGGTTCAACCTGTGGTTTTGTTTGAGACACAAAGCAGTCAGGTTTATTACAGGAGCTCCAGGCAGCAGCACAGGTCAAAACAGAACCCAGCAATCTTAGGTTTATTTAGTGAATGGATTCTGGGAATGGCAGTTGAAGACATGGGGTCTACTTCCAATTTCATCACTGACCAAATAACCTCAAACAGTAAAATCATTTGCTTTCCCACTGTAAAATAAGTAGGTCTTCCATGCTTCAAAGGATGTTGTATTAATGGTTGTAAAGTGCTCTGAAAGAGGTGAGCTGAGCAAGTGCAAGTACCTTGTTGTTCTACACATCATCTGCTTATGCCCCTACCTGATTGGCATCTCCAGTGAGTAGAAAGGATTTTTCAGAGCAAAGTCAGAATAAATCTCATAGATCTTGCGCAGAAGGGACTCTATCCCAGCTTGCCGTGGATCAGCAAGTACTACAAATTTGATCCCTGGAACCATAATGAAAGCAGTATTAGCATAGACTTGGTGCAAGCTGCAAAAGGTAATATACTATGAAATACATTCCCAAATATAATTGAAAAGGCCTCTTTTACAGGCAGGATAGGAAATAGTTGACACCACCAGAAGAATATTTAAAACTTGCCTAGTTAATATATAATGATTAGGAAGAGTATTTTAAAAAGCTAGTATTCAGGGTGTGATTTTACTTCAGGTGCACAAAGCATGTTTTGAAATATTGTTACAGTGCCTGTACCAGTGATGGTCAAACAGTAGAGCAGGATCTGCTGCTAGATCTTGGAGACTCCGAGAGGTGATCCTGACTGGTTTTTGCCAGGCAGCTATCAAGTGTTGTCACTTCAGTTGTCCCTCCACCCACTGTCATGCTGCTTCTGCCCTCTGCCTTGAAGCTCCCACCTGGGAGCCTCTTGCTTGCTGTGCAGAATGTGGGAGGGAGAAGAGAGGCAGTGCTGCTGTCAAGATAAGGGGGGGGAGGAGGGATACCCTGTCTCCATACAGTGAAGCGGCCGGAGGGAGCTTGGCAATGCAAATCTGTCACATTCACACACTGTGTCTGTTATTCTTACAAACACACACTGTCACTCATCTCCCAACACATACATGGGGGGGAGGGGTTGTTACTACTTTTACTGCTTGCAAAGTGTGTTAGTTTTGTGTTTTGACTGGTCTGTGCATTTCATAATTTTAATTTCTTTCTTATGCTTACAATTAATTTTGAGTAGTGAGTTCTAAAACACCTAATGGGTTGTGGCTGGAGTAATTATCCCTGTGGTAAGTGCTGCTTTTGGAAGTGGCTGACATGTCCCTGCAGCTCATGAGAAAGGCAGAACAGGGGTCTCCACATGCTGTCCTTGTCTGCAGATACCACTCCTGCAGTTCCCATTGATCAATAAGGGGGAGCCTTGGCCAGTAGAAGCTGTGGGCTCAGTGCCTGTGGATGAGGGGCAGCACATGGCACCATGGAGCTAATGCTGTACATGCTTTCAGGAGTGGTGCAAGGCCAGGGCAGGAGTAAGGCTGCCTTAACCCCACTGCTCCACCACCCAGAAGGCATCTCAGTTAAATGGTGTCAAGCCAGAACCTGCTTCCTGAACCCCCTGTTCCAGCCCTGAACCTCCTCCTACACCCAACCTCCTGTGCACCAGATGTGAGTCCCCCTGCACCCAAGCTCATTTGCAGGGCTTGCACCATGAAATGCCTCCTGAACCCCAAAGCCCCACCCTGGGTTCAGTCCAGTGCATCCCTCATGCTCCAAATCCCTTTGCCCAAAACCAGAGTCTGCATCCCAACCCCTTACCTCAGCCTGGTGAAAGCGAGTGAGGATGAGGGAGCAGGAAGGAAGTGGGGAAAGGTATCTGGGTTGGAGGTAGATCTTACATTGCACTTAAATTGAAAAAGTGATCTCGTGATTAAAAAGGTTGGGGAGCCAGTGGCCTATACATTTGAGTACGTGTAGAGGAATCTTGCAATTCAAGCACAGTCTGGGTTTTACTTGCATTTCTCCAAACTTTAAAGATATGTTGGCCAATAGAGGCATGGACAAAACAAACTAGTT
The DNA here is from genome assembly GCA_030068395.1 of Apalone spinifera. Taxonomy (NCBI): domain Eukaryota; kingdom Metazoa; phylum Chordata; order Testudines; family Trionychidae; genus Apalone; species Apalone spinifera. The sequence continues at coordinate 18,098,809 of JANRFK010000961.1, read as the reverse complement.
TCCCTGGCTGTAAAGAGAGGATAATTCCTGGGCAGTGAGTAAGCAGTTGAGGGCTAATTCATTTTTGTAAGGTAATTTGCCTTTTTAGGATAAAAGGCAGAAGAGAAGGGCAAAAGATGATTATTTTAGTATCTGGTTCGAGTGCACTAGAGACATGTAGAAGGATTTACAAGTAGGTGATGGGGCCCTGCTCAGAGGTATTGACAGTCTAATTCAGAGAAATACCCTCTGAATAAAGACAAAGCACAAAAGCAGTACTTTTTCAGCAGCATACAAGTCTATTAAAGCAGTTTGTACTTGTCTTTTCAGAGTGAGGGTGAAATAGCCTTGAGATTGAATTAACAGGGATAATGTGAACAATAAGTCTTACCTGTTAAAGTCTGAAAACAGTGTAGTTTAAATGTGTCTGTTTCTAACATCTCGATGCCAGAACTCCCTAGCTCAGGAGACAACTGGGACCCAATTGCAAACAACCTTCACAAACAAAGGGAAATTACTTCAGTCTTAACCAAAGGATTCCTCTTCAAGTTATTATAAATGTGGTAGTCCATATTGGGTCCCTTCTCCACCCTCAATGGGTCATCTTTGGGGTAGGGAATGTGTGTTCCTCTGCGTTTGGTCAGTGCCACATAAATGGGGGGCATTACTGAATTATTAATTATTAGTGCCATGGTAGCCAGGGCACAGAGAGCTCAACTTCCCAGTGAAAACTCACGAGTGAAACATGGAGGCCAGCATGAGCTTCTCATTGGAGGAGAGGCGAGGCCGACCAAAACGGATGGAGACAGGGTAGTTGGCAGGGTTGCAGAGGTACTCCAGCACCTCCTTCCCATCAGCTGTGTACTTCCCATTCACATCGATGCCATTGATGGAGAGTACAGCATGGCCCACTGAAAGCAGCACAGGAGAGAGCTGAGCCCCACATGGCACCTGCCAGCAACAGGCACAAGGACCTGGTCACTGTGCTGTTATCGCAGAATCCCGCCTATGTCCCACTGGCTGGCACCAAATTCCTCCCCTCCGCAGGCACAGCTACTGCCCCCCCACTCACTCACCAGTCCTAGCCCCCCAACTGGACCCTGCTGCCCCTCCCCACTGGCCAGCCCCA
>JANRFK010000961.1:18081295-18092848 GCA_030068395.1 Apalone spinifera | reverse complement strand
CCCCTGCCTATCATTCCTGAATAAGCTGTACCATTCTATGCCAGTATTCCAATCTTGCGTATTATCCCACCAAGTCTCTGATACCAACCATGTCATAGTTGTGTTTGTTTATTAGCACGTCAAATTCTTCCTGCTTATTCCCCCATACGTCTTGCATTTGTATATAGGCATATAAGATACTGATTTGATCTTGCATCCCGTTTCTGCCTTGTCCCTCTTACCTCTGCTGTTATAGCCTACACTCCCTCCCCTTTCTAACCCATCTCCCAGGTTTCCATGTTCTTCACTTACCTGTTGGCTTTGGTCACCTGCCCCCATTGAACCTAGTTTAAAGCTTGTAGTGATTTGATATAAGTTTGTATACAAAGGTGCATGGGCTCTTACCCTGTGGCTGCTTTAGGGCTGGTGTACCCATGGGGAAAACATTAATAGGTGCAATATGTTCACTGGCTGCTAGCTTCCCTTCTGATCAACTAGTCTCTGCAGAAGGCTATGGGAGAAGCAGGGACAGGTTATACGGGGGGAGGGAGGGAGGCACAGCTTGGGATGAGTGGGTAGTTTGGCATCACTCTAGATATTTTACTTGGCATTTTAAAGTTGTATAAAACAGTCCTCCTGTCCTATAAAACGTTTAGGGTTGGGACTGTTATGTTCGAAGTAAGACCTTTGACTCTGCCGAAGGCTTCAGTAGGAATTTCAGTGTTCCCAATCAAAGTTTTCCATAATGCGTTCTGCTCTATTTCTGTTATTGAAATGCCCTCTTGAACCAACAGGTTTCTAGCCCTGTGACTGAAGTGCTCAATATAGAGCTGTTACCCTTTAGCCATATAGGCTTTCTATGGTTAGTTGTTAACACTTAAAGATTCTGCACATTGTTTTCATAAATGTCTCCTGCTTCCTTCATAGGTTTAATCAAACTTGTGTCTAAACACCGAGCCCAAGTGATTTACACCAGAAACACCAAGGGTGGGGATGCACCTGCTGGTGGAGAAGATGCATAGAAAGGTGAGCTGCTATTCCTCTGAAGTACCACTAGTTAAAAATTGCTTGCTAAAATTCCCTAGAGTGAATACTTCATGGTGGATTTCTCCCATTGCCTTGTGAAATCTAAACAGTGAAAATAAACAGCTGTGGAGCACTGGAAGAACTAAAACTCGAGTTCTTCATAAAGTGTTCAAGTGGAGGACTGTTTTTTCATATTACAACTGTTGCAATAGTACACATTTTATTAGATGACTTTAACAAAACTGATTGTCTAAATCACTGCTTTTTGCTTTGCAGGTTTTCCAGTCACCTCTGCCATATTTCATATGCAAATGTATACAATAAAGTTGTTGAATTAAAGAAAAAGTTTAAAGTTTTCTTAAGAGGGTGAGAATCAAGAGGCTTATGAGGATTTTTTTATTTTGATGCTGATAGCTCTGTCCAAAGAACTCTTGGACTCCTACTCTGTAGGACAGAACAGCAACAACCCACTTGTGTTTAAGTTTATTAAAACTAAGAGTTCCATAGGTTTTCAGTACAGCTAGCTTATAAAGTGGTAAATATAACAGCCCTAACAGGAGTTACTTGTAATACATTTAGTATGTAATTACTGAGCTGTGCTTTTTTTCATTGCACTTAAGATTGACCTTTGCCGGGTCTTCCTTTGCCTGTCCTTTTCTTTGCTTGATTCAGCTTTGAACTGATGTCTGAAAAAGATATCAATGAAGGAGTCAGCTTAGGGTTATACTATAATCAGCAATATGGAACAGGAATAATGGAGATGCTCTCCTGTAACTAACCTTCAGAAGGTGTGTATCAAACTAAGTAGTTTAGAAGGATATTTCTACTCTTTGGCAACCTACACCCAACTACAGTACAGTTCACACAATCAGCTCTTCACACAGTTTGTCTGTGCAACACTGCTTGAAGGACAGTACAGCTGTCAATTTCATACACGGTGCTTTTGAGAGAGAACAGGAGTCACTACGCCATAGGGCTGAGAAGTTTTGACTACATCTAGGTAAAGTTCTAGTTACATTAATGCATTCAGTGTTGGTGTAGCAGACAGTACTCTGGGAGGTATGTGAGTGAAACATTTCAGTAATAGGACTTAAATGCTCAATAGATGGAGCCTTGCCTCTGTTAACTCCTACTACTTGCACCAAGACAGCTGTTTCAGATACATATTGTTACCACTATCAGTAAACATGTTAGAAGTCCCTTCTTAAAGTGCCCATATTGTATACCTACAAAGCATCTTGAATTTAAATGTTAACCCATTGTATTCAGATGCTTACCTAGACTGCCATCTCCTGCCATGATTCCACACCCGTCCAAAGGAAGGAAGCCAGCCTTCACCTGTCTGAGAGGTGTGATCAAAGTTGGCCCCAACACGATCTGCCGGAAGCTTTTTCAACTTCTGCTTCTCCTCTAAGAATTGTTAGTTCAGAGAGAGTGAACAGGTTCTAGCCTGCATTCATCAAGCATTTTAGATAGTTACAGAAAAAGTAGTGGGGAGAATACTGGTCTCTTTCTGAACAGGCAATGGTGGGTTGTTTTTCTTAGTCTGTAAACAGACTTACTTCCTCAGATTCTGTGTGCACAGTGACTTGCTTTAAATAAAATCAGAGTTTAAAAACCAGACATCAATCAATCCAAAGCCACTCACTTTCCATGAGAAATTCTTCATAAGAAGGTCCAATCTGCTGTTTATTTCCAAAATCCTCTTCATCCTGCATCAGCCAGGGAGGTTTGGCACCTAGGAGGTTAGAGAGAATGTGCTTGGCTACTGAAATAACCCTAAATACAGGCAAGGGAGAGGGGATAGTAAAAATGCCCCCACATTTCTGTAGACACAGTTTCCCTAAGAAATCAGTGGTGAAATGGCTCTCTCCTGGAATTACCATACTTTGTGCTTCTTCCTTTGTGGAGAAAAAGGACTACGCAACAGTTCATACTTTGCAATCTTAGTTTCAAAGTTTCCATTATAAGACAGCTCTTGCTCCATACCCATTCTAATATGAGCCAGGTTTCAGAAATGTTAACTATCTTGCTATCTCAATTTCTTTTAAAGTTACTTAGCAGTCTTCTGTTGCATTCAGAGTCTAGAAATATTTGAGCTTGTAAAAGTGGAACCCTGGCAACAATTAAACATGTACCTGTGTGAACATTTCCTTTCCCGTCTGATTCCTGTTTACAAAAATAAAATCCCAATCAGAAATGTACAATTAAAATAGCAACTTAATTTACTGTTTAGAGTGTTCTGTGGGAAAGTTAATTATTAGTTAAGCACAGATTAGTTAAGCTTGTAATGGGAAATGTACAAAGAGAATCTGATAACAGAAAATAAGCAGCTCATGGGAGCTAAATTCCATTTGTAATGCCCTTTCTGGATGCAACTGCAATAAAGATAACTGGGACAGTCTTTCCCTCTATCATTTAACACAGTGGTTCCCAAACTTTTTGGCATCACACCCCCTTTTTTGAGAACCTCATCCCCCCCCCCCCAAAAAAGCAGCAAAACTTGATAAGGGAACCAGACTGGTTTGCCTTGCGTGCGTGCGTGCGTGCACACACACCCCAGAATTTCTTCACATCCCCCAGTTTGGGAACCCATGACTTAACGGATTAGCCTGTTCTAAGGATTTTTCATTTTCAGTGTATTACTGAAATCCACCACCATGCTTGGTCAGCCACTGTGCCATCAGGGAACTTTATAAACCAGGGTAGGTAAAATACAACACTTCAAACTATTAGATCTGGCCCAACACAGTCCTGTAGCCCAGCAGAAGCCTGCTTGCTGTATCCCTGCATGCTGCTCAAAATGGCTAGTTGCAGATGCCAGGTACATCTCTGTGCACTACACATCCATGGGGCCCTTTGTGTTGTCCCCATCCCCAGCACAATCTTGCAGCTCCCACTGGGTAGAGCTACCTGGCCAAGTTTGCAGTGGCCCCCCATCAAAAATTATTGCCCACCCCTGCTATAAACTCTAAGGCTATGCCTAGACTGGGCAGTTTTTCCAGAAAATCAGCTGCTTTTCCGGGAAAACTTGCCAGCTGTCTACACTGGCCACTTGAATTTCCGCAAAAGCTCTGACTTCCTACAGTAAGAAATCAGTACTTCCTGCAGAAATACCATGCTGCTCCCGTTCAGGCAAAAGTCCCTTTTGCGCAAAGCTTGCGCAAAAGGGCCATTGTAGACAGCTGAGATTTGTTTTCCGCAAAAAAGCCCTGATCGCAAAAATGGCGATTGGGGCTTTTTTGCGGAAAAGCGTGTCTAAATTGGCACAGACGCTATTCCGCAAAAAGTGCTTTTTTCTAGATGCTCTGTTCCGAAAATGCTTTTAACGGAAAACTTTTCCATTAAAAGCATTTCCGGAAAATCATGCCAATCTAGATGCAGCCTAACTGATTCTAACTAGCTGCTAAAAGTACAAATGCCATTGGCGATGATCTGTATTACCAATACTGATGAAAAAAGGAAAATGAGTCTAAGGCCCACTCCAATTCTACCTGGTGGCCAATAAAAGTCAGAGCATGGTCTTCATCCATCCAATCTAAATCAGGTGTTGTCTGAATTGCACTTGGGTCAAGCTGCTCTTCCTCTTCAGTGATGTTGTAGTCACTAGAATACAGGAACCAAAACAGCCTGCCAGATACGGTATTTAGAACCCAGACAACAACAAGAAAACAAATGTGTTTCAATCTATCCCATGGAATTGTTAAATACAAGTTTTGGTATACAGATAGGCTACATCTACACTGCAGTTGTTCTTGCGCAAAAGCTTGCAGACCGTCTACGCTGCACGTGCATTCTTGTGCAAGTAAATTTACAGTAAAGCGTCGGAAAACAGGGCTTCTTCCAGAAGAGTTATTCCTCTCCCCACGAGGAATAAGCCCTCTTGCACAAGAGCTTTTCAACCAGAAGGTAGTGTAAAACAGGCAACATGAATTTCTTGCACAAGAAACCCCTAATGCTAAAATGGTTATCAGAGCTTTCTTGCGCAAGAGAGCGTCCACACTGCCATGGACACACTTGCGCAAAAGCACCTCTCTTCCACAAAAGCACATGGCAGTGTGGACGCTCTACAAGAACTCTAGCGCAAAACTGTTTTTTCGCAAGAAGCATGCAGTGAAGAAGTAGCCATAAGGTATGAACACAGTCATTGACGTTTTTAAGTTTGGAGATTGACATTCATCAGCAGACAATAATTAGCATTTATAAAGCATTAATTCTGTGCAGAGATTAGTCCTTAAAACATCCCTTTGGAGACAGGACAATATTCACCTTAACATTAAATTGTCTAGTACAGTGGTCTCCAACCTTTTTAACCACAAGATCACTTTTTCACTTCTTTCCCACCCCTTCTCGGAGGCCCTTCTCCAAGGCCTCACCCTGCTCACTCCATCCCCTTTCCTCCACAAACCTCATTCACTTTCACTAGGCTGGGTTAGAGGGATGGGGTGCAGGCTCTGGTCTAGGGCCAAGAAGTGTGGGAGAGGCTCCGGGGCTTAGCCCAGGGCGGGGGATTAGGGTCCAGGAGTGGTTTCAGGGTGCAAGCTCTGGGAAGGAGTCTGGGGGCAGGAGGAGGTTCAGGGCTGGGATAGGACGGGTTCAGGAAGCAGGCTCTGGCTGGACACTAACTGAGATGGTGGAGCAGTGGAATTAAGGCAGCCTTACTCCTGCCCTGGCCCTGCACCACTCTCAAAAGCAGCTGGCATGTACAGCAGTAGCTCCATGGTGCCATGTGCTGCCCCTCATCTACAAGCACTGAGCCCACAGCGTCTACTGGCCAAGGCTCCCCAGTATTGATCAATGGGAGCTGCAGGAGTGGTGTCTGCAGACAAGGACAGCATGTGGAGACCCCTGCTTTGCCTCTCTCAGGAGCTGCAGGGACATGTCAGCCACTTCTAGGAGCAGCAATTGCCACAGGGATAATGACTCCAGCCACAACCCATTAGGTGTTTTGGAACTCACTACTCAAAGAATTAATTGTAAGCATAAGAGAGAAATGAAATTTATGAAATGCACAGACCAGTCAAAAAACAAAAACTAACACTTTGAAAACAGTAAGGCTATATCTATACTGGAGGCTTCTTGCGCAAGGGTTCTTGTGCAAGAGGTCTTGCGCAAGAAAATGTCCACACTGCCATATGCGAGCTGTACTTTTGCGTAAGAGCAGCCATGGCAGTGTGGATGCTCTCTTGCGCAAGAAAGCTCTGATGGACATTTTAACCATAGGGCTTTCTTGCACAAGAAATCTCTGCCCAGTGTCCACACTGCCCTCTTGCGCAAGAGCTCCTGCGCAAGAGGGCTTACACCTGTTAAAAAAGAGCATAGCTCTTGCGTAAGAAGCCCTCTCTTACCACGCCGTAGTATAGATTTCCTTGTGCAAGAGCGGGAAGGCAGTGTGGACACTCTGCAGATTCTTGCGCAAGAAGCCTCCAGTGTAGATATAGCCTAAAAGAAATAACAACAACCCCCCATGTATGTGGTAGTTTGGGAGATGAGTGACAGAGAGTGTGTGTTTGTGAGAATAATAGACACAGTGTGTGTGTGTGACATGATACCATCGACATGTTTTGTTAATCTTTACGGTGCTACTAGACTATTTGTTGTTGTTTAAGTTTTTCCTGTTACAGACTAACTCGGCTATCCCTCTGAAGCTAGTATACTGAAGGTAGCCAAAGGTGAGCAATAGATAGTAAGCGGATAGCAATAGAGAAAGCAAAAGTCATTGATGCTGTATCTACACTGGTCAAGTTAATAGTAAATCTAGATAATTGCTGCTCAGTATTTCACCAAAAAACAAAACTCTTAAGCAGAGAAAACAATATATGATAAAATAAAAAAGGCAACTGTCTTACCTTTTGTGCCCTCCAGATGTGCTGATGGCAGAAGGTTCATCACAAAATTCTCTGTCTGTCTCAGGCTGAGTTTGATTCAGGAAAAATAAACATTTTTTCTGGTATTTAACAGGAAGGCCTTTCCTGTTCTATTAAAACATCTAGCAACGATACATTCATGTTTGTGTTCTGGAGGCAAGGATATTGGGAATTTTCAGTGTAGATGCTAACTGTGTTTTAGTTTGCCCTGGCTCTGGAGTGCTAGCAAGGGAAAACAAATACGGAGAGGAAACTGGCTTTTCACTGGCTTGTGAATCACCAACAGAATTGTAAGGTAGGCTTGAATTACATAATATTTATTGTTGATAAGGATGCAGCCAGACTTGAGGATCCCAGTGTGTCTATAGCACCAGCAGTTATAAAGTGCAATATTTTTTATCTGTAATCTAAACAATTTGAACTGGAGTCATTGCATAAATCTACAATACCTCAATACTTCTATGGAATCAAACAGATTTTGTACTTTTTAAAAAGATAAAAGGGCCAATAACTATTTATTTTGTTTGAGTGCAGTCAAAAGGCCTAACAGATTTCATCCTATGTAAGTGCAAGATTGAGTTCCCATCAAGAGGATATATCTGGTTTCACTGCAGGAATGTTTATATTAATTTATAAAGAATGGTATTTAAGTGTCTAGTTTTCCACAGTGCAGGTATAGTAGGACATTATATTCAAGAGTCCTTCTGTCACCCACACCTAACCCTATCGTGAAAGAACCCAGACTGATAATTACAGCTAAATTAAGCCAGAGATGTATAAAGAGCAACAGTCCTATCAATTGTCATATAAGAACTTCCCCATTGGTAGGTGAAAAAACAAGTTATTAGAAGTAAATAGTATATAGTTTCAACATAAATCAATGCAGAGAACAGCCATCTATAAGAACTCAGGGGGGCTTGTGGAAACAATCATTTGCTGGATACTGCTCAGGTGAATCCTGGGAAAACAAACCTCTAAGACAGCATGTACCATTTCCTGTCTGCTCTGCTCCACTTTTCGAATATGGGATGCCATCTGGAATTGAACGAAGCAAGAGATAGGATGAGGACAAAGGGCAAAGCAAGCAGGTAAGTCAGGCACAACACATGTAGGTTGTCTCTGTTCACCTCTTTAATTACTTCATCCTCTCTTTCTTCATAAACATCCAGAGCTTTGACAAGTGATGATTTGAACCTTAAAAAGTATTTGAGAGATCAGTCACTTTTGTGTCATGCTATAGTCTGATAGCTGAAATGCTAGGAGCTGGAAACCCTAGAATTTCTACCTCAAATTCTGACATTGATTCCCCATGGCTTAGTTTCCCATTTTGGATTTGCAAGGACCCTGCTAGGATTAATGAGTTACTGGTTGATAAGCTCATGGAAGATAAGCCACCATGAATGGTAAATTATCGAATCTGCAATGTATCTATGACTGGAATGAACACAGGTTTTTTTGTAATTATGCTAATAGAGAGTGAGCAAATCTTCTGCTTCACAAGGTGAGGTGATTGCTTGGGGAAGTCCATAAAGTATCTCTAACACAATGTAACTGGCCAGATGCAGGGGAGAATGGTATCAGATATCAGATATTAGTTGCTGCTTAAGGCAGGAGTCTGGGCTAACTATTTATTTATACAACACCACAATTATACACACTGAAACATCTGTCTCAAAGAATTTTGTATCACTAGTTTGATCTAATGTAGCAAATACTATACTCCTAAGCAAAGAAAGAGACAAGGTGTCTACATACTGCTCATAGTCCTCAGGGGAAATCAGAAACTGCTCCTTTAATTTTACTTCTGCTTTGTTCTCCCACCAGAACTTGTTGGCTTCTTTTTTATGCTCCAGGCTTAAAAAAAAAAAAAAACACACACCAAGTTTAATTAAAATTATTTAAAACCTGAGCTCCCAATCTAAACTAAGTAAAGAACACAATAACTGATATACATGTTTCCTTTAATAACTTATCTTGGATAAAGTGATTACATTACACTAATAAAGCAGCATGACAAAGCAATAAAGTCGAATAAAAATTTTGTATTTTGTGCAAACCTGATTTCAGGTTATGGTTTGTTTAAAATGGTCAGTAACAAAGTTCATATTCAAAGGGGTATTTAGATGTCAAATACTGATAAACTTTGATGTTTGGTTCATGTTCTTTTCTAATGTAGAATTCTGGCTAAGTCCCAGAAGCCTAGAAAGACACAGAGAACACATCTCTCTCCCTTGCTACTTGCATTATGGTCATCACTGTAGCTGTAGAGTGTTGAGCATTTCTCCTCCCTGTAGCTCACAAATTAGTCCACACAAAAGCTAATGAAATCTGTCTTTGAGCAACCAAACTTTTAATACAAAAAGGTTTATGGAACAGCCATGTGTTCTCTCAACATAGCTAAAAAGAGCTGGTACTTCCTTTGAGTGATTTTTTTACAAGTAAAATATTACAGACTTACCATTAAAATATTCAGAAGCTTCAGGGGTAGCCAAGTTAGTCTATAAAGTGCTACCAGACCATATTGTTTTTTAAGTTTATCCTGTACAGACTATCAAAACATGTAGATGGTATCATGAGCTTTCCTGGACACAACCCACTTCTTCAGATGAGCCAGTCATCTGAAGAAGTGGGCTGTGCCCATGAAAGCTCATACCATCTACATGTTTTGTTAGTCTATAACGAGCTACCAGACCATTTGTTGTTTTTTAAGTTTATCATTAAAATATTATTAGTGGATGATAATAATACTGGAAGAGTTACGAATAATTTAAGTTACCAGTTTAAAGTTGTATGTGCTGTTAGGGTAGTGGATTTTAATTTGTGGTTTTCTTTAAGAACCATAATTCCATATCTAAATGGTCACTGACGCCCCATAGATTCAGTATGTAAATAAGATTCTCTCTTAAATGTGCACAGACACTAAGGGACAAATGCAGAAAACTGCCCATGTATTATTAAGCACCTTGCATCAGACACTTTACAGCTTGTTCTCACAATCTCCATGTCAAATCACGGAGGGTAAAGAGAACTGACTTGCCCAAAATCACATAGCAAGTCAGGGGCAAAGGCAGGAATAAACAGAGGTCTGTAAGAAACTTCAACAGCACAGGAATTATGTTAACTGACTCAATATGATTTGAAGGATATCACTTCATCTCTGTATCTCAGGGTTGAGAGGCTGTGCCTATGCAAAGTATAAACAACATAACATCCAGGATGCAGACAGGCATCAAGACACCCTACCTGGCCATGTGCTGCAGAAGTCCCCCATACAGCACTGTCAGGCTTCCATGGCTCAGGTGCTTTTTCACCTCCTGCTTGCAGCAAAGACACCAGAAGAGTTGCTCATGCTCCACTGCCTCATACTTCACAACCACAGCATTTTTAATCATCTTCCGAGCCAACTGCACCTGATTAAAGGAGGGAAGACAAGTCTGAGGCTCGTCACAAAAAATGAAACTATTCTAGCCCCTATAATCCCATCATGAACTTGAAAAAGGCCTATGCCTAATATTAATGTATTTGTCTCATGCTCCCCACCCAGTTAGTCCTTTGAACTACAGTCTCACCTTTCCCCCCACACACTTTAGTAAACACCAGTGCAGATCTTTGTAATAGTCTTCTTTCCCACATGCTTTGTGAGTGGTGAAATAGTTGTTGATGACATTAAGGCTTTGTCTTCCCTGCAGAAAAATATGTGGCGTTTACATGGAGATTGCATAGAATCAGCTCTCTCAAGTTAGCTAACTAGCGGAGAGTGAGAAAGCCCAAGTGGTTTTTGTCTCAATGTCAACTTTAAACTCTCCCAGTAGGATGTACGTCAATTAGCGACAGCTAGGTAAAAACTACTGCTGACTCCAGGAGGCTTTCACACTGGCACGGATCTCGGCATAAACACCCTTTTTTTTTTCCAGCGAAGACTTCGCCTTCGATTGGCTTTGGCATTGGTAGCCATGGAGATGATCGGGACGGGTCACGCCGCACAGCTAATGGCGGCCAAGCTCGGGGGACATCGCTCCCCCACTCAGGACAGCGAGGCCCTGAGCTCCCACAAGCGGGCTCGCGCTTAATCCCGCTCCACTGCGCATGCTCGGGGGGTCCCGCCAGAGAGGCGCTGCGTGACACCTGCTTGGCCGGTGGGCGGCGGAGACACGGGAGAGGCGCGTCTGGCCCCAGGTCAACGCCTGAGCTGGGCAGGGGACCAGGGCGTCCAGGCTTCCCACGGCCTGGTTCCCGTCTATCCCAGCCGGCCCCCCGCCTCTCACCTTGGCCTGCAGCCGGCCCAGCGCCTCCCGCAGCCGCCGACGGTGGCCGCCGCTGTAGAGGTGGCGCCGGCCCGCGAAGGTGGTGAGGCGGCACAGCGGGCAGTAAAACACCCCCATGGCGGCGCTAGGAGCCCGGCCTGGCGGCCGCCGCCATCTTCAAACACCTTCGTCACCTCCGCGCCGAGTGGGAACAGCGCCCCCTGGCGGCAGCCCTAGCGCGCGCCGCTCCAGTTTCCCGCCTCAGGCACCTGGTGGCGCGCGCCAGGGAGCCCCAGGGCGGGCGGGCGAACTCCGACCCCGCCCGCGGTAAGTGGTTCCCTCAGGTGCCTGGGCGTGGCCTCGCTCAGCTGGCACAAGGCCCCTCAGCGCCATCGCGGTCCACGGAAAGCCCTTAGGGCGGCCCTGGCAGCAGCACG